>JAAXCT010000812.1:0-323300 GCA_012490785.1 Eragrostis nindensis | reverse complement strand
AGCTGTGTCATCCGTGCAAAGAGCATATGCCCTCGGGCCTAGAGATTCACTCTGGCGTTTACCGTTCCCTGCTCATTCGAAGTTTGGGCTCCTTTGGCGAGAGTTCGTAGCTGCGGGCCGGGGGCTACTCCATTGTTTATCACGTGGCTGCGTCGGCCTCAGAAAAGGGCAAAGAAATGCCACCGCGCGCGCTCGGTGGTGGTGTCCCAGAGGCACAGTGGGCGACGGTGCGCGCTCGTTTCCCGTTCTCTCGCCATCTTGTTCCCCGGCAGCGCCTCTCGCGCACTGGGCGTCTGTCCCGTCCTAGTACGAAAGAAAAGACGCGAACCGCATGGTCACATTTTACGCGACACATGCTACTACGTACTTTGAGATTATCAATGGTGTGATGGAGTAAAACCCTGCTACGTACGGAACCAAAAATTCCTCTTATTTCTCCCGTTTCCCACACGTACAGCCTTGCATTGCATCAACCCTGCAAATCCTCCAGGTGTAAACAGGTGTACTACTACTCCGTAGTGAGCTCAAGCAGCCACTGCAAACGACAAAAGAAAGGCGCATTAGCCATGAGCCCACAGCTCGGCACGGCTTCTCTTGGCTCGTGCTGTTCCGCTGGGCCGGTGTGGCCCCGCGCTCGGCTCGGCTCGGCGCAGCGGCGGTGCTGCGTGTTTGCGCGGCGCATACACGCACCACCACGTAGGGAACGCTCCCCTCCAGGCTGGTCCCTGCCCCTGCAGCAGCACGGAAATAGCCACCGGAAACGGGCCAGACGGGCGCATCGGGCTGCTGATTAACAGCAGCGATCCATTTTTTCCGTTCGTGGTGGCCAAACGAATCCAAGAATTTTAACTGTTCCGGCACCCCACACGAATCCAAGAATTTTAACTGTTCCGGCACCCCACCTGCCGTTACCCTACGAGCTGCATTTCTTCTCTCCTCTCCTCTGCCATTCATCACATCCGGCTCTTGAATGCCAAGATACTTCCTCATTCATGTCGACGGGACGCTGTACACGGTGGCCGGCCGGCATCGCCCCGTCGGAGTAAAGACGGACCGATCGCGCGCGTGCGCTCATTACACACAGCAGCAGCAATAAAAACCGGTCCAAACAGGATCGGAAGAAACGATCTCTCCGTCATTGTTCTGTTTCCGCCAGCCATCATCGAAGCACGGGCGTACCTGAATGCAGCCTTATCCCCGCAGCAGCTAGCCGTACCTGAAGCACGGGCACGAACGTTGAAGCACTCACTCACTCAAGCAGGGGATCACAGTTCTTGGCGCGTAGCACCGAGTTATTGGAACTGCGTGGTGGGCACGCCCGCCCGGCTACACCGCCGCGCCGGACCGCCCGGGGAGTCCCGTGAAGATCCCGTCTCCGGCGCATCAGGGCCGTCGGAGCGGGCGCCTCTGACCAATCCGGCGCACGCCCGTAATCCGCTCTCCGCCCCAGGCCCAGCACCCACCTAGGATCGATCCTCTGAGTTTGACCGTGATATAGTAATGCAACTCTATCATCAAGGATAAAAACAACAAGCCCCTGATCATCATCATCCCCCACCCACCGGCACCGCCACGCCTTGATATTTCTATCATCACCCTGCTAATCTTCGTCTCATATGCTCCTCTAATCCAGCGTCGCATACCTGTAATGACACACAAGATTCACACTTGACCCGCGCAATTAGATCTGATCTGACAACCGGTGCGTGATGACAGTTTGAATTAGAGGATTTGATCGACTTGTTTTCCCCTCTGGCTCACATGCCGGGCAGATGGACGTCTTTTACCTTGGTTATTCTATTGTCAGATCTCTCTGCATCTGAATCCTGTGTGCAGTGCGTGCGCTGGTAGTTGACTGAAATTTTTTTTGTATCCGTATTCCGTTTACTTGTGACAGAACCGGAGATGTTTATCCTTTTATATACACTGATGACTGATGCCCTTTCCCGATGATATATATACACTTGAATCTGAAAATGTCGCTTTTTGGTACTAGCAATTCAATCAGAGGTGGAACGAGCATGCTGAGAATATTGTCACCACGTCCTTTCAGCCATATTGTCGGTTCAACCATGTTGTATATAACCTTTTTCTCATATCAGATCATGAATTGTCCATGTGTCCATTTCCTTTGAATCCATTATTTTTTTAAAACAATATAAAAGAAGCATTCCAATTGTGGTTTTAGAACCCCGAAACAATGCTAAACATATAGAATGTGATGCCATCACTTATTCATATGGCATCAAATCAAACTTTACAAACTGATAAAAACACATGATGTTTCGGCACCAAGTCTAGTCCAGTATCAAGTCTGTTTTGAGGCCATTACATATAAAGTGGGCGATATAATTTTTCTGTAATTTATAAAGTGATTACTCCCTCTGTCCAAAATATAGTGTACATTGAGTTTTGTTTTAAGTCAAACTTTTCTAACTTTGACCAACAATGTCTAATAATGTATGTTATTTCAACGTAAAATAGTTATATATTATGAAAGTTCATTTTACGATGAATCTAGTAAAATCATTTTTTTGTTTTCAATCTTCATGGTTTTCTAGATATTATTATACAAAGTTCAAAAAGTTTGACTTAAGACAAAACTCAATGTACACTATATTTCTGAACGAAGGGAATAGAAAGCTATACAGTGTACATACAAAGGGCTATGCTACAAATATCGAAACTTTTCTGAGTTTACTCCTTTTGATCCCTTTCTTTATGATGACATTGATTAGCTCAAATTTCAACTTTGTGCTATCAGAACTAATTTTCTACTCCATCCGTCCAGAAATATAGTGTACATCTAGTTTTATCCTAAGTCAAACTTTTTAGACTTTGACAAATAATATCTAGAAAATCGTAAGGGTTGACAACATAAAAATGCTTTTACTAGATCCATCATGAAATGAACTTTCATTAATATAACTATTTTACTTTGAAGTAACATATATTTTTAGATATTCTTGGTCAAAGTTTAAAAATTTTGACTTAATACAAAACTAGATATACACTATATCTGGACGGAGGGAGTATGTGTATATTGTACGTACAAGACCTTTGGTTAGCAGTAGTTTTCTATTACAAGGAAATCGATATTTTTTGAAAGAAATGCAAACGCAGAATTACAAAAATCCCTTCTGTTCTCGAGCCTGTTACCCACACATCGGGGACCCACCCGTTCCAACCTCCCAAGGCGTCGTCCCCACGACTTGCGGGCCGTAACAGAAACGGGGTAACTTTTCTGTGGGTGCATTCTCAGAGAACGACTGCTGCTGTTTTTGCTACTTTTACCTCCAGTAAATAAAGCTCGTCTGTCTTGTCTTAAAAGAGGGGGAAAGTAAAATCGATGCACCCACGTGACGCGTTCCAAATGTGCAGGGTTCTACGCGTACATGTACTGCATACACATTATACAGCCGTGCACGCTGGTAGCACACATACATACATGTACCCATGGATTTGTATACGCCGAGCACCCTTTCAAGGCTGGTACGTGGGCCTACATGCTGTGGAGATGAGACAAGGTACAATTCATCCGAATACGTCCCAGAGGCTCATTACACCGTACGCGTACAAGGGTCCTTACGAGTAGCGTAACATCATTCTCGTAAAAAAAAGAAAGAATAGCTTAACATCATATCCATGCTGCTATATGGGCCCAGTGATGTCAGCTACTTGCTAGCTCTCGCTCGTGCTGCTACACTCAACGCACAGTTACCACAACGCAAGGCCACCGCCCGGGAACCACCGCAACCAGACCAGGGCTCAGCAGATCGATTGTCGCGCCGCCCGGCCCGTCGGTAGCCTACGCTCGTCGCGCGTGACCTGACCACCTCGAGCTCAACCTCAACTCCTATGCTACCACTCCTACTTCCCACTCCCAAGAAACGCAAAGCTTTTGTTTAAGCACGCCCTAGTGCCCGGCCAAAATAATCCGCACACTGCACAGTGGTGCTCTCGCCGCAATATAAGATCAAGCGGAGCAGCGCAGGAACAGGAGGAGGAAGAAGGGGGAGGAGCGGGTTTTGTTTGAGTTTCGAGCTTACGCCGCCGTGGGATTTTTTTTTTTTCGGATCCAATGCCAAGGCTGTGAGGCCGCTCTTGTGTCGTGAGCGCGAGCCGTAGAGAAGGGCGCGGAGCAATGGCGGAGGAGGCGGCGAGCTGCAGCGGCGGCGGCGGCGGCGGATGCGAGGCGGTGAAGAAGCGGCCGGACCAGAGCGTGGCGTTCCACGAGCTGTTCAGCTTCGCCGACCCGCTGGACTGGCTGCTCATGGCGGCGGGGAGCGCTGGCGCCGTGGTGCACGGCGCCGCCATGCCGGTCTTCTTCCTCCTCTTCGGCGAGCTCGTCAACGGGTTCGGCAAGAACCAGCACAACCTCCGCCGCATGACGGACGAGGTGTCCAGGGTGCGTATTCATTCGCGGCGTCTTGCCTCTGTGCTTCCTGTTTCTGGCTCCCCGCAGCGATTGCTGAACTCTGATGCTTATTTTGTGCTTTGTTTGCTCGCTCCAGTACTCGCTCTACTTCGTCTACCTCGGTCTCGTGGTCTGCGCCTCGTCCTACCTAGGTGGGTGCCTCGCCCTGCTCTGCTTCACGCCCCGCTCTGCTTCACGCCCCTCTCTGCGCGCGTTCCCGCTGTTCTTAGCCCGTGCTCTGTTTTCGTGCAGAGATTGCGTGCTGGATGTACACCGGCGAGCGCCAGGTGGGCGCGCTGCGGCGGCGGTACCTGGAGGCCGTGCTGCGGCAGGATGTGGGCTTCTTCGACACCGACGCGCGCACCGGCGACGTCGTCTTCAGCGTCTCCACCGACACGCTCCTCGTCCAGGACGCCATTGGCGAGAAGGTGACCAACAACCCACCTCTCCTGTCCTCCGGCGTGTTTCCAAAACTTCAAAGATCTGACGACTGACGGAAACGGAATGGATGCAGGTTGGCAACTTCATCCACTACCTCGCGACGTTCCTTGCGGGGCTCGTCGTCGGGTTCGTCTCGGCCTGGCGGCTGGCGCTTCTCAGTATCGCCGTCATCCCGGGCATCGCCTTCGCCGGCGGGCTGTACGCGTACACGCTCACCGGCCTCACCTCCAAGAGCCGGGACTCGTACGCCAATGCCGGAATCATAGCCGAGCAGGTATCATCTCCATCCCTTCCAACCACTGATACGGGCACGTACTATTTCTGGAAACTCCTTTTCGATCGAGATGGCTGTGGGTGGGGAAGAGAACTGTAGAGGAGTGTGGGCTGTAGCTCGGGCCGGTCAAAGAGTCCGTCCAATGCAGCGCGGTAGCTGGGCACATGCCATCAAAATCATGTCGTTTTGGATCCTTTCAAACTTGCTTGTTAGATCCGAT
This sequence comes from Eragrostis nindensis, assembly GCA_012490785.1. NCBI lineage: Eukaryota > Viridiplantae > Streptophyta > Magnoliopsida > Poales > Poaceae > Eragrostis > Eragrostis nindensis. The sequence goes on along the minus strand of JAAXCT010000812.1, from coordinate 317,948 downwards.
CAGCCCTTTTCGATGGATAATCTCTCGTTATGTCGTTTTGCACTTTCCAATGAGATAGCTCGTCACGTCACCCATTGCTGTACTTGGCTTCTCGTTTCTAGGTGCCATGCTCAAATGCAGGAAGATTACATTTTGCCCCATTGATGTAAATTTTTGAATAATTTTGATGCCAAATTTCCACCTTTGCGCAGGCCATCGCTCAGGTGAGGACGGTCTACTCCTATGTGGGGGAGACAAAGGCCCTGAATTCCTATTCCGAGGCGATTCAAAACACCCTGAAGCTGGGATACAAGGCCGGGATGGCCAAAGGGCTCGGCATTGGCTGCACCTACGGAATTGCTTGCATGTCCTGGGCGCTGGTGTTCTGGTACGCCGGCGTGTTCATCCGGAACGGCCAAACTGATGGTGGGAAGGCCTTTACAGCAATTTTCTCAGCGATCGTCGGTGGCCTGTCAGTCCTCTGGATTACTCTTCAGATTTCACTTCAGTTCTGCATCGTGCACTGTTCATCGTTAAAAAATATGACCAATGTCTGTAATTTGATGATTGCAGGAGCCTCGGGCAGTCGTTCTCCAACCTTGGAGCATTCAGCAAAGGGAAGATTGCTGGTTACAAGCTGTTGGAGGTGATTAGGCAGAGGCCGACTATAGTTCAGGACACGGCGGATGGGAGATGCCTTGATGAAGTTCATGGCAACATTGAGTTCAAGGAAGTATCTTTCAGCTATCCATCCCGCCCAGATGTCATGATTTTCCGTGACTTCTCGCTCTTCTTCCCCGCGGGGAAGACAGCAGCGGTTGTCGGAGGCAGTGGGTCTGGAAAGAGCACTGTTGTCGCTCTCATCGAGCGGTTTTATGATCCTAACCAAGGTAAAGGAAATGACTTGTACACCTGATGTTGATGCCAGTCTTCTTAATTTTCATAAGTGATCATGGGACCATGATTGTTGCTGCAGGGCAAGTTTTGCTGGATAATGCTGACATCAAGACACTGCAATTAAAGTGGCTCAGAGATCAGATTGGTTTGGTGAATCAGGAACCTGCACTCTTTGCAACAACCATTCTTGACAATATTCTGTATGGCAAGCCTGATGCAACAATGGCTGAAGTTGAGGCAGCAGCTACTGCAGCCAATGCCCATAGTTTCATTGCTCTTCTTCCCAATGGCTACAACACTCATGTAGGTTCTACTTCTACTTATATTCTAGTGACACTTCTGCATCATTAACAAATTGTTTTGATTTTTAGAGCCTTTAATTTCTTGCTATCATTACTATATTTATTTCTTGTTACAACTATATAAAATCTTGCTAGTTTTCTGAAACGTTATTGGAAATCTTTTCTTGAATACCAAATATCCATGTTGGTTTCATCTTATAAGTGGACATTCTGTTCGTAGTAGTTTGTACAACTTCTTGAATGGGAATGATCAATCTACTTTTGTCAAACACAGGTTGGAGAGAGGGGACTTCAGCTATCTGGTGGTCAGAAGCAACGCATTGCCATTGCTCGTGCAATGCTGAAGAATCCAAAGATCCTGCTCCTTGATGAGGCGACTAGTGCGCTTGATGCTGGCTCAGAGAGTATTGTTCAAGAAGCCCTTGATCGGTTGATGGTTGGAAGGACAACCGTTGTAGTTGCACACAGATTATCAACCATAAGATGTGTCGACATGATCGCTGTTCTCCAGCAAGGCCAAGTTGTTGAGACCGGTACTCATGATGAGCTCCTCGCCAAAGGAAGCTCGGGAGCTTATGCCGCGCTCATTAGATTCCAAGAGACGGCAAGAAACCGTGCGTGCCCGTCGACCCGCAAGTCCCGGTCATCCCGCTTGAGCAATTCCCTGTCTACTCGGTCATTGAGCCTCAGGTCAGGAAGCTTGAGAAACTTGAGTTACTCATACAGCACTGGTGCAGATGGCCGCATTGAGATGGTTTCCAATGCTGACAATGACCGGAAATACCCGGCACCAAGGGGATACTTCTTCAAACTCCTAAAGCTGAATGCCCCGGAGTGGCCCTACACCATACTGGGAGCTATTGGGTCCATCCTTTCTGGGTTCATTGGTCCAACATTCGCAATTGTGATGAGCAACATGATTGAAGTGTTCTATTACCGGAACCCCAACAAAATGGAGAGGAAGACCAGGGAGTACGTGTTCATTTACATCGGCACTGGGTTGTATGCAGTTGTTGCATACCTTGTTCAGCATTACTTCTTCAGCATCATGGGCGAGAACCTGACCACCAGGGTGCGGAGGATGATGCTTGCTGGTATGGATTCATCGAATGCGTTTGATATGTTCTCTTTTCACTATTATGTCTATACATTTTGCATTAACGTGGCTTCTTAATTTCTATGCAGTGATCTTGAGGAACGACGTGGGATGGTTCGATCAGGAGGAGAACAATTCAAGCCTTGTGGCGGCACGCCTCGCCACTGATGCAGCGGATGTGAAGTCCGCCATTGCCGAACGGATATCGGTCATCCTGCAGAACATGACCTCCCTCCTCGTGTCTTTTGTGGTGGGCTTCATCATCGAATGGCGGGTTGCGCTCCTCATCCTCGTCACCTTCCCTCTCCTCGTCCTCGCCAACTTTGCCCAGGTAACACTACTACTACTGCTTGCTTGAATTTACCATGAGCCTTATGTTTGCATCCAGTATGATAGCCAATTTCAGTCCTCGCAAAAAAAAAAATGATAGCCAATTTCAGTTTAAATATTGGTTAGGAATCAGGTTAGGATCTTATCCGGACTAGAGAATTTGACCTAGGATATTTTGCCCCAAACCAAGTGCTTTGCACGGCGATCTCGCCTGCGCGGTTGTCGCCCCGTTTCGGGCTCCGGCAGCCGCTGCAGCATTGCTGAATCAGTTTGAGACAAGAGTACACAATTAAATTCATGGGCACGTCATGGTAGGATCCGTGGCCCATGCCACTGCTGCAGCAACTTGGCATGAATTACTGTGCGAAGCATGTGCGCCCACTGGCAAGCTTGCTCCTTGCTGACCCCTTCTTTAATCCTTGCAAGAAGATGCGTCCCTTCCCGGCCATGGCCTATCTGCAAGTGCACTTAAGTATTATTAGGAAGCTCCAGACCGCGTTTAGGCGCTGCGCCATTTAACGCGGCAGCTGCCATGTGTGTAGTTTAGAGTGATGAAGAATGCATGGCTCGGGCGCGGCGCGGCCATGGGTGGGGCGCGCTCGCACTGTGGTCCCGTCGTCGGCCTGCGCGCGGCTGCGGCATTGTTTGTTTGCACGGCCGCCTCGTGCACGGGAATCTGGGGGCTCTGCTTCGCTCCACGGGGGGCCATTGGCTTTGCCTTTACGACCCCGCAGTCTCGCACATGGCGTTCTCGCAGGCTCTGCGGCCGTGTCCTGTTGCCGTTGTGTCCGCGAGGACAGTGTCGCGCAGGGCAACCTTTCGTTTTCGCGCCGCAGGCGCACAGGGCCATACAGATACAAGGTCTCGTGGCTTCTTGCTCGCAATAATTTGCTGCGGTGATTCGTAAAGATTGCATGACGCGTGCTGCTGTTGTAACAAGGCGTGCATGAGCGCTTTCGCTTTCAGTGACGGCCATGGTCCCTGTTGAATAATGGCGGTGCTGCCTTTTCAGTCTCTGCAGCTCTTTTATTTTGAAATGATTATAGTACGTGACGATGTGACTGACAATCTGATGATCTGTTTGGTGGTGGCAGCAACTGTCGATGAAGGGGTTCGCGGGGGACACGGCGAAGGCGCACGCCAAGACGAGCATGATCGCCGGGGAGGGCGTGAGCAACATCCGCACGGTGGCGGCGTTCAACGCGCAGGACAAGATCCTGTCGCTCTTCTGCAGCGAGCTGCGCGTCCCGCAGATGCACAGCCTGCGCCGGAGCCAGATCTCCGGCGCGCTCTTCGGGCTCTCGCAGCTGTCGCTGTACGCGTCGGAGGCGCTCATCCTCTGGTTCGGCGCGCACCTGGTCCGCTCCCACGTGTCCACCTTCTCCAAGGTCATCAAGGTCTTCGTCGTGCTCGTCATCACCGCCAACTCCGTGGCCGAGACCGTCAGCCTCGCGCCGGAGATCGTTCGCGGCGGCGAGTCCATTCGCTCCGTCTTCGCCATCCTCAACAACCGGACGCGCATCGACCCGGACGAGCCGGACGCGGAGCAGGTGGAGTCGGTGCGCGGCGAGATCGACTTCCGCCACGTCGACTTCGCGTACCCGACGCGGCCCGACGTGATGGTGTTCAAGGACTTCAGCCTGCGGATCCGCGCCGGGCAGAGCCAGGCGCTGGTCGGCGCGAGCGGGTCGGGCAAGAGCACCGTCATCGCGCTCATCGAGCGCTTCTACGACCCCCTCGCCGGGAAGGTGATGGTCGACGGCAAGGACATCCGGAAGCTGAACCTCAAGTCGCTGCGCCGCAAGATCGGGCTGGTGCAGCAGGAGCCGGTGCTGTTCGCCACCAGCATCTTCGAGAACATCGCGTACGGCCGGGACGGCGGCGCGACGGAGGAGGAGGTGGTGGAGGCGGCCAAGGTGGCGAACGTGCACGGCTTCGTCAGCGCGCTGCCCGACGGGTACCGGACGCCCGTGGGCGAGCGCGGCGTGCAGCTCTCCGGCGGGCAGAAGCAGCGCATCGCCATCGCGCGGGCGGTGCTCAAGGACCCCGCCGTGCTGCTGCTGGACGAGGCCACCAGCGCGCTGGACGCCGAGTCCGAGTGCGTGCTGCAGGAGGCGCTGGAGCGCATCATGAAGGGGCGCACGGCGGTGCTGGTGGCGCACCGGCTGTCCACCATCCGGGGCGTCGACTCCATCGCCGTCGTGCAGGACGGACGCGTGGTGGAGCAGGGCAGCCACGGGGACCTCGTGGCGCGCCCCGAGGGCGCCTACTCGCGGCTGCTGCAGCTGCAGCTGCACCACGGCTGATTCTCTCAATAGCGTCTAGCCCCGGCGCCGCCGGTGTAGATACTCAGCAAGGTGTTAGGCGAAGCGACCATGAGCAACAAGAACGTGCTGTAGCAGGACAATATGTTTGATGTATCCGTAGGGATTATTCCCTCAAGTGATGTATTTCCAAACGAAATATTCGAAAGTTGGTTGCATCCGGCCAATTTTATGGGAGATCTCCTATGCATAGGGCGATCTATATGATTCAACTTATAGCTTAGTCTAATATCTCATCAAATTTGGCTCACTTAAGCCATCTAAGAGAATAGGTTGGTGATGTGTCGAGAGTTGTATTATTGACCGATAGATCTTTATAATTGATAGATCTTTATAATTGGCGTGACCCTTTATATTTATAAGGTCGCCTAAACCGACTACGTAAAGACATAATTATGCTAATTTAAAAGGGATTGCTAATTTTTTTTTCGGGGCATTTGAGAGCTCTCCCGCACTCGAATTTTTCTTCCTCTCCCTCTTCACATCCTCACGCCCAAATCCAGCTTCTTCTCCAACCCCCGGCTACCACGAGTTGCTCCGGCGAGGTTAGGGTTATCATTGGGGGTTCGAAGGTCAATGGAGTATAGGCCGGTCCGATGGTGGTGGCGGGAGAGACGGCGGGGCCGAGGGCGCCGCCGGAGCGAGCGGCGGGAGACGATGGTTGGGCTAGGGTCGGGGCAGGGGCGAGGAAGACGACGACGGGGTGGGAGGCGGCAGAGGGCGGTGCCTCGGCGGGCTAGAGCCTCGCTGGAGATCCAGGCGCGCGTGCGGAGCTCGGTGATGCCCTAACCCGCCGAGGCGGGGACGGCGGTGCGTGGGGCGGCGGCAAGGTCGTGGGAGGAGTTCGGGACGGTAAAGGCAGGCTGGAGGTTGAAGATGAAGGAGAATCGCTAAATCTTGATCGTGTGGCAGAATAAATATTTATTTATTCGACCAGCTGTATTTGAGTAGCTTGCATATGCCCACGTCGATCTCTTGCTTTGTTTGCACTGGAGTATAAATAAAATATTTCGGCCACTTAGCTAATTATACTATAGAATGAAGATTTGCTTTATGCACCAGCGCTTCCTTTACGTAGAGGTCACGAACTCTTCTTTGGAACTCGTTGGACTCCCTTATACGCACGCCTCACTTCAGCATTCTTCACACGTCAACATGGACTAGACGAGAATACATCATATTTTCTTCGCCAGGCAGTATAAATGCTTTACTTTTTTTTATTCTGGAATTTATCAAAAAGGCTGTTAAATTCTGATGTCAACAAGAACGACAATTTCATCGTCACCTTCGCAAAAAAAATCTTAGCGAAAGTCACAGTTTCCCGATATTTGAGAAGCCACTTAACTGATGGTCAAAATATCAAATCTATCGGCCGCTGGTGACCCCGCGGGGGATAAGATGGAAAGTGGGCCCATAGATTAGATATTTTTTAGGCTAAAGCAACGTGTTTTTTTTCGAAACGGAAGAGTGTATAAATACTCCGGCAGCGGGTTCGCAAAGTCGCATACGGGGGGGTGGGGACTGGGGAGAAGCAAGCAAGAAAGCGATCCTGGTAAGAAAGATTTTAAGATCCAAGTTCCCTTCCTCCTCCCTCCTCCTTCCATCCTAATTCCTTCAATTTTTCCATCTTAATTCCTAATGGATAGCGCCTTGCTTCCCCCATCGTCTTACGATCCCATCTGTTGTTGATTTGTGCAAGCTGCAGGCAGAGAAGACCAGCAGGAAGATGGGCGCCATACTGCAGCAGCAGCTGCTGCTTGCACTGTTCTTCTGCTCTGCTGTCGCCCCACAGGTTTCTCTCTCTCGAAACCAATAATCTATTATTAGTTTCATACTAGTGCACATAAGCTGGTAAGCATAAGGCACAGATCTGTTTTGGGTGTTGAATGATTGTTCGAAGAGCTGATACGCCGAACCATGCTTTTCCTTATTCGACTTTGAACTAGCAGCAACGGAGACATCTGTCTATTTCTGCCGTTTCATGACCCAAAAAAAGGAACTGAGACAGAAATAATGAATCATTGTGCAGGTAGTCCGAGCAGTGAAACCAATCCCAAATTCCAATCTCATGGTTGGGGAGAGAGACAATTCCATAAGAATCATCCAGGTCATTTTCTAAGCTGCTGCTTTTCCTCTTCAAGTGGCCTCGGCTCATCGTCTTTTGTTCATGATTTTGCATTGTTCGGTGCACTATTGCAACAGAAAGACATCATAGAGACGGTCAACAAACATCCCAATGCTGGGTGGACAGCTGCACAGAATCCTTACTTTGCAAACTATACGGTAAATGACAACACCATCTTGTTCAAATTACGTCCATCATTTATCTTCCCTTAGTTCAGTGCCCATCAAACAATCATTTTCTGTGCAGATTGCTCAATTTAAGCATATCCTTGGTGTGAAACCCACACCACGAAGTGTACGAACTGATGTTCCTGCCAAAACATATTCAAAATCTCTGAAACTACCAAAGGAGTTCGATGCTAGATCACAGTGGTCTCATTGCAGCACAATTGGGAACATACTTGGTAAGTTTATTTATGCCCTTTTCAGCTAGGAAACGACTCTACTTCCCCCTGATAAGTGTACTGACTCATTATTTTCCCTTATTTTTAAATCCTGTACAATGCTGGTTGTCATGAGCAGATCAAGTAAGTTACACACTACCTTAAATTGTTAGTCCCCTCACATAACGATGCAATATACTGAAGGTATTATGTCTTGTCCAACGATGTAGGGTCATTGCGGCTCTTGTTGGGCATTTGGAGCAGTCGAGTGTCTCCAGGATCGCTTTTGCATTCATTTTAACATGGTAAGAGATTACAAAGGACATGACTGTTATCATAGCAACAATTTTTGGCTGGCATACTTGAGTTCTTTCCCCCTCTCATAACGAATCTATTGTATTTCCTGCAGAGCATTTCACTTTCAGTCAATGACTTACTGGCATGCTGTGGTTTTATGTGCGGCGATGGCTGTGATGGAGGCTATCCTATCATGGCATGGCGCTACTTTGTTCAGAATGGTGTTGTTACTGATGAGGTAGAGTCCTAGTGGGCTATTTCTACTAACCTCTTGAACGTTCCTATATGCTCAGCAATCCTACTGTTTTTCTCTGTGATAACAGCATAGTTGGTATACAGAATATGTCAAAAATTTGTTTAAACTGTACATCAATTACTGATGCAAGATTTATGTCACTATTAAGCTAGCGCACATATAACTTTTTAATCATGCTTATAACTAATAACAAAAATGATAGCATATTTTGATGGTCTAAGGTTTTTTTTTTTTTCCTCCAAGGCAATTGCAAATGATCAATATCTGTATACAGCTATAAAATTATCCTGACATGTAAGAGACATATCATATTTTTTCCAATGTTACAGTTTGCAAAAGAAAGGTGACCTGATAAAAAAATGTTCCGTTCATAGCATAGCAAACCGTGTTCAATGGATGAATGGACTAGAAAAATTTTAGCTTGGTTTACACAAACATTTTGCAATGTGTTGCAGTGCGATCCATACTTTGATCAGACTGGTTGCAAGCATCCTGGATGCGAACCTGCTTATCCTACACCGAAGTGTGAAAAGAAATGCAAGGTGCAGAACCAAGTTTGGCAGGAGAAAAAGCATTTCAGTGTCAATGCTTACAGAGTAAATTCTGACCCACAAGACATCATGGCAGAGGTCTACCAAAATGGCCCTGTAGAAGTTGCTTTCACAGTTTATGAGGTACTCTTCATTTGCTTCATTCGATAATTTTCGGTGCACTATACCAAGGTTCTTAGTGATTTTGTTTGGCAGAAATCATGAAAAGGGAAAAAAACAAGCCAAACAAAAAACTGGTGCCCTAATCTCTTTTTTTTTTTTAAAAAAAAACTGTCTTTTAAGAATTGCATTGTTTAAACTGGTTGGTCATTTTGAAACACAAGTATCTATTTTCATGATTATACTACATAGTTAGGGAATATATCATCCTAGTTCCTAGCTTTAAATCTTTCAGATGCATTTCTATGATTCTGATGCGATAGTGCACAATATGTCTAGGACTTTGCACACTACAAATCAGGAGTATACAAACACATCACAGGTGGCATGATGGGTGGGCATGCTGTCAAGTTGATCGGATGGGGAACCAGTGATGCTGGAGAGGATTACTGGGTATATTGTTTAACCTCCATTTTTTTTTGAAGGAAATACGTTTAATCTCCATGTTGGCATATATTGTCAAAATATGTGGCCCTAATATATTTTCCTTTACATCTCTGCTTTTCAGCTGCTTGCAAACCAGTGGAATAGAGGTTGGGGTGATGTAAGTTTCTTAAAAATGCCATGTGTATTACTAATGGATGTGGTATCATGTGTTTGACCATTAATAACAAATTACGTTTGTTAATGCTTTGCAGGATGGCTACTTCAAGATCATAAGGGGACGTAATGAATGTGGCATTGAAGAAGACGTTGTTGCTGGACTGCCCTCGACAAAGAATATGGTCAGGAGCTACGGCAGTGCCTTTGGAGCAGCAGTAGTCTGATTTTGACCACAAAAATATGTTGGAATTAGCTAAGTGTTTTTTATATCCAATGCAATTTGAAAAATAGCCTTGGCGAATGTGTGTACGCTAGCGCGCTCACAAGGTTGATACGTTGTTGATGAAATGGAAACACTTGTTCAGACTTAAGAGACAAAGTGGAATAACATCATCTGTAAATTATAGTAAACTTAATTACTCTTTCTGCACACGACACAGTTTGGTTATTGACTTGTCCTGGGTTGGAAATGGCTACCATTCTTGTCAAGTAGAGTATCATGAAGGATCAATATCTGTCTATCTGACGAACTGAATTGTCATCGTAGAATTCATTGAACACTAGTAGCTATGGCGCGCCTTCTGGGTGGGCACAGCGATGGAGGGTTGGGAAGTGTTTATATTTGTTCAGTGATAATAAAAGTTTTGGTATTTTTGGAGATAAATGTCGAAGTTTGAAACGTATAGACTGTCGAATAGAGATCATCAAGGTACGCGTATATTTGTTTAGATAGCACTGAACATTACATTTTGTATGCTGAATTTGCATTGCTTCCTAGTAGTCCTAACGTACATACTACTGATATCACTTACTGAAGTAGCACCCCAGAAAAGTCATGTGTGCCGAGATTGCTTGACCTCGCCAAAATAAAGCGTGACATCATTGGACGTGTTGTCTGCCACCATTCCGTTTCTAGAGGGAAGCTGTAGTGCAAAGAAGAGTTGGCAAAAGTGAATTTATTCTAGTTCATAAAAGTTCAAGCTCACTACAGAAAAATGAATGAGAATCTATTGTTTACATCGAGGACGACACTAATAGGAATATATGACGTAGTCAGGACATTCAATTCCCTGTAAGAAAACAAGTATTTGAACTCCTCAAAAACAACACATTATCATTTTGCTTTTCTGACCACAACACCAATAGTTGCGCGATTAAACGAAGTACTTCCCAAGGTCTCTGACAACAACATTGCTTGGCTCTACCATGATCTCGTCGAGCCACGCAAGTGCAAGTGTGCAACTTTTTTCGTTTAGAATGGTGATCCTAGTTGATGAAATTTGCGACTCTTTCAAAATTTCTTGGCTCCCATCAATTAAGTTGGCGTTGTTTAGGTTGCTCATGTAATCTGGAGATGGAACATGCTTTACTATCAATAGAATTCTTTTTTCGCAAAAAAAATAAAAAAATAGACAGGCATGTCCCGTTTTAGCTGAACTGATGAGCTAAGAAACAGATAAGAAGCACCCAAAAATGGCAACCCCATTGACCAGGGCCAACGACCTCAAATAGACGATGATGCTCTTCCATTCCTCGCGTCAAAGAAATAACGACTTCCAACGAACCCGGCGCGCCACACACACCACGTCGCTGCGGCTATAAATTGCGGTCAGAACCGATTCAACGACAAGCTTCCTCCGGCCAAAATAAGATGGCGAATAAGTTCCTCCTGGGCGGCCTGTCGGCGATCCTTGTGGTCGCGGTGGTCGTGGGCGTCGTCGCCACGGTGACTCGGTCCGGCACCAAGGCCGGCGACGACTTCACCGTCCCGGGGGAGGCGAACCTTGCCACGTCCGGCAAGTCGGTCAAGTCCCTGTGCGCGCCGACGCTGTACAAGGAGTCGTGCGAGAAGACGCTGACCCAGGCGGCCTCCAATGGCACGGAGAACCCCAAGGAGGTGTTCCAGGCCGTGGCCAAGACGGCGCTGGAGTCAGTGAAGGAGGCGTACGAGCGGTCGCAGACCATCGGCGGCGGCGGCGGCAAGAAGCTACTCGAGGCCGCCGACTCGATGACGGCGAGCGCGCGCGACGACTGCAAGAAGCTGCTCGACGACTCGGTGGACGACCTCAAGGGCATGGTCGAGATGGCCGGCGGCGACATCAAGGTGCTCCTGGGCCGCTCCGACGACCTCGAGACGTGGCTCACCGGCGTCATGACGTTCCTCGACACCTGCGCCGACGGGTTCGCGGACGAGAAGCTCAAGGCGGAGATGCGGCTCGTGCTGCGCAACGCCACGGAGCTCAGCAGCAACGCGCTCGCCATCACCAACAGCCTCGGCGCCATCTTCAAGAAGCTGGACCTCGACGCGTTCAAGAAGGACGTCTCGCGGCGGCGCCTGCTGTCCGACGTGGACGAGAAGGGGTGGCCCGTGTGGATGCGGTCGCCGGAGAGGAAGCTGCTCGCCGCCGCGGACCGCAACCGGCCGCAGCCCAACGCGGTGGTGGCCAAGGACGGCAGCGGGCAGTTCAAGTCCGTGCAGGCGGCCGTGGACGCGTACCCCAAGGGACACCAGGGCCGGTACGTCATCTACGTGAAGGCCGGCCTGTACGACGAGATCGTCATGATCACCAAGGAAAAGGCCAACATCTTCATGTACGGCGACGGGCCCAAGAACAGCCGCGTCACCGGCCGGAAGAGCTTCGCCGACGGCATCACCACCATGAAGACCGCCACCTTCTGTACGTGAGCCACCGGGCTGCTGCTTCTTTTTCAATCTATTTTCATCATGACATTTGACGTTTGGCCCGGTCCTTGTGATGAATTTGCAGCCGTTGAGGCGTCCGGGTTCGTCTGCAAGAACATGGGGTTCCACAACACGGCCGGCGCGGAGCGGCACCAGGCGGTGGCGCTCCGCGTGCAGGGCGACATGGCGGCCTTCTTCAACTGCCGGTTCGACGCGTTCCAGGACACGCTGTACGTGCACGCGCGGCGCCAGTTCTTCCGCAACTGCGTCATCTCGGGCACCATCGACTTCATCTTCGGCAACTCGGCGGCCGTGTTCCAGAACTGCCTTATCATCACGCGGCGGCCCATGGACAACCAGCAGAACTCGGTGACCGCGCACGGCCGCACGGACCCCAACATGAAGTCCGGGCTCGTCATCCAGAACTGCCGCCTCGTGCCGGACCAGAAGCTCTTCCCGGACCGCTTCAAGATCCCGTCCTACCTGGGCCGCCCGTGGAAGGAGTTCTCGCGCCTCGTCATCATGGAGAGCACCATAGCCGACTTCATCAGGCCCGAGGGGTACATGCCGTGGGACCGCGACTTCGCGCTCAAGACGCTCTACTACGCGGAGTACAACAACCGCGGCCCCGGGGCGGGCACCAGCAAGAGGGTCAACTGGCCGGGGTTCCGCGTCATCGGACGGCAGGAGGCCGAGCAGTTCACCGCCGGGCCGTTCATCGACGGCGCGCAATGGCTCAGATTCACCGGCACGCCGAACATCCTCGGGTTCAAGTTCTAACTTCTAAGGTGGGTGTCGATGTACTACAATGACTCGATCAGGCGTACGTAGCTGTGGTGTCGCAGGAGGGCTAACTTTTCTACTTTTATTTGTTTATACAGCTTCTCTTTTCTCCCTTAATTTCCATTTGGTGTTCGATCCTGGAGCTCTCCCGATCAAACTCTCTTTGTTGAAAACGAGATGTCTCTTGGAACATGATTTTTATGAAGGCATTGTTCTATTTCTCGAGAGTTTTACAATTACTTTCCATGTTTAAATGCAATTCATTTACGACATGGGTACGTGTTCCTGGAGCTCTACCAATGAAACACTTCTGTAAACAAAATGGGGAAAAAAAATCCATTTTACTGCTTTGAACAATTACTTTCCATGATTTTCATGAAGGCATTCCATGAATAGTGTTAACTGTAATTTCCAGATCGAATTCTCTTACCCAATATTCCTGTTACAAAACAAAGCCACGAGTGCTTTTCGAAGCTGAATATCATTTAAGATGGCAAGATGCTCTTGATATCACATAAAAACGCAGGTGAAGAAATACAAAAATATCGGCCAACATGGGTAAATGACAACATTTTCATTTAACATGTATGGCAGCTCTGTTCATATGCAACCAGCAACAACATAAAAATTGGGTGGTGCATCAAATGAGCTGAAGTCTAACAAGATGCTTGCACTGTAAAAGTAGCAGCGAAGAGCTAAATATGATCATCCATCCACACAGGGAGGAAAAATAGGTACACGTTTGTGGCATCATTGAAAATCGCCCATAGTAACTACTCGAGTCATATGTCTTCATCTCCGTCTTCATCTTCGTCTTCATCTCCGTCTTCATCTTCATCTTCACTCGGAAAGCCTGGGTCTGGAATTGACACAGCTGTAGGCTTACTATATTGCTTCGCCAACTCTTCCAATTCTTTTTTTGTCCCTATAAACTCTGGTTTGCCTAGAAGCAGAGTGAATTCACCTTGGTTTCCAATAACATCGTCAACAGTTTCCAAGTTCCTAATTTCCCCTGTGTTTAGATCTCTGATTTGAATCACCCTAAAGTATGCAGGCGCCTGATTATCCATTGCCGGCAAACCTCCCTCGCAAAGATTCACTACTTCTTTAGAAACATGCTCCCAATTCTTAATTAGGTGCCAGGAAAATTCATCTAGCTCACTGGGCTCCTCACCACGTCTAATTCTCAAGGCAATTGCATTTAGGATACTACGGAACCGTGTCGCTTCAGCAAACATAATGATGGCAATATAAAGGGCTTTTTCTACTCTAACTCGGTCCTTCCCATCAATCAACTTGCCATTTCGTCGACGGCAATCCTGGAACTTGGCAAGTACCATAAACATCTCATGAATAGTAAAAATACCTCCAGGCTTGGTTTCTGATCTGTAATCAAAATATAAGAATTAGAATAAATTAGGTCGATGCTGATAAGCAATAGAGATGAATATGTTACAACTAGAAGGTAATAGAGAACATACGTGTCGCCATGTGACGATTCAAAACCAAGATCTACCGAACTTCCATGAATCCAGCTGGGCAAACGTTCATTCCTATACCGATACCAAGTTCCCTTTATCCACACACCCTCGTCATTCCTTTTCTGACGTCGAAAAGCCACAACGTAAGAGTTAGTATCTCTGATCATAAGGTCCACCGCGTAGTCTGGCTCCCAATCATCTCTGATTTGTATAATCTTAAAGCTTGGACCCGTCACTGGATTTGGCAATGGAGTTAGTGGGATTTCATTTGGACCAATCACCATTGGAGAAATCCTTCGCTGCCGCCGCTTAACCTTGCGCATCAATCTGCGGTAGCTCTTTTCTGCGGAAACCCCCTCCTTACCATGGATGTCATATCTGCAAATATGTATCCGACGCCCCCCCTGCAACATGGATCAATAATATATATCAAATATGAACATTAGTTCAAGTTGCATTCAACAGTGAAAAAAATAGCAACGAAAGAAGTGCAACGTGATTAAAGAAGTGGCAGAAGTGAAGCTCAATAGTGAAACTATTAGCAACGACGTTTTTTATTTAAAAGATCAGGACAGGACCCAAAATAGAATATAGGGCCTGTATGAGTGACAGTTGCCAACTTGCCGTATACGTATGAATTATAAAAACTCAGAATAATATATGGCAAGGGCATAGGGTAAGATAACCACAAACTTCTTTCTATCTCATATGAAAAATATTACATTTTCTTAGGATAAATCTAGCATAACACAAACACTATCTTTTATAGCCCAAGCAGATGCTCTCCTACGCTTATTCTCACTATCACCAGGAAAATCCTCTTTTGGCCTCGTTTGGCTCTGTTAATGTGTACAGTGAACATGTTAAGACATACTAAACAAGAATAATTCTGCATTTTGCATTTAGATGTTAGCAGAAATACAACCATGCATAATAGCAGTAATAGGTTAGAATACTGTCATATGCAGTGCAGCATGTCTATGTGATATATCATTTTCGAAACAAAATCACTTATTGGCATTTATTAGTAGATGGTATGAGCTCTGCAAAGGGTCAGCACATCCAACTGCCATACCCTACTCTTCATCCATGATAATGGCATATGCATTGGTTAATATTATCGATGTATAGCTATTCATTATTCACTAGTTATGATGGCATGATAATTAGGAAATACACTAAATAGTAAAATATTACCAAAACTGAAATACATCATGATGATATACGCTTGAGTGGGAAAAGATTGATGCAAGTGATAATAGTCAGATACACAGTGTTCATTAATCGTTTCAGAACATCGGGACGTTCGTTATATAGCACTACATATGCGTTCATATGCTGTGCTCTCAATCTCTCGGTTCAAGCATAAACAGACATCGTTCTCCCTGCTTCAAGCAGTGTACTTGCGTGTATTTGACAGAAATGATTAATAGACGCTCCGTGGTTTCAAGCATACAGCAACTCCATGGTTTCCAATGCAGAATTAAAAGTTCTAACAGAAAGCATGTCAATTTCTTACTACTGGAAGAATTATCAATGGAACCCCACCACACCAGGGCTGCCAACTCTCTTGTGTGAACGCATAACTACATGTTTACAACGACACATTGATTGCCATCCAAAAATCTTGTCTACTTCAGTTAGCATGCATGGAAAACAAAGAGGAATTTCAATAATCAGCGCAAATAGAGTGAAGTAATGAGCAAGATAAACAGCTGAAATGCAAATGCAGTTGAATAGCTAGCTTACCTCGTCGTCATCGAGGCTGATTTGCTCAGGGGCGTACATGTGACGTACTTCTTCCTGGGCGGGCACATCCTCATTGCCCTGTGGTTGGGCAGCCATTTCGCAGGGATGAACCTGAGATTGAAAACACTAAACCGTCAAAAGAGATGTAGCGTAACTCAATGTCGTTCCCCAGGGGGCATGCCTTGATGGCCGCGACCGCGATTATCCTTCCCCAACCGACCGCAGCCTAGATAGATCAATTTCTATACGAGCGCGAGCTTCGTCTCACGCAGCCACCCTCCCTTGCTGCTGTTCTGCTTCACCGCGGCGAGGTAGAGGCGCCGGAGCACCAGCGGCTGGAGCACGGGCTAGCATGGCGGCATGGTTCAGTTCGAGCACGCGTGCGCGCACACGTGTCGTCTTGAGTCCCGCTGCGCCAGCAGCAGGAAGACGGCGACCCGAGGGCGCAGGCCCGCACCAACCTTTGGCCGCGGGCATCGAGGCGTCCGTGGCTGCACTTGTGCCTTGTCCCGGGGCAGCTCGATCTTGCCGGCACTTGAGGCTTGTCCCGTGGCCGCTCGATCTTGCCGGCGGCGCCTGTTGCCCCTCAACGCGCAGGCCTTTTGCACGTCGCAGTCGCGTTCGGCCAGGATCACAAAAGCCTCCGCCTTGGCCGGCCACTGGGTGGGCCAGAACCGGAGGCCTGCTCCCCCGCCGCAGGAACTGCATCTTGCCTCCGACGCCGGACATCTCGACCATATTGGAGGTACAGGTACTCGACGAGTTTCTTTGCCATGGCGACGCGCGTGGTTAGTACGGAACTCGATGATTTAAAAGAAACTAAACCGCAACCGCGGCGTGGCGCCGGGGAGACATGGCGACCAGCCCGGCCTTTCGACCGGCACCGGCTGGTGCCGTCGCCGCCGTGCAGGCCCTAAAGACATGACCGCGATCCTGAGCATCCTTCCATTGAACTACTTCGACGCCGCGCTCAGCACAGATCTCGTCAAATCGGATCGCTCAGTAAAGAAGCGGGACTCACCAGCGGTCGACGAAGACGCGACGCCGCCGCCGCCGCCGCCGCCGCGGCGCCTCCAGTGCTCGCCGGACAAGCAACGCCTCCAGGGTAAGCCGGGTAAGCGCCTCCGGCGCTCGTCTAGTTCTTGTGCGCTTCGTGAAGTGGTGCGCGGTCCAGGTTTACCGAAGGGCATGTAAAAGAAATCGGTTGTCTCCTTTACCGAAGTACAAACAGACGATACAGTTCCCTTTTCCCTTTATTTTTGCATAACACAAGCTTTGTCGTTGAAAAGAAAAGCAAAGGACAAAACGACGCAAATCATGGACTGGAAATGCCACTCGTTTAAACGGTGGTATGGATGCAACTATGAGCAATACAGCTTATCTAACAAGGGCCTCGTACTCAAGCCTGCTCGTACTAGCGCTAGCTACTTGGATCAGAGATGAGTTTTAATGGTTCGCAGAAAAGATAAAAATAAATGGAGTTTCAATTTTATCCATTCACTAGTTGGAGAGGATGCTCTAGGTTTGGGAATTTGGACGCGGGCCAACACAAAATGCTCGCTACTCCTGCTGCCACCACTCAACCAGCCAGTTTCTCCGTTTCTCCGCTGGTCTTTCTCTCCTGCTTCCTGTGTCAGGCCAGGGTCCCGCTCCGCTAGCTAGGCGATGCGTAGTGGGAATTCAACAAATCAGCCATCCTCACGTAGAGGGTCACTGAGGAGTGGGTCCGGGAACCGCCGTGGATCCCTGAGGCCCGCATGTCGATGGGAGAAGAGGAATATGGGTGTGGTGTGGAGCTGTAACGCACGGAATATCCTTCTTGGTTGCCGTGAAAAAGATTGGCAGATTTTGGCCTAAAAGACAGGTCAAGCGACCGCCTAGTAGTATGACTCTAGTCGTTTCCTAGGACAGGACAGGACCCCATGGGAGGAGGGTTCATCAAGCGGCAGGCTTTGCTTCTGCCGAGCTCGCCTTCTTTTTTGCCGCGCGCATCCCAGGTCTGGAGCGCTAGGCTGTTCGCTACCAATTCATTTCTGCGACAAACTGGAATGCACAAAGCGGTCCTAAACATTTAAATTTCACATAATCAAAACATACAATTAGTTAATTATAATAGTTTAGTATATGCTACTATTTCTCACAGTAACATCTAGATTGAATGAATTCACATAACCAAGACATACGCCTGCTTGAGGTTAACTCGTATGTACCGTGTGACCACGGTGTGTGAGGGCCACCATCACCGGCACCAACAAACTCGTGTTAAAATATAGTCCGCTCTATCTGAATGTTTTTGTTTTTGTCCATTTTATAACTAAGTCATCGGTAAATAGGATTCCATGTATCTGACTGGGATTTAATATTAATTATATGGCTCTAGGTGCAGCAAGTAAGGCTTTCCTAGCCAGAGCGTGTTCTCTCCGTGGTCAAAACGGCTTCGCATGGTCACATGGGGTACGTTGCTTGCCAGGGGTCACGTAAACAGGAATAAGACAAAGACACCAGACAGAAAAGCACGAAAAAGATGGGAGAAGCCTCTCTCCTCTCCAGCGGCCGCACCCTCTATCGCTCTCTGCCGGCCCATCGGGTCCCTCGCCGGATATAAAGCCTGCCCTTGCCATTTGTGGCAAGAGCTGCTAATTTTACCGAAATATTCAAGAGGACGATATTTAAATTTCCTCGCCAATCGCGCCAGCCAACCAAACTACATATCTTCATCAACCCAACAAAATCCTCTATTCTAATTCCAGACAACATTATCATTCAAGAACGCACAAGACCATTCACCGATCCTTGACAACATTATCATTCAAGACAACATTATCATTCAAGAACACACAAGGATTAGCATTGTATCACACTTACTCTTATGTATGTCAAGGTCATACAAAATGTCCAATAGGTCAAGAAAAAGCAGGAACAACTAAGCAAAACCAAAAAATGGTTGCTACCGAAGCAGAATTCCATCTACCTCCCGCATAAGCAGCCTCTGAAATGTAAGGAACTGATCTGTGTCCCAGGCTGTTGAAAAGTAAGAATCAGAAACTTAAGCTAATTTGTATGGTTCAGCTTCTACTTTTCTTCAAAAATAAAACTAAATTGCATTTATCCTTTCACCTGCAGAACATTTTTGAAAATTGGCAACTCAACCTTTGTATGAAGTCGATAGATGTTGACATACTACTGAAATTTGGCAACTTAACCTTAGCTGACAGACCATACTTCTGAAGAAAAGAGTATGTAGCTGCCAACTCAGTCACACCTGCCGGAAGAAAATAAGGATTAGCGCTTCTGAATCTGGTAACTTTGCTAATTCATTTGTGAGTGATAAACTCACTGGTGTTTTGTAGGTTCTTGTGTGTTAGGCTCAATCAACAATGTTACTGTAAAAATAGGCCAAAAGCTCAACGTTTCTTTATCATCAAATTGGTATAGTTGAAATATTGCCCTATGTCAAAGATTGGAAAGTGGGAACGGATAAATCATGTAGTTGCAATATAGCTACTGTTCATTCCACTCTTTCTTGTAGTCAACAGCAGGTTGAAGAAAGTTAGCCTGGAAAAATCCAGAAAATAATTTTTTGGGAAAACGGTTCAGCAAAAAAAACAAAGAAATCAGGCATACCAAATGGTCAAGTTTTCTCTTCATATCAGTATCAAGAAGAGTTTGGTAACCCTCTCTTCCACCCCAAAATGCACAGTTTCGCCACCAAGGTAGTGAGTGACATGTATGAATATACACCAGAACAATGAAATTTGTCTGCAACGGAAGACCAATTATAGTGTCCATAGATAATCCACACCTCCCCTCGCAAAAAAAAAAAAAAAAAAAGAAGAAGATAATCCACACCTCCAAAGCTTTCTTGACTTGTGTAGCTGCATAAGCATACACTTTCAGGGGACTGCAACATGATTCCAGAGTTTTTTGGTCCAAGCCCATGTTTTACTGCTATTAATATTGAAAGCAACTCATGATCACTAAACAATATACCTCTGATGACCTAACAGAATTTAAGGTTGCATCTTAAAAGCAACCACCAAGATTACTCTACCAGGCAAGTTCCATATATTTTTCTACTCTACTCACTTCGAGAAATTTGCAATCTGAAGCAATATACAACTGCTGTTCATCAATATCAACTGGAGTTTATGGACAGAATTGTTGTGAGTGATGTAGCTACTGCAATCTTAGTAGTGACACCAACTTAAGCTCAGGGTAAAAAAGTGATGACATCAAATTAACAGAGTCTAAAATACTAAACGAAAAAATTAAATATATAGAAAATACAAACTTTACTGTAAGGAGTCTTTCCTGGACATGTTAATCGAAAAAAAAAAAAATCAGATGTTGACAGCTTCAACCTGTGAAGAAAGATCGACCAATCTATTAAGCACTAAGAAAGGAGCTGTGAAGAAACATCTCCTCATTGGTGCATGTCAAACCTGTGAAGAAAGATCGACCAACATATAGGTCGACAGCAGCATGCCATCATGAGATCCAATCCGGGAACTTCGCAATCAAAAAAGGAGCTCACGTACCTGAGGTTCCGCTGGAGTGCCTTCACAGCTGCGCGCCCGAGTGACGCACAGAGCACTAAACCCCCGATCAATAACCTAACCCAAGTGGATTAGATGAAGAATCAAAAGGGGACGTGTACCTTGGATTAGGGAGATGCTGGCACCCTAAATGACAAGACGAATCCCGTGGAAATCCACTAAAATCCCACCCTGCTATGACAAATCGAGAACACAAATCAAACGAATCGCGTGAAGGAACACAATACTCAATGCGCTTGCTACAAAACGATACGACATAAATACTCAGAATACCACTCAGGAGAAAACTTTCACCGCATGTCAGAGTTAAGGAAGTCTGGTGCCCGAATTTGTAGTTATGGGGAAAAGTTACAACTTCTATAGGAGTTCAGGGAGGTACATAAAAACTCAATGCGCTTGCTACAAAACGATACGACATAAATACTCAGAATACCGCTCAGGAGAAAACTTTCACCGCATGTCTGAGTTAAAGGAGTCTGGTACCTGGATTTGTAGTTATGGGGAAAAGTTATAACTCCTATAGGAGTTCAGGGAGGTAAAATAAACTTCTTTCTTATTGATAAGCCCCTTCATCTTCTTTAAAAAGACCCCTCTCGGTGCTTGATCAAACAAATTTGTGTCGAGCGCTCGATGGATTGGGAGGCGAGGGTGGTGGCGTTGGCTGATTAGGGTTTGGCAGCCTTATATTCGTCCAATGGGCTATTGGGCCAAATCAAAGCTCTTTGTTTCATCGTGGGCCTCCGCGGCTGGGTCATTGTTTTGGGGCACCGTGGGCCGCTGCGGGGAGGATTTCATCCCTCTCCCCGTCCCGTTTCCAATCGGGGCTCCGCCCCGCCAGTCCCGCGGGGAAAATTTTGGCCCCCGTCCCCGCCCCGATCGGGTTCGCGCCCCACGGGCCCCGTCCCCAACGGGGAAACGGCCGGGCCGACCCTGGTGTGCTTGGTCCGGTTAAGCAGAAACCAACACAATTTTAAATACCAGACGGGGAACGTGAAAGAATGCACACAACAAGCGCCCGGACATGATGGTTTCGATGTTCAAATCTGCCTTTCCATCACTGACGGAAATTCCAATGGCAATATTCTCAAACAATATGCTACGTGCAACAGGATGAAAGGGTGACCCCAAGCCTAAATGATCCAAGATAAACAAACAGGCAGCAAAACAACAAAGATGTCATGGTATCATCATTACAGTCCCCAGTTTGAAAATACACATACCACTTCGCAATCATAATGCACTGTCATCGCTTCCAGCAGCTACATTACATTGATAGCAGAGGGTCTGCATAAGTTTAGGATGGTCTGAGAAGGAACCAAGCAGCGGTCAAATAAATTTAGGATGGCCTGAGAAGAGGGACCAAGCAACAGTCACTGCCATTTTGCAATCAGCAATAGTAACCATTTCAGAGTGTGTACCCATTTCCTGAGGTGTGAAAACCTTTTCATCCTTCAGAACATCGCCCCCTTGGAAAGCCTTGACAGAAACTATCAGCTGTCCCTCATATTCAACAGAAGCAACACGCCTTGAAAGTTTGATCTCATTACCAGCAATAAGTTGTTTCTCATCTACAAAATCAAGTAACAATATTTCCTTGTTTATACTGGCAGTACGGGCAGCAAACTGACCACGAAAACCACCTGGCCATGACCCATAAATGACTTGTACACTGACTGTCGCTTCCACAGAGTAAACAATATGACCAAGTGCAAACTCCAGTGTGGTAAGTCTGCTAGTGTAACATTCATTAATCAGGATCGAACGCGTTGTGACGGAATCACTCCTAATTGGAACAGCTAAAAGGCTTATTTCTTTGTCCTCGGATTTACTAGGGCCCCTCGCATTCAAAGAAACCTGAAAGACCACAGGACCATACAACATAACTGCACGCACAGGACCAGTCAGTGTTAAATATGGATCCTGCATGCAACACCATTAAAGAAATAGTAAGTAAACTGAAGTGAACGGAGAGGTAAACATTGAGAAGAATAAGCAATACAAACATTACAAAACATTAGAACAAAAGAAATTATTTCTTGCGTGCATAACATCCAAAGATTTTTAAATGTATTCATTTAAAATATTTGCTAACCAATGCTTTGCGACACAATCAATTATAACAAAGGAAAAATGGTTCTATGACATCGAAAGATCACCGTGTACCATCAAACTGACTTGGTACACTTTAATACCATCGAAAGATTGCACCAGTTAGAAATTTACCATTTTGTTAAAAATGGACGTTATCCAATGAAATTTGCCTGTTTTGCCCTACGCTGTTCCATTAGAATCAGAAACAGCCTCCATCATTCCCCCTCTCTCTTTCCATCCATCCTCATCTTTCCTCCATGGATCACAATCTCCATTCAATCGATCGATACCCCCACCCCCCCCCCCCCCCCCCCCCCCCCCCCCCCCCCCCCCCCCCCCCCCCCCCCCCCCCCCCAACCACCCACACTGAAGTTGAGATCTGAGACTCCAATGACATTCGATTCCAATATGCCACTGCAGCCGTGTATGGTTCCCACTCATCCAGCGGCCTCCTCCAACAAGCGGCAGAAGAGCAGCTCACCCCCAGTGCACCCCAACACCATGGCATATGGTTGACACTGTCTTATTTGGCTGGAACATGCCCAGTCCGAAGCAAGGAATGGAGATTGTGGAGGAAGGAGGAGCAACAACTTGCGTTCTATACTGTTTGGATTGGGTGAACTGCGGGCTTACCGCAGTTTGCAAGCTAGCATGCATGCCAGTTTGGAGCAGCAACCGTAGAAATTGGAGCATGGTGCGGTAATTGCAAGAGCTGTAATGCAGCGGAAGGAGCAGAAGAGAGAACTTTGGAGGTTTGGCCTACTTAAATGGATGAAGAACCAGGTAGGCAGATGAGTCATTAGAACGCCCATAAGGGTAAAGAACAAATCTCACCTCCTCCAACAAAGAAAATTCAAAAAATGACAACTGTAACAGAATTGGACAGAATGGTAAATTTGTAAAGGGGGAATCTTTCAATGCAATTAAAGTGTACCGAGTCGATGCAACGGTAAATTTCTAAATGGTGATCTTTCTATGTCACGGAACCAATTTTGCAACAACAAAACATATAACCCTAACAGATTTGAGGAAGTAGAACACAAAATGGCCCTACCAATGCATTTTAGGGGCAGATGTGAAGAGCCTGGAGCTCGTGAGGGCTCTATTAATGTCAGGTACAAATTGCAGGCAATCTACCATTATGCTCATGTAGCTGAAAACAGGCGTGCACCCTCTATATTTTGGTAGTACTGGTTGACGTTTTGAAATAGTTACTAGTTGGGCCCGATACGTGTGCAGTTTGAATAAGAAATCAATATAATCTGACTTGTTGTGCTATGGGATGGTTACTTTCTCATAGGGATATACACATGATAAAAACCATGTATAAGACATAGGTTTGAACTGTCTACATGAACCAATACAAGTAATAGGGCTGGCAATTTTACATGCAGTCATGGCAACTTCTACAGAGAAATACAAGAGGATCATTGTGCCTACAGTCACTTTTAAAGCTAATTAAAGGTGGTCACTATTTCAAATGGAGCCGACGTACAGTATAGAAACTAATGATACAGAATGGTAACAAAAATACCTCTGACATAGGGCGCATGAAAAAATATTTTGGAAATCAAGATTGATGCACAATGGAACCACAAAAGGAGTAAAGAAGTAATGAGGTCAAGAAAAACAACAAACCTTTTCAGTGAGGGTTTGGCAGTTATCCCTATCGCGGTCGAAGATAACATTGCGATTTTGATCTAGTGAGTCGCGTAAAGCGATCTTTCCGAACACATTGATTGGCCAGTGTAAATCTGCACTTAGTTCTGCAACTTTCACTGAAAATACCTGTAGAGTCCCATACCTTCTACCACCATCTGGCGCACGCTTCTGTGTAAAACGCATGCAAGGGATAGCAGCTGGAGATGAGGATATTTCAAATGAGTTAAGATACTCAAGTCCAACAATACACAATAGAAGCGAATAAGCAGTTCCAGTAACAATTGATATCTCAAAACTATTGTTCGTCATTGGTTTGAGCCAGTTCTGATCCACTCACACATAGCAGATGGATATTATGTACTACGGAACAAATTGAGTAAGTAATTTTATGTGCAAATGGAGAAAACGCTTATTAACAAGACTCACTCATGTCATTGAAGGAGCCGTAGATCCATTCATAGCCTTGTTTCCACCTCTGTTCAAACAACTTAGCTTCGTAGGCATAGTAGTCCGTCAGCATCTCTGGGTCCGGATCAACCTCTTGCTCCTCTTTCTTCTTGCGCCACTCCTCATACTCTGCCAACCGCCGCTTCCTCTCTTCAACCGCGGGATCAACTTTGCTTGATTCGCATTCCCCTATTTGCTCTACCTTGCCAGTTTTGTATTCCAGGTTCCTCGCCACTTCACCTCCGGCTTCCCCTATGTGGTCTCTCTTTTTTGCCCCCTCCCTCTCCAGCAACAATTCCTCCACCTCCATTTGAACGCTGTCAGAATCATGAGCTCCCCCGTCCGTCCTCTGCCACTCCGCATCGGGATCCATCTTCGCCTCATGGCATTCACCTTCCTCTTTATTATTCTCCTCTTTCTCTACGGGCCTTTGCCACTCCGCTTGCCACTCTGCAAACACCGCATAGGGATCTTTCCGCCCCGCTTGGCCTTCCTCTTGCACTTTGTGGTCTCTCTTCTTCACTGCCACCGTCTTCCCAAACTCCACCTCCATCTTCTCGCCGTCCGAGCAATCCTCTTTTCCCTCCAATCTCCTCTGCAACTCCGCAACTCCATCGGGGTCCATCTTCCTCCTCTTCGCCGCTTCGTCTTCAGGTTCCCCTTTGTTGTCGCTCTTTCTACCCACTGCCATCTCCTCCTCACACACGGAATCCATCTCCGTCTCCCTCCCGGGCACAGATGCCGCCGCCTGCTCGCCGTTGGAAAACCTAGATCTATTTCTTGTCCCTGACCTGCTAACCCAAGGGCAAGAAATATCTTTAATAGGGAAAAAAAGCTAAATACGGTACAGGCCATTTCTTTTGCTTGTTCGGCTTCTCGGCCCAATCTAACTAGGCCTCTCTTTCTTTTTTTTTTTGAGAACCAACTCGGCCTCTCATATCAAGAAAAAAAAAGGGCCCAGTTCAACTTTGTTTCTAGGGCGGCCCGGTCAAACTTGTACAACACTCGTACTCCTCAACAAGAAACAAATTTGTACCTGGACTTCTTGTTACACACAACACGCTGCAGACTACAAACCCAGCAACTGATGACGTAGGCCATCGGGATTCAATCAAACGACTGATTCTCAGACAGATTTGTGAAAGTAAATTGTAGAAGACAATTGGGACAAATGAATAATAGTGGAAATGATCAGTTCTTTCATTGATAGATTGGTACATATTTATAGTACAAGATAGAGTAGCAGCCAAGTAAAGTGGATGCTACAAAGGCCTAAAGGCCTGATGGGCCTTAGCCTAGGTTTTCGGTCTTGATCATCATTTGAGTTCGAACAAGATTAACACTGTCCCAACACTTATTGCTGACATGGCATGACATAAGACATAGAAATCTTCACCATTTATAATAGAAAAGATCACCCTCACTACAACTTTACGACCGACAAAATTATGCATGAGTTGCAATGCGGTCATAATAAAATGATGAACGGGGGCATCTAGGTCACAAATAAGGGTATCCAACTAGGAATGAAGTAGAATAAGCTCGGCAATGCTATGTGAACCTTTTAGTCTTTTACTAATGTGCGTGACCATCAAAAGTGGATGGCTTCATACAACCAATTTTAAAATGTGTGTTAGTTTGCTTTGAAAACCTGTCAGGAATGCGGATTAACTTCCTTAAGAGTGAGACCATCTCCATAAACCTGACTGAAGACCAGGTACATGAGGTAGCACAGGTTTTTAGCTGTCCTGTTGGAAACTTCCCTATAAAATACCTAGGTATACCGTTACATTTTGATAAGCTGAAAAAGGAAGATATCCAGCCTTTAGTAGATAAGATGATAAAGAGAGTGGCAGGCTGGAGTGGCAAGTTGTTGTCGTTGAAAGGCCGGTTAACCTTAATTACAACATGCCTCGCCAGTATACCAGTGTATTTGTTGTCTTTTATCAAATTTCCCAAGTGGGCTATCCACTTGTTAGAATCCCAGATGGCGCACTGTTTATGGAATGATGGAGAGGATGCTAGGAAATTCCACTTAGTGAATTGGCCTACTTGTAGTATGAGAAGAGAGTTTGGTGGTCTGGGGATCCCAGATCTGAGAGATCTTAATATCTGCTTATTAGGCTCTTGGATTAAGAGGTATAACAATGATAATGGGAAGCTCTGGAAAGAGGTCGTAGATTTTAAGTATGATACCTGTAACCCTAATATCTTAGCTTGCTCTGGTTCAAATGCCTCGAAATTTTGGAAAGGAGTCACTTGGGCGGCTAATGTAGCTAGGATGGGGTACAGGTGGGATGTTGGTGATGGGAAGAAAATTAAATTCTGGGAGGATGTGTGGTGCGGATCTTCTAGTTTAGCTATCCAATACTGGGAGATTTACTGCATTGTTAATGAACAATCTAAAACTATAGCTGATCTCTGGGATGGAAACGAGCTGAAATGCTCCTTCAGAAGATGTGTAGATCATAGGCTTTTTAATCTCTGGTTAGAGGTAGTGCAGCTGGCTAGTACAATCCAGTTCTCTGAAAACGAGGACTCGTTAATTTGGCAGTTCTCTTCCTCTGACATTTACTCTTCACAATCTTTATATAAAGTAATTAATTTTAGGGGAATCCAACCGATTTTCACACCGTCGGTGTGGAAGCTGCACGTCCCACCTGGAGTACAGATGTTCCTATGGCTTCTCTCAAAGAACAAGGTACTGACTAGAGATAATGTTAATAAAAGAAAAAAGTTAGATGATTTAACATGCTTGTTCTGCCAAGAGGAAGAAACTTGCCATCACTTGTTTTTTAACTGTGTGGTTGCAAGAAGAGCCTGGAGTGATATTTCTCAGCTGCTAGATATTGATATAGGTTGTGATTTTAAAATATAGCTTCTAGATGGTTGTGTAATAAGAAATTTATGATCTTGAACATACTTAGCTCTGCTGTCTGTTGGTCTCTTTGGAAGTTGAGGAATGCTGTGTATTTTCAGAATGTCAGATGGAAGAATATGGGACAGGTGTTGCAGAAGGTCACGCCTATGCTCAAAAGCTGGAAGGTGCTGTGCCCAGTCAAGTTCCTTCAAGATTTCGACTCCATGCTAACCAAGATGGAGACTTTGAAATCAAGGCCGGACAGAGTGCTAATGGATGACGCCGTGTGGTCGTAGGTGGGAGAATCCTTTGGTCGATCTGGGAGAACAAGAAATGCTCGAGAACAAGATGGTTTGCATTTCGGCTGGGGAGATCCCTGAGGAGGAGAAAATCTGGCTGTGGTAATTGGCTCGAAAGGAGCTTGTAATAGGCTGTGGTAGAGCTTCGATGACTAAGTTGTTGTAAGGAGTTTTTGGTGCTGAGGGGCGGTGTGGTCAGGTGTGACCGGAGTTGCTATCTGAACTGAACTGTAAAACTCTTCCTGCCATATTGCAATGCAGTTAGGCGGGGGTCCCTTTTGGGGCCCTAAAACTCTAAAAAAAAAGTGTTTGATATTGAATGAAAAACCTACAAGTAGGGATATACGATGACCATGCTCCATCCCTCCTCGACCCTTGAACCAAACAAACCCAAACTGAACTTTTTTTTTCGTTAATACAATATCAGTTTCCTATAATAAAAATACCATACCAGTTTGACCAAACAATGTAACCCGACAAAAAATAGTTTCGACGAGATTTCATTTTCTTTAGGTTCAATAGTCCAATTAAGCCATGAATTGCTGGATAAACAATGCAAACCAAAACAAATTTAATTTCATCCCGATGAGAACAGAGTTTCCTTGGGCAGAATGAAATCTTCAATGTAATTTGTTAGGGCCTTTTTGGTAGGGCTGTGGTTTGTGGCTTCTTTAAAAAAAAAGATTGTGTCGGCTGTGTGACTGTGACATAAGGCTCTTTTGGTAGGGATGTGGTTGTGCCGACGTCGACTGCGGTTGTAGCTGCTCTGGAAAACCGGTTGTGCCAGCTGTGTCTGTGGTTGTGCCTAAAACGTTTGGCAAAACAGCTTCTTCAATAATTTCTTCAAACTTTTAAACACAAATACGTAGAAAAAAGGACGCTATGGGAAGAAGCCGGTGAAGCTACCATTTCTTGGCTTCCTACTTCACCTCTTTTTTTAAAGGAGAAGCATTTGAAGAAGCACTCTCTTTAGTTGAGAAACACGTGAAGCCGCTGGAGAAGCCATTGGAAAAGGAGGAAATTGCAACAACCCACTTGCAACTTAGGGGGCTTCCATATACCCACCTACAAAACATTTTGTGTCAGTCTCCTCCCTGTAAGTGTCCATAGGTTGTCATATTCCTCCCTGATAGCTTTGATCAGACGACATAGCTCTTATGTGTTCTCTGGTGTGACTCCTGTGGTCTGTCACACCTCTCTACTTTCTTATGTTGTGTAAATAACATAAATATGGAAACCTGTAGGTGTAATTTTCTCTATTTTATTCAGAGTGTCGCGGCTAAGTGTTGACGGTCGCTAAAACATAAAATGACCGTCAACTTATCGGCGAATAGATAGACACCAATGTTTTATGCATTAAACTAATAAAGTTCCACAAGTTTAGGATGTAATCTTGTTTTGCAAGGTACATAGAATAATCTGGAGGAAAATAGACCTGTGTCAACAAAAACACAGGCTGGTGTTGGTCGTTTGTAACGCACCCATTTGTATACCGCAAGTGGACGGTGTACATTGTAGCACTTTCCCTTAGAGTATTCCAAGGTTTATATCGAATCCACAGAGATCAGCAAGAGAACCGTGTTTAGGGTTTACTATTTCGTCTAACAGAACAATCCTAGCATGAAGTACTATTGCACACACGCGAGTTGTGAAGAAGATAGGTGTTGTGCCGGTCGGCACGGAGGCCGTGCCGATCGGCACCGTGAGTGGTAAGCAGGAAAATTGATATTCACCAAGATCCAATCCAAGAGTTTAACCTGTATAATCTAGTAGTTCCAGCCATAAGGTAAAATCACGTCAAAGCAAGGTCTTAGCTTACACAAACTACTCCGGTATTCTACAAGACATAGTGGTTTCGTTCGCCCCGATCCTGTCACGACAGAGTACTAATAGCTCCCCACCGGTTTCTTGCACTATGCGATAGATCCATAAGAACAAACCTTCGCCACGAGTCTATTCTTACAAAGTATCTAGAATTAAGAACAAGCACAATCGCATAGATCAAAGCAATCCGATTAAAGACCAAGAATTCTCACAATGACACAATGCTCACCATCAATTACATACCTTGACGAACATGAAGGGAGGCTCAAGAACTCCGGCATAGCCAACCGCGCATGGAGGCTACGCCGGCAAGCTAACTAGCCTAGATTACATTGTCTATATGGTGGCTCTCAACTCCGGACGGCATCTTAGATGTGTGAGGCGTCTCCCTAGGTCTTCCGTCATCCAACTCCCGTCCTGGGGCGTCCCATGGGCTTCATATATAGTGGGGAGGCGTTTGGAGGCGAAAAGAACCGAATCTAGGTCGGTGCCGGTCGGCACCAAAGGTGTGCCGATCGGCACGACTCGTTTCCAGTTCGGACTCGATTTTCCTTTTTCACAGCTCCGCCTTCCATCGATCATATCTCCACCGTCTGGAGTCCAAATGAGGCAAACTCGGACTCTATCTTGTAGCCCACGAAAAGATCTATAACTTTGGTATTCAACTCAGCTTCTGATTCGGCCGTTTAGATCCCCAAATATGCATGCCAAAATATCTGTCCTGATTCGGACTCCTCTGCGCAGGTCTCCTTGCGGGGCCCATATCTCCTAGCTCCAGAATCCAAACGGGACAATCCATATGTGTTCCGGAAAGCTCTCGACGAGATCTACAACTTTCCTTTACATTGGATTCCTATTAGAGCACGTCTTGAACTCGTAAACCGCATGGCAATGCAGTGCTGTTTCTGGACTGCGCGAATTGATCTTTCCTTCCGGATAAACCTTCTAGAAATCCATAGGGATTGGGCCACGACCTTTGGCTTGCATGTTGGGTTCCATGGACGTCCAGATGTGCCTTGGATGCGTCATGGGCTAGTAGGAAGCCCTCCTTGCATCGAGTCGGGCTTCATGTCGTTACTTCTCATACTTGAGCCTTTATAGTGTCATTTCACCTAATTCTGCAACATAGCACTTAAACAACACTACAAGTGGAATTCGTCAAGGTTAGGGGTAATAATGCACAATTATGACAAGAATATAGTGAGAATGTGGAGGAATATGGCTACTATTGGCACATAAAATGGGTACTTAGAAAGCGCCAACAGCTCCCCCATGCTTAAACCTTTGCTCGTCCTCGAGTAAATAAATCACTTCACCCCCTCAAGGAGAGATCAGCGTTGCAGTCATGTCATCTTCACTTGCTTCAAAGCACATGCATATCCAACCCGCTTTAAGAGTATAGCACAAAAGTTTTATGTTGCACCAATTCAGCTACTCAAAGATACTAGTGGGGGACAGATTTAGACTTAGAACCGACCACAATGATCAAATAAAGTAGCTTCAACTCCCAAAGCAGATTACTCCTCAAACTAGGCCTTAAGATCATAAAGTTTTTCCAAAAATTCAGTCTCATATATCCAAACAAAACACTCTCTTGCAAGAATCAAGACAACACTCATCTCACAAATCTCACAAGCCAAACAACTAGAAGTGATCCTATCTACAATTATTTAGTGGAAGGCTTTATGTGTAGGTTGGTAGGAAAACAACTAGCAAAACAATGTAACTTAGAATATTGTCAAATCAAGAGATAGTTCTACTTGGTTTTTCAGAGACTTATCAAAAAGGCCATTGGAATAACATGATGAAAGAGAGGAAAACACACGCTTTAGAAAGGTGGACATGTGCAAATGGCAAAGAATGATCTCAAGACACAAATGAAGTTCTCAAAATCGGATTGCACATGGTTGGAAGGATAGAGTTTCAGCCAATTGAATGCACTTACTTGAATATGATGGTTTTATGCACAATCTTCTATGAAGTCCACTCTTGCAACTTGATATAACACTATAAACAATGTTGATCCTCCATCGACAATCTTTGAAGTCCATTAACTAGTGCTTCGGAATGTAGATGACGATCCAACTCCCCCATGCTTAAACGATGCTCGTCCCGAGCATATAGGAAGTGGAAAAAGAAAAAGCACTAGTTAAACCTTTTATTTCTTCTCCTTGACCGTCTGAAACACAAATACTTGATTTCTGGAGATAACAGGGGGCTTTTCGCTGGTTTTATACTTTGTGCCGGTCGGCACGAAATTGTGCCGGTCGGCACGGACCCAACTTTTCTCCGTTTTCGCCTCAAATTGATCCTTTGCGCTTCAGAAAGTCTTCAGAGGCGTTTGGTGATGAAAACCTTCATCTTGAACAAGATATCTTGATATTTTGTGCATAAAACCATAGAAATAGTGCAACGGCTCGACGAGAAACTCATATCATAGGTTGTGGACAAGGATTGGACAACACCAAAAGAAATATGGGTTTACAGGTGGGAATATTCAGCGAAGTATGCACACATTCCAGAGTAGAATAGGCAATGCTGAATATGAATAAGGCTAGAAAACAAGTGCTAGTTACGCAAACGGAATGGCCAGCTTCTAAGTCTCATACCAAAAGAACACAAACTTGACTCAACTCACTAAATTACATGTTCCAATCTACAGGTTTATCATATAAGTGTAGCATATTTGGTTTTGGTAGGTATGATCAATGCAAGAGAGCAATATTTTGCAAGGATTAGAGACATAAGACATTAAAGTTTTTCAAAAATTAGTAAGGACTCAAGCTATGTTGGAGTTTTCTTTTTAGAGAGCAAAGCATGTTGTCATGAAGAACAATTCAATCATATGGGGTCTCTATTAAATCATCTGTCAACAAACACCACCACTAAAGTAAATAGAGTTCATAGAATTGGTGCTTAGTTCAAGTTCATTAAAATTCAACGGGGGACAATTATATGCAACGAATCATACATGCAAGTTCCAACAACAATAGCAACTTTCATCATATCTCGATCGCCACGAGTCTATTCTTACTAAGTATCTAGAATTAAGAACAAGCACAATCGCATAGACCAAAGCAATCCGATTAAAGACCAAGAATTCTCACAATGACACAATGCTCACCATCAATTACATACCTTGACGAACATCAAGGGAGGCTCAAGAACTCCGGCATAGCCAACCGCGCATGGAGGCTACGCCGGCAAGCTAACTAGCCTAGATTACATTGTCTATATGGTGGCTCTCAACTCCGGACGGCATCTTAGATGTGTGAGGCGTCTCCCTAGGTCTTCCGTCGTCCAACTCCCGTCCTGGGGCGTCCCATGGGCTTCATATATAGTGGGGAGGCGTTTGGAGGCGAAAAGAACCGAATCTAGGTCGGTGCCGGTCGGCACCAAAGGTGTGCCGATCGGCACGACTCGTTTCCAGTTCGGACTTGATTTTCCTTTTTCACAGCTTCGCCTTCCATCGATCATATCTCCACCGTCCGGAGTCCAAATGAGGCAAACTCGGACTCTATCTTGTAGCCCACGAAAAGATCTATAACTTTGGTTTTCAACTCAGCTTCTGATTCGGCCGTTTAGATCCCCAAATATGCGATGCCAAAATATCTGTCCTGATTCGGACTCCTCTGCGCAGGTCTCCTTGCGGGGCCCATATCTCCTAGCTCCAGAATCCAAACGGGACAATCCATATGTGTTCCGGAAAGCTCTCGACGAGATCTACAACTTTCCTTTACATTGGATTCCCATTAGAGCACGTCTTGAACTCGTAAACCGCATGGCAATGCAGTGCTGTTTCTGGACTGCGCGAATTGATCTTTCCTTCCGGATAAACCTTCTAGAAATCCTTAGGCATTGGGCCACGACCTTGGGCTTGCATGTTGGGTTCCATGGACGTCCAGATGTGCCTTGGATGCGTCATGGGCTAGTAGGAAGCCCTCCTTGCATCGAGTCGGGCTTCATGTCGTTACTTCTCATACTTGAGCCTTTATAGTGTCATTTCACCTAATTCTGCAACATAGCACTTAAACAACACTACAAGTGGAATTCGTCAAGGTTAGGGGTAATAATGCACAATTATGACAAGAATATGGTGAGAATGTGGAGGAATATGGCTACTATTGGCACATAAAATGGGTACTTAGAAAGCGCCAACAGCTGGCGGGCCCTACCCATAGGTCGGCCGGCCAACTCTGACCTCGGGTGGCCTGGTCCTTCCTCCAGTGGGCTGTACCACCAAGTTCTAGAAGGTGGGCCAAATGGGCCAAAACTTAGCCCTTACTCCTCCTCTGCCGCCCCCAGGAATGCACCGACTTGAAACCCACCATCAGAAGAGCATCAGGACCGTCCAAAGAGAAGATGGTGGCGAACCGCCACAATGGGCGACCGGCCGGCCTACCTTGGCGGCCCCGCCACTCTAGCTTTGGGCATAAATACTTTCTTGCCCTGATCAAGCTATAAATAGTCCCGTCCGACTCAGAAGCAATTCTTACCTCATGAAACAAGCATTCCACTTGTGTAGATTAGAATAGGATTAGTATTTTAGTTATGGGAGTTAGAGTAGAAGTGAGAGCTTCGCTCGGAGTTCTGGACTTCTCTTCGGAGTTTGGGTAAAATTCTCTTGTATCTTTTATTTTATTATATTTTCTTTGATATAATTATTTATTTATTTTCTTATTCATTTAATTTAGTTTTCCTTTCTTTTTATATTTATTTATTTAATTTAGTTTTCTCTTGGACTTGGTACCAAGGTCGATTAATTAGATTTGCTAGACTTGAGGGTAGTTTGCTCTATTGATTCGAGGCCTAGTTACCGGGCCCTTGTCTCGAGCTAGCTAGAGTGAACTATCTAGAGTGATTGTAAGCGCGGTGCTTGGGATCGTTCTAGCATGAGTTGCCCCTAACCCAACAGATGATGTGGTAACCGCGAGTACGCGTGTGATAGACGTACCGGGCTTTGTAGTCCATCATGTTCGGGTTAGTACCTGTAGAGGCTGTAGAGCAGCGGATCCCCAAAGTAGTTGAACCTAGTTATTGGGTTGCTGCTTTGGCACGACTGTGCCCCAATGCGTTTGGATGTATCTGTAACAAAAGATTAAGTAAATAATTGTAGACTATCAGGAAATACTAAATGCTAACCCCTAGGTTGACTGATACCTTCTTCTCGTTGTTCTCCCAAACTAAATGCTAACTCCTTATTATCTATATCGATGGATATTTTTCCTGAGTACCACACATATCATATATATGTACCCCTGCTCTGGTCTAGTTTGCAAGTTATAAATAATAGATAATTCTTTGTTAATTCATGATATCCTTGGAATACTCCCGGGTGAAATGCTACAACTGTGTTTCGTGCGCTTGCGAAGTTGAATTTAATCACTGTGCGTAAGAAACGCCAATAAGCATTTCTAGCGCCGTTGCCGGGGAAGCAATGGCTTAAGGTATCTTTGATTGACATCGACTATCTGTTATGCTAATTTGCTACTAGCCTAAGCTTTCACCTTCATTTTGTTTGAGCATATCATCATAACATTTGCATTGTTTTTCCTTTTCAAACCATCTGCATGTTTAATTTTCCTCCATTAATTCCACCCCGCTGCATAAAAATAAAAAAAAATTGAAAAAAAAGAGCCCTAATCATAGGCCAGGGAGTTTGCAAGAACGGTTGGATTTTTATGATAGAAGGAAGGAAACATATGTGGCGGATCCATAATGTTCAATGAAGATATCTAAAGTTTAGCCTTGTATTCAATTTCAAAGGCTAAGCTTGGGGAGGAACGCCAGATAAGCACCACATTTATTCCATGTTTTCCTTGTCATATATCCCCTCCTTTCAAATAATAAAAATAAATAAATAATGCACTAAATGTTTGTATGCTCTATTAAAGCAATACACATTGAGTTGCTCTCTGATGAAAATATGCTGCGTTATTGAACATACCCCTGCTCTTGAAGTTCCTTTTCATACATAGGTGTTGGTTGAAATGTTAGCCATAAATCAATCAACTTCATCTTTTCCTGTTGCTTGGGTGCGTCACGTCTGTGTCTATGGTCTTTTTAAATTGTGCCCAGTGTCCGTAAAAATGCATGCCTCTATGATGCTTTCATGACAAAGGAGAAAACATATTGCTCTCCTTGCACAATTAATCGAATTAGACGTTGTGTCTAGATTGATTAATAGTCCTATAGAGACATGTCCAACGTAGACGAATGGATTTGTACTAACCAATACAGGGTCTTTCTGAGAGCAAACCAAGTCCATCAGGCAACATGAAAGGCACACAATTCAAGAAGGAGAAACCAACAAGATGGACCCAGTATAGTCAAATGAAAGAATTATTCGCTTAGTCTTACATATTGTTGCAAGATCTAAGCTTGGGGAGGACCGCCAGGTAAGTGCACTTACACATAATTTACCTTTCTTGATTTGTGCTCTTTTCCTTTCAAATATATATATATATATATATATATATATTATATATATATATATTAGTACCCCTATATAGCTCCCTGGGTGTGAAATAATATTTCACACCCCAGCCACATGCAACCCGGTCCGACCCAGTCTCAATCCATCCACGCATGCAATCGCTCATGCAAGTCATTATTGACCTTTAATTAACGTGCTCCATTGACATCAAGCGTTGATTGGGGAAAGCCAATTATGGCTGGTTATTAATTCATTCCAAATCAGTGCACACCGTACCATTATTTCATTCCCTCGCCTCTCTTCTCAAATGCTGAGGTTTATTTGTGAAATCACGTTGCCATCTCTCATATTTTCTCTCCTCTCTCCTAAGATGACAATACGCGATGATGCTCCGATGGCCGGCGATATGCTCGGAGCTCACGACGACGGGAGCATGGAGCAGCACAATTATGTAAGACGTACTACCGTCCCTATTTTTCTCATCCCCGTTCATTTTCCCATCTAATCGATTCCTGTTTCTTTTTCAGCAGCCTGGAGGAGAACGACGAGCTTATATGGTGGTGTTCCAGTGAAGAACGACAGGCCATGCGGCTGCCGACCTAGTCCGTTGAAAGCGCTAGCACACGGTGAACACGGCCGTTGTTGGCTCCAGGCATCATCCACTCCAGGAGCTAGAGCTTTACCGTACGTATCCCTGTTGGCCATAGCCTACCTTGCAGCATGATCCGCCTTGGGCAGTGCGTTGAAGGATATCATCAGGACGAACCAGGTAAGCGGCGTAGTCCACGTGACTAGATTCCTGTCCCACCCGTCGATGTGTCCGTTTTGTCAATAATTTTCTAATGCCTTTTGGATTTGGTGTGCAACAGCATGGACGAAAGCAAGGTTGCCAAGAGATATATTCGAATGAGCACCTCGGAGGTCAAGTTGATTTGGCGGCACGTCCATGTACCTTGCATCGCTGCCGATTGCATGCGTTGTTGCCAGTACTAAGCCTCGATGGTTGCAAGCATGTTGGATCCTTGTTTCCGTTTGTCCCTGAGGACTGCCTAATCCTCAAATAGTATACAAATTTTATGATTGGCGTTCAAGTATTTATAGTTGAAATATGAATGCTCGTAATATACTTTGCATGCTTGTGATCGCAACATGCACTCAATTGTATATCATGATTATTGAAATTGCAAAATCTACTCAGTTTTGATGATTGAAACCATTTCACAGTTACGATTCAAGAAAAACATAGTTACTATTCCATAAACATGATTTTACTATTGACACTTGTACAGCATAAAAAACAAGTCCAACATTGAAGAAAAAAAAATTGAACGCCCCTTTGTGAATCGTTCATGTTTTCCATATGACAAAATCTACATATTTTGCAATTATGGTGATCATAATTTATGACTTCACACCGGTCAAAAATTATGGTCCCACGAGACCCGCATATGGTCGCAAAAACATATCAGACGCAATAAAAAAAATACCAACCTATGGTCGCAAAAATATCCACCTATTTCACAATTAGCTTGCAGACCAAAGATGTACATGTATAAAATGATATAAGTTGTGACCATAATGTTATTAGTTTTGACCATAAAAAATGTCGACAGTATCGGAAAATCATATAAACCAAGAGCTGTGATAAAAAGACTGCAGGCCCAAAATTTGTGTTCAACCAAGTCACCATTTACGCTCGATGAAAAAAAAATTGTGTTCATCGATGTACTGAAAGAGCATGAATACGGCTGTTGAGAAAGAAAATAAAATGATCAATAAAATGTAAAATTTTAATTCATGCCTGCAAATGTGGAACTAGAATTCAACTTTCATATCGATATGGGCAGCTATGGCACAAGTTGGAGAAGGGATTATGCATAATCGATATGAGTATAAAATGTTCCTACTTACAATCATAAAACTGTTGTGTGTAATCACAATACTCAATCAAATGAAAATAAGTAGTGTAGGGGATTCAGATGTGATGGGGAGATTGTAAGCTTCATGACCATTGGAGCTAGGGAAACCCCAAGGTATGAATGTTTTGGTGATAGGATGAGAACCATGAATGTGACTAACACTCTTTGTGAGATCTTATAGGTCACATATGAAGAAAGCTCCGTCCGTTGGTGGTGAACGCCAACACACCATGAACTTAATTGACAAGGATGATTGGTTGCCTTCATCTACACAAGAACGGACTTGATGGAGTCGCGGAGAAGACATGGATCAAGGCTAAGGACATGCTAGATCCAAGCGAGTGTTGCTTGGTTAGATGTTAGCTTGAGTCCATAGGAAAAACCGGACTATCAAGAGGGTTCAAGGTGGTTCTCTTAGTACACACTAGTTATAGAGATCATTGGATGCATGGTGAGTCTCTCAGGGGCTAGGGTGGCAGAAGAGAGTTGAAGGAACCAAGAAGATCAAGTGTTGAAGAAGAAGATCAAGAAGAAGATCGAAGCTGCAAAGGCAGAAGAGACCGGACAGTACGGTCAAGTAGACCGTACAATACGGTCTACAGAGGAGTTCCAGACAGAAGAGCTTAAGTTTCTGGAAGTTGGAGAAATAGAGACCGGACAGTTGACCGGACAGTACGGTCCTAGGGACCGGACAGTACGGTCTCTATTGGAGGGATCCAGACAGAGAAGCTGAAGTTTCTGGAAGTTGAAGAATGAAGACCGGACAATTGAGAGGATGGTACGGTCATGGAGACCGTACAATACGGTCTTACAGGAGAAGAGCAACAGAGAAGGAGAAGTTTCTGTTGGCTGAAGAAGAAGTGGAGACCGGACAATACGGTCCTAGAGACCGTACAATACGGTCTGGTTTGAGATGATGAACAGCACTCCCTGGACGCCAGTCTGGTAGAGACCGGACAATACGGTCAGATGGAGACCGGACAATACGGTCCTATTGTACGGTCCTTACGCAGACTGGGTACTTTTGGACAACGGCTAGTTTGAGGTTGGAGGCCTATATATAGTCGGTTGTTTACCTCTTTGAGGTGCTCTTGGACCCAGGAAAGAGGGGAGGTGCTGCCAAGAAGCCAAGAGGAAGAAGTGTGAAGCACTTGAGAGGGATTTGGAGTGATCCTAGTGCTTGAGAGAGTAGCAAGTTGCATCCTTTGATCTCTAGGCTAGTGTGGGCTTGAGAGAGTCATCTAGGGCTGTTACTTGGTCTATGGCAAGGCCTAGACCGGTTAGGCGTCGGTGTTGAGCTGTCCAAGGAGATTGTGGAAGTCGACACAAGTTTGTACACGGTCTTGGAGCTTCCCGTGCGAAAGAAGCATCACTAGTGGAGCGCCCTTTGGCACGCATCAAGTGCGGAGCCTTACCTCCGGAAGAGTACCCGGGATCGAGCCCGGCGGGACGTGCCCGCGACTTCACTCGGAGGGTGAAGTGTGCTCTAGGAGGGATCGCCATCGAGCGGAGGGACGGGGTCAAGACTCCGGCGGGAGTGACCCAACGTGGAGTAGGGGAAGGCGCCATCCTTCCGAGACCACGGGAAAACATCATGAGCATTCTCTATCCCTTCTCCTTTACTACTCGCATTTACTAATCGCACTTCATATGATTGCTTGTAGTACTTGAGTTGTGCTCATATCTTGCTTGTGTGTTTACCTTGGTACCTACTAGCTTCACTAGGTTTGCTTGATTACCTTGCTCGTGTGCTTACTTGTTATAGCCTATCTAATAGCTCTAAGGACTCTACTTAGTGTGCCTAGTATCTTGGTTGCCTTGTCTCTAGTTATCTTGTACCTTGCCTTGCCTAGCTTAAGTCTTCCGCTATCTATCTATCTTGTGCTAGGTTGCTAGTGTGGTGTGATTGTGTTATCTATATGCACTAGCTATATAGGTTAAGGATACTCCTTAGTGTGCTTTACCTTGCTACTAGAACTACTCGCTAGGAGTTGCTTGGGTGTAAGTGTTTGGAAATAGATTCTAGAGTGCACCGATTCACCCCCCCCTCTCGGTCACACGATCCTTACAAGTGGTATCAGAGCCAAGTGCTCATTATTAGGGCTTTACCGCCTTGAGTCGTGACCGGGATTGTGTGTGGGAAAATGGAGTTCACTCATGATGACGTTTCTAACACTTCCATCGCCTCTACCTTGATTGAGCCTTATGATTGTGTGCTTAATGACATTTCCTACTATGGTGTGTGCGATGAGTATGATGAGCTTGTTTTGAATGATAATGAGGATATCACTAACTTCGCATCTCGCTTGTATGTTCTTGCTAGGAAACTCATGTCACGAGGCTATCCATCTATTATGCACAAGCATGTTGTGAAGAAGCTTATCCGATCTCTACCACTCTCGCGGTTTGGTATTCTTGCTTTTGCTCGAGTGGATGAGTTTGTGAACATGCCCTATGATGAGGTGGTTGTTATTCTCTCCTCTCTTGAGGAGGATATCAAGAAGGGCAAGGATATCTCTCATGCAAGTGAAGATCAACACATTGAAGCTCAACCTCTACCTCAAGCTCAATCATCATCTCGTGTTGTGAAGGTTCTTCTTCTCGGGATCAAGAGGATGGATATCTCAAGCTATGTGATGAGTTGGACCACATCTCTATGGAGCCGAATGAAGATCTTGTTGAGTTTGCTCTTCGGATGGATTCTCTCATCAAGAGGATAAATGAGAACAAGCTTTGGATAGTCACTAAGGGTCAAGGTCTTAGAAGGTTTCTTGATGCTCTCCCGAAGGACAAGTATGGTGATCACATTGAGTTTGAGAGCTTTGAGCTTGAGTCATATTCAATTGAGCAAGTCATTGAGATCGTCACAAGAAGAAGGGCTCGCTCTTTGCTCTCTAACACATTCAAGACCCCAAGTGATGATGAGGAAGAAGAAGAAGATGATAGAGTTCCCGTCTTCTATTGTGATGATGACTATTCAAGTGCTAGTGATGATGAGCCGGAGCCTATCAAGGAATGTCACATGAAGAAAGAAGTCTTGCCATCCCTCTTTGAAGACTACTACAACTTGTATGAGCCGGATCTTGCCGATCGGCCTCACTATCACCTCTTCGACATGTATGATGTGTTCTATAGGGAAGATGGAGAGTCTTGGCTTGATTGTTGGAAGAGACTTCTTGTGTTGGTGGCTAGAGTGAACTCTTTTGAAGGAGAAGACAAGATTAGTGATGAGCACGCTATTCACACGGTGATCTCTATGCTACCATACAATAGGAAGGTCCACATTCTAAATGATCTCAATGATGATATTAGTGGTATGACTCTCAAGGACATGATCTTGATGGCACTATCCTATGAGAATCAAATCTACAACATTCTTGAGTACTTCAATGCTAGTGGAGATGTGGGAAGGTTTCAAGGTCTTCAACTTGGAACTCATGTCACACACATGGGTGTTGATCGGACCATGTGGAGACACAATGGAGTCACCAAGGCAATGATTGACGCCTTGGATGCATTGGACTTGGATTTTCTAAATGGAGTTCCTATGGCCTACATCAAGAGCAAGCAAGAGGTAAATGATATGTCAATTGATTCTCATGATACTAACCCTCCTCTTTGCTTGATGGCTACTTCCAAGGTGAACTACAAGATTGGTGGCAAACATTGGGTGTTGGATAGTGGGTGCACTCAACACATGACCGGTACTTCATCCATCTTCACCAACTTGGAAGAAAATGAAGATCATGACAAGGTCACATTTGGCGACAACTCCAAGCACAAGGTGAGAGGTCTTGGTAAGGTGGCTATCTCAAATGACCTCTCTATCTCTAATGTATTGCTTGTTGAGTCCCTAAACTTCAATCTTCTATCCGTTGCTCAAATATGTGATCTTGGCTTTTCTTGTAACTTTGATGCTAATGGGGTGGTTCTTCATAATGATGCTATGGGTCTCACTATCAAGGGCTTTCGTCATAATAATCTATATGTTGTTGATTTTGAGACTAACATTGTTGCCCCTAGCACTTGTCTCTTCACTAAGTCCGCTCTAGGTTGGCTATGGCATCGGAGGCTTGCTCACATTGGTATGGGTCAACTCAAGCGTGTGATGAAGAACAAGCTAGTGAGAGGAGTCAAGGATGTCACCTTTGAGAAGGACAAGCTATGTAGTGCATGCCAAGCCGGAAAGCAAGTGGCTTCACCTCATCCATCCAAGAATTTCTTGTCAACTTCAAGACCTCTTGAGCTCCTACACATTGATCTCTTCGGGCCTACAACTTATGTGAGCATTGGTGGGAATCTCTATTGCTTGGTGGTAGTGGACGACTACTCAAGATATACTTGGGTATTCTTTCTTGAGAACAAGGCACAAGCAATTGGGATATTCAAGAAGTTTGCTAGAAGAGTACAAAATGAGTATGGGCATCGCATCAAGAAGATTCGGAGTGATAATGGGACGGAGTTTAAAAACTCTATCATTGAAGACTATTGTGATGAGATTGGCATAAAGCATGAGTTCTCGGCTACATACACTCCTCAACAAAATGGTGTTGTTGAGAGGAAGAACAAGACCCTTATCACTCTTGCTCGTGCTATGCTTGATGAGTACAACACTCCGGAGAAGTTTTGGGCGGAAGCTATCAACACCGCATGCTACACCTCCAACCGGATCTATCCTCACAAGTTGCTAAACAAGACTCCATATGAAGTGATTGTTGGGAGAAGACCGAATGTTGCCTACTTCCGAGTGTTTGGTTGCAAGTGCTATATCTACAAGAAGAGGGAAAGACTTGGCAAGTTCGAGAAGAGGACCGATGTGGGCATTCTTGTCGGTTACTCGGGCTCGGCTAAGGCTTATCGGGTTTACAACACCTCTACCGGTTTTGTTGAAGAAACCTATGATGTGCAATTTGATGAGTCTCACGGGTCTCAAGAAGACCCTCCTTCTTCTCATATTGTAGGTGATGAACCCGTGGAGGAAGCTTTGGAGAACATGCCCATTGGTGAAGTTATTCCTCGTGAAGATGAACCTCCGACACCTCCTCCAACAACTTCATCAAGCGGACCTTCTACGAGCACATCTCAAGTGAATCCAAGCTCTCCCTCAAGTGAACAACATCAAGCACCTTCAAGTGATCCGCAACAAGCATCTTCGAGTCAAGCTACTTCAAGCGAACCGCAACAAGCATCCTCGAGTCAAGCTACTCCAAATGAACCGCAACAAGCGCCATCAAGTCTACCTCATGCATCTACGAGCCAAGCTTCACCGAGCAATCAAGAACAAGCACAATCTACTTCAACTCAAGATGATGGCTCGGGTTCACCTCTTCGACAACAAGACACTCACATCTCAAGGGAGCAAGCCGCAAGAGATGCGCAAGACACTTCGCCGGCTCCTCCTCCTCCTCGACAAGAACCTTCAAGGAAGCACAAACCCATTGCTAGGGATCATTCACGTGATCTCATCATTGGGAGTCCTTCTCAAGGGATAAAGACTAGGAGAAGTCAATATAAACCTAATTATGTTGATGAAGCTAACATTGTTGAGAATTTCTCTTTTGTCTCTACCCTAGAGCCGAAGACGATCGAGGAAGCCTTGAAAGATCACAAGTGGGTGCTATCCATGCAAGAGGAGCTCAACAACTTCAAGAGGAATGATGTTTGGAAGTTGGTGAAGCGGCCCAAGCGATCCAATGTCATTGGCGCTAAGTGGGTCTTCAAGAACAAGCAAGATGAGAAGGGAGCAATCGTGAGGAACAAGGCAAGACTTGTGGCGAAGGGCTACTCTCAAGTTGAAGGCGTCGATTTTGACGAGACTTTCGCCCCCGTCGCTCGTCTTGAGGCTATAAGAACACTTCTTGCTTATGCTTCTCATTTTGATTTTAAACTTCACCAAATGGATGTGAAAAGTGCATTTCTCAATGGACTAATCAATGAAGAAGTTTATGTAGAGCAACCTCCCGGCTTCGAGGACCCCGAGCATCCGGACCATGTGTACAAGCTCAAGAAGGCTCTCTACGGACTCAAACAAGCACCAAGAGCATGGTATGAACGACTTCGAGATCATCTCATCACCAAGGGCTACAAGATCGGTAGTATCGACAACACTCTCTTTACTAAGCATATTGGTGATGATCTCTTTGTTTGTCAAATCTATGTTGATGATATCATCTATGGCTCCACTAACGAAATCTATAATGATGAGTTCCGTGCTCTTATGAAGAAAGAGTTTGAGATGTCCATGATAGGTGAACTTCATGTCTTCCTCGGTTTTCAAGTCAAGCAAATGAAGGAGGGCACGTTCATCTACCAAGAGAAGTACACTCGGGATCTTCTTAAGAGATTCGGCATGGAAGACTCCAAGCCCTACGACACACCTATGGCTACAAGTGTCCCTCTTGATGTGGATGTAAAAGGTATACCGGTGGATCCTAAACTCTATCGTTCTATGATTGGTTCACTTCTTTACCTTACCGCATCTAGACCGGATATCATGTTTAGTGTGTGCCTTTGTGCTCGTTATCAAGCTAACCCCAAGGAGTCCCATATGAGTGCCGTGAAAAGAATTCTTAGGTACATCAAGAGTACTCCTACAATGGGCCTATGGTATCCAAAAGGCTCGGACTTTGGACTTGTTGGCTATGCGGACTCGGACTTCGCCGGATGCAAAGTGAGTAGAAAGAGTACCTCCGGTGGATGCCAATTTCTTGGACAATCACTCATCTCATGGAGTTCCAAGAAACAAAATTGTGTGGCTATCTCTACGGCGGAGGCGGAATATTTGGCGGCCGGTGCTTGTTGTGCTCAACTCCTATACATGAAGCAAACCCTATTGGACTATGGATTATCTTATGGGCAAGTACCTCTCTATTGTGATAG
The DNA here is from genome assembly GCA_012490785.1 of Eragrostis nindensis. NCBI lineage: Eukaryota > Viridiplantae > Streptophyta > Magnoliopsida > Poales > Poaceae > Eragrostis > Eragrostis nindensis. The sequence goes on along the minus strand of JAAXCT010000812.1, from coordinate 273,038 downwards.
CGAAAGTGCTATCAATATGGCTCTCAACAAGGGTGATCACGGCCATGCCAAGCACATTGAAGTCAAGCATCACTTCATTCGTGATCATGTGGCCAAGAAGGATATTGAATTGATTGGTGTTCGGACTCATGAACAATTGGCGGACATCTTCACCAAGCCACTTGACAAGAAGACCTTTTGTAAGCTCCGGGGAGAACTTAATGTTCTCGACCTCTCCGACTTCACTTGATATCCTTGAGCTTACATATGTATATATGTATATCTACTTTGCTTGTTTTTGTTTGTGTTGTTGTTTTTGTGTGTTCTTCTTGTTTTGTAGGACCGACGACTAACCTTCTTGAGATAGCAATGAGCATGGGTTAAGCTTGGGATTGGTGGCACTTGGCTCCCGAGGCTTTGAAGAATGGCTCGTTGTGATCAAGCTCATGAAGGGCTCAAACTTGTTGTTGGTAACTTCGCTCTTAGCTTTCTCTTGTTTTACCCTTATAGCATCATGCATTGTACACTTATCATTGCATTTGCATCATGCATCCTTGCATAAGTGTCTCGGCGCCGAGCACCCATCTAGGGGGAGTTGCTTATTCATAATATGAGTATATGACCTCCTATGATGAATTCATAGCAATGCTATATGAGCTTCATGCCCATTGAACCAAGAGTTTTGAGCTCCAAGGTTAAATCCACTTGCGCGGCTCAAAGTCTAAGGGTTCATACATTTCCATCATCATCAACTAACCCCTATGTATTTCAAGACAATATTCTTTTGAGAATGTGTGTAGGGATAATTGTTGGGAGATGGAGAATCACGGATCAAGGGGGAGTTTCACGCCAAATCAAGTAACTCATTTTCCCACTCGTCCCATATATTTACACTAACTTTTTCTCCCTTGGAAGAATTTCTTTTTGGATGATAGATGCCAAAGGGGGAGAAGAGTTGGGCTTAATGATCGAGCAAGAATATGGGGGAGAAGAGTTCGAGCGGAGAAGAATACGGGAAGAAGAGTTTGGACTTATCATGAGTTGGAAGATGTCACCTCAAGGGGGAGTTTGTACAAGAGAAGATCAAGTGATCAAGACGATCGATCTTCGCACAATCTTGAGGTGATGAAGAAGAAGCAATGCCGTCTCAAGGGGGAGTGTGCGCGAATGAAGATCAAGTGATCAAGATGATCGATCTTCACACAATCTTGAGATTGGTGCACTTGTCAAGGGGGAGCGGAATTCTACAAAGTAAGTATGAAGGTAAACCCCTTGCAACCTTTGCTTGTCATAGCTCCATGTGCTTTCTTTCACTTGTGATATGAGTTTTTGCTCTAACTTGTGACTTCTTTTGAGCTATGACTTGCCTCGACCTAATCAACAAGGTAACTATCTCTCTATCATATACTTGTTGTTTAGTGTCTTGATCGATTTGCGCTTTTATCTTGGCTTTTGTCATTACATTCTTTATCTTCTCGATCATTTTTATCATGGTTGTCATCCATCACCAAAAAGGGGGAGATTGTAAGCTTCATGACCATTGGAGCTAGGGAAACCCCAAGGTATGAATGTTTTGGTGATAGGATGAGAACCATGAATGTGACTAACACTCTTTGTGAGATCTTATAGGTCACATATGAAGAAAGCTCCGTCCGTTGGTGGTGAACGCCAACACACCATGAACTTAATTGACAAGGATGATTGGTTGCCTTCATCTACACAAGAACGGACTTGATGGAGTCGCGGAGAAGACATGGATCAAGGCTAAGGACATGCTAGATCCAAGCGAGTGTTGCTTGGTTAGATGTTAGCTTGAGTCCATAGGAAAAACCGGACTATCAAGAGGGTTCGAGGTGGTTCTCTTAGTACACACTAGTTATAGAGATCATTGGATGCATGGTGAGTCTCTCAGGGGCTAGGGTGGCAGAAGAGAGTTGAAGGAACCAAGAAGATCAAGTGTTGAAGAAGAAGATCAAGAAGAAGATCGAAGCTGCGAAGGCAGAAGAGACCGGACAGTACGGTCAAGGAGACCGTACAATACGGTCTACAGAGGAGTTCCAGACAGAAGAGCTTAAGTTTCTGGAAGTTGGAGAAATAGAGACCGGACAGTTGACCGGACAGTACGGTCCTAGGGACCGGACAGTACGGTCTCTATTGGAGGGATCCAGACAGAGAAGCTGAAGTTTCTGGAAGTTGAAGAATGAAGACCGGACAATTGAGAGGATGGTACGGTCATGGAGACCGTACAATACGGTCTTACAGGAGAAGAGCAACAGAGAAGGAGAAGTTTCTGTTGGCTGAAGAAGAAGTGGAGACCGGACAATACGGTCCTAGAGACCGTACAATACGGTCTGGTTTGAGATGATGAACAGCACTCCCTGGACGCCAGTCTGGTAGAGACCGGACAATACGGTCAGATGGAGACCGGACAATACGGTCCTATTGTACGGTCCTTACGCAGACTGGGTACTTTTGGACAACGGCTAGTTTGAGGTTGGAGGCCTATATATAGTCGGTTGTTTACCTCTTTGAGGTGCTCTTGGACCCAGGAAAGAGGGGAGGTGCTGCCAAGAAGCCAAGAGGAAGAAGTGTGAAGCACTTGAGAGGGATTTGGAGTGATCCTAGTGCTTGAGAGAGTAGCAAGTTGCATCCTTTGATCTCTAGGCTAGTGTGGGCTTGAGAGAGTCATCTAGGGCTGTTACTCTTGGTCTATGGCAAGGCCTAGACCGGTTAGGCGTCGGTGTTGAGCTGTCCAAGGAGATTGTGGAAGTCGACACAAGTTTGTACACGGTCTTGGAGCTTCCCGTGCGAAAGAAGCATCACTAGTGGAGCGCCCTTTGGCACGCATCAAGTGCGGAGCCTTACCTCCGGAAGAGTACCCGGGATCGAGCCCGGCGGGACGTGCCCGCGACTTCACTCGGAGGGTGAAGTGTGCTCTAGGAGGGATCGCCATCGAGCGGAGGGACGGGGTCGAGACTCCGGCGGGAGTGACCCAACGTGGAGTAGGGGAAGGCGCCATCCTTCCGAGACCACGGGAAAACATCATGAGCATTCTCTATCCCTTCTCCTTTACTACTCGCATTTACTTATCGCACTTCATATGATTGCTTGTAGTACTTGAGTTGTGCTCATATCTTGCTTGTGTGTTTACCTTGGTACCTACTAGCTTCACTAGGTTTGCTTGATTACCTTGCTCGTGTGCTTACTTGTTATAGCCTATCTAATAGCTCTAAGGACTCTACTTAGTGTGCCTAGTATCTTGGTTGCCTTGTCTCTAGTTATCTTGTACCTTGCCTTGCCTAGCTTAAGTCTTCCGCTATCTATTATCTTGTGCTAGGTTGCTAGTGTGGTGTGATTGTGTTATCTATATGCACTAGCTATATAGGTTAAGGATACTCCTTAGTGTGCTTTACCTTGCTACTAGAACTACTCGCTAGGAGTTGCTTGGGTGTAAGTGTTTGGAAATAGATTCTAGAGTGCACCGATTCACCCCCCCCCTCTCGGTCACACGATCCTTACAGATGGCTTGCAGTTGTCTATGGACATACACCAACGGTACAAATAAACTATTTGTTACACAAAAATAAAATATTATGATCCATGGTTCGTCTTTTATGGTCAATTATGTCTTAGTAGCAAAAACTTCTTATCTTGCATGTTGAGTCTCCTTATAGTATATCTATTCCCTTATAGCAAAAACTTGCAGAATCGAATAGCTTGGTTGTTTAATAGTAAAATCTACTTTCGGTCCGGAATAATAGGACTAGAGTTCAACTTGCAGAATGCACGGCCATCTAAGGACAAGTTGTAGAAGGGAACTCAAACAATATCAGTATAAAAAGTTATTAGTTGCAGCCATACATTCAGATTTGTTGTAGTAATCATAAAATCCAGTCAAATGAAAGTCAAGAGTGTAGGGATTCATACAGTTCTGATGTTGCGACTGCCTTTTTTCAGGCCACACACTAAATATTTTATGGTCAGAGGAACACGTAAACTATTTATTGCCAAATAATATATTATGCTCCAATATTCCTGATAGCTCATCTTTTACAATCCAATTATGTCTTAGTAGCAAAATCCATGTGTTGGCGCATCGTAAATGTTCACTACAAGCGCAAAATCTGAAATCCTTTTGATGCACTAGCTACTGGTTTTTTTTTTTTTGAGCTACTGGTGTTACTACAAAAGCAAAATGTTTTTACTACGTAGCAGCGTAAATTTCTATTTCATGGTATGGCTGCTTGACACACTTCATATACTATAAGATTTTTTTTACAAGTATAAATCTGATGCACGAAATTACAAGCTTGGGCCTTGGTTTCTATGGACAGCATATATAAATTTTATGATTTTGTTTCAGTAGTTTCTGACCGGACACCCATTCTATGATCTTATTATTTCCTGGAAGCAAACGGTATTAAACATAGAAGTATGGCAACAATCCGAATCATTTGGTCCAGGTTTAATTGGACGTTGCAAACCGGCTGAATTAAACAAGAATATTAATTACGGCAATTAGTAGCAGTAATTAGCCATTTCCTTATACGCCTGAGCGCATGCATGGTGCGGTAGTTGTCTGCATGGCAATTATTCGTTTCTATTCGAGTTTCCTGTTTCGCACGCGCCCGCGCGTTCGCTTCCGCGCGCTGTCGCGCTCGCGTGGGGCCGCGTGGGGGACCAGCACGTGAGGGCACTGGGATTGAGCCAAGGCTGTACCACGCACGCGCGCGTCAGCGCTCGCGCGGCCCGCGTGGTGAAGCCTGACAGTTTGATTAGCATCGGGCAGTATGGAGGAGCAGGATGGGGGCAGGCAACGTGGTGGGAGCAGCCCACGTGGGTGGGCCCCGAAGCGGGGGGAAAAGTTTTGAGTAGAAAGTTTTCTTGTAACTTTCTGAGCAAAAGTTTTTAGGAAAGTTGCACCAAAACTTTTGGAGACACAAGTTTTCAGAAAAGTTGCACCGAAACTTTTTGAGACGAAAATTTTCAGAAAAGTTACACGAAAACTTTTGGAGACACAAGTTTCCAGAAAAGTTGCGCCGAAATTTTTAGATGAAGAAAGACACGAGAGAGAAAAAAGTACCATCATGTGTGCGGGGCCCGCGTGCCTGTGCACCCACGTGCATGCATGTTAGTCTGCTCGGTGGAAGTTGCGTGAACGCCTGCACGGTGGAAAAAATAACCGTCACATGTGTAGGCCCCGCTGCTTTTGTCGTTTTGCTGTCTGAAATCGCGCGCTCGCGCGGCTCCGAGCGCGCGCGCGCGAAATAGTCCTGCCCGTTTCTATTGCAGCAGGCGCATGGGTGGCTCGGTGAGTTGGCTACTGGGTTGGCTGGGGTGTGAAATAATATTTCACACCCAGGGAGTGAATTAGCGCTGCCCATATATATATATATTATATATATATTTCTCTTTCCAATAAAATGAGTGAGCTCCTGTAGGGATAGCCTCGTAAAAAGGGACTAAAAGGAAAGTGCAGACATAAAGAAGTATTTACCTTTTTCATGCAGCAAACAAATAAGCTCTGGACTTGACACCTGCAGGGTTGTTTAACAAAGTCTAGATTTGCTGTTCTAAATTTCAATGCCCATGACAAGGTAAAGCATATAAGCCCCGCTGATTTGTGCAGCACATGGTGAATAGTTTGTGCTGGTTTACTCTTACATTCAAATTTTTGGAGTATGCTGTTGCACATTTGATACCTATAAGGCACTGACATTGAAGCAGCTCCTGACCCGCCGACACCTTAGTTTTTAGTTTGCTCGGGATGAGCAAAGTTTAAGGCTGGGGAGGTGTTGATGGTCGCTAAAACATAAACTGACCATCAACTTATCGGCGAATAAAAGGTAGACACCAATGTTTTATGCATTAAACTAATAAAGTTCCACAAGTTTTGGATGTAATCTTGTTTTACAAGGTACATAGAATAATTTGGAGGAAAATGGACCTGTGTCAACAAAAACACAGGCCGACCGGCCCTACCCATAGGTCGGCCGGCCAACTCTGGCCTTGGGTGGCCTGGTCCTTCCTTCAGTGGGCTGTACACAGGCCAAACATGCAGAAACAAAAGCCCAATCTGATGTTTTCCACCGATGTTCTAGAAGGTGGGCTAAATGGGCCAAAACTTGGCCCTTACTCCTCTTCTGCCACCCCCAGGAATGCACCAACTCGACAACCGCCATCAGGAGAACATCAGGACCGTCCAGAGCTAAGGCGTGGCGAATCGCCGCAATGGGCGGGCGGGCGGGCGGCCGACCCCCTTACTTGGCCGCCCGGCCTACCTTGGCGGCCCCGCCACTCTAGCTTTGGGCATAAATACTCCCTTGCCCTGATGAAGCTATAAATAGCCCCGTCCGGCTTAGAAGCAATCCGTACCTCATGGAACAAGCATTCCACTTGTGTAGATTAGAATATGATTAGTATTTTAGTTATGGGAGTTAGAGTAAAAGTGAGAGCTTCGATCAAAGTTTCGGAGTTCTCTTCGGAGTTTGGGTAAAGTTCTCTAGTATCTTTTATTTTATTAGATTTTCTTTAATATAATTATTTTCTTTTATTTCTTATTTGTTTAATTTAGTTTCCTTTCTAGTTTATATTTATTTATTTAAGTAATTATTATCGAGAAATCCTTACGTTGGATTCATGCCTAGGTCCATAAGGTTTAATTAGTCTTCCTCTTGGACTTGGTACCAAGGTCGATTAATTAGATTTGCTAGACTTGAGGGTAGTTTGCTCCATTGATTCGAGGCCTAGTTACCGTGTCCTTGTCTCGAGCTAGCTAGAGTGAACTATCTAGAGTGATTGTAAGCGCGGTGCTTGGGATCGTTCTAGCATGAGTTGCCCCTAACCCCACGGAATGATGTGGTAACCGCGAGTATGTGTGACAGGCGTACCGGGCTTTGTAGTCCACCATGTTCGGGTTAGTACCTGCAGACAGTGGAGAAGCTAGAGCTCTCGACACCTGAGTGCACACCTTGCTTGTGAGGCCTTCGCAGCGGCGCAATGGTGCACGTTTTTGATCCAGCCTTGTGCACATAGGGTAGAAATTGGATGATTTTAACTGAAATTCATTTTGTAATCTGGTGCCAGTGCACCAGGGTGCTCTCACCTGGCTTCGCCAGTGCCTGCAGAGGCTGTAGAGCAGCAAATCTCCAAAGTAGTTGAACCTAGTTATCAGGTTGCTGCTTTGGCACGACTGTGCCCCAATGCGTTTGGATGTATCTGTAAGAAAAGTTTAAGTAAATAATTGTAGACTATCAGGAAATACTAAATGCTAACCCTAGGCTGACTGATACATTCTTCTCGTTGTTCTACCAACTAAATGCTAACTCCTTGTTATATCGATGGATGTTTTTCCTGAGTACCACATATATCATATATATGTACCTGCTTTGGTCTAGTTTGCAAGTTATAAATAATAGATAATTCTTTGTTAATTTATGATATTCTTAGCCTGCTTCTCTGTGGAAATATAAATACGATAACCTTAGAATACCCTCGGGTGAAATGCTACAATGGTGTTCTGTGTGCTTGCGGAGTTGAATTTAATCTCTGTGGGTAAGAAACGCCAACACTAAGATTGAACGTCATTTATGATAGCATGGTAATTTTCATTGTGTAACATATGATTAGATGATAACTACGCTATAATAAGCTGTAGTGGAGCTTTAGAAGTATGGAGGTCCGAGAAGAGCCATGTCATCCAGTCAAAGCTATCAGGGGGGCTATGAAAATAAATGAACACATGCAGGGGGAGACTGACACAAAATTCCTTATAGGTGGGTATGTAAAAAGACTTCTGACATGTAGGTTTTTTGTAATTTTCCTTTAAAAAAGCTCTACCAAAGGGCCTTAAAACGTTTGGTAGAGCAGCTTCTCCTTATTTTTAAGAACAAATATGTAAAGAGGACAACACAGTGAGGAAAAGAAGTGAGTAAGCTACCATTGCGTGGCTTCCTGTTTTACTTTTTTTTGTGCAACTTTATTTTATTTAGCAAAGAATCACCTAAGGGAACACTTATTTGGTTGAGAATCACATGAATTTGTTGGAGAAGCTATTAGAAGCCCTACCAAAAGGGATTTAGTCATTATTGTCACACATATTTATCCAAAGTGGGCCAATTTTACGGTACCTTTTGCCAGTCTCTCCAAAACTCCAGTCCAATCGTCCTCTCCAAAAAAAAAGTTTGGAAATCAAGATTGATGCACCATGGAACCACAGAAGGAATAAGAGGTAATGAGGTTAAGAATACAGCAAACCTTTTCACTGAGGATTTGGCAGTGATCCCTGTTTCGGTCAAAGATAATATTGCGGTTGGGAAAGTACCTGTAGCCTAGTGGTTACAAGAGCCTCGGTAGCACCTGAGGTTCTGGTTCAATTCCCCGTGAGAGCGAATTTTCTAGGATTTAATGGCGTTGTGCTTTCAACGGGAGGTGACGTGGCCATCGACAGCGAGGCGCAGCGGTGACTTCGTCAATCTCGAGAATTTGCCGGCTCAGTCTTTGAAGATGCTCATAGGAATGAACCGTTCTTTCGAATGAACCGTCTTTCTTCGGTGTTTCCGAGGAAGCGGAAACCAATTCAGTTAGAGGAAGTCGTTCAAAAATAGACCGTAGATTCACTCATGAAATAGAGGAATCGAAGGCGTCCGAAGGGACCTTCCAGAGTAAGATTCAAGCGAGTTAATTTCTCGGAGTGGAGGCTTATACCGACTGAACGGGGATGAGGGGTCTGAGCGGAGAGGAACGGTTGCCCGCGCTTCCAGCTCAGGTATCAAAAACCCCGTTCCGTTGTTTTTCCTTCCATTGTCGCTCGATCAAGTCAGCTTTCGCCTCCTTGATCTGGTCAACAATGTTCCTTTCCTTTCCAATCAAGTAAAGTAGTCCGAAATAGTTGGGCGAGCAACACCTTAGTAACCAAATAGCTTGGTTGCTCGACCCTTCTATTCCTTTCTTTGGAGGGTCCGGGAACCTTTCTTTGTTCCCGGACTGAGCTATTTCATGATTTTCCAAATCATGAAATGACATTCGAAAAAATTTGGCGATTTTTTCGGTACCCTTAACAACTTCCTATACCTTAATTTTCAACCCCCGAAGGGGCCCTTTCCCGTATAGCTTTCAGTCGCAGGATGAACCGCGTTGTGGGTTCATCCAGTGGGCCTCGAAACCAGGCTGGCACCTTCGAACCATATCTGAAATTCTAAGGGCCTTTTTTTCCGAGGTGCTCCCACAGCCAGTGCCGTCTCGTCTGACATGATTGAGTCGTTTCCGACTTGTTTGAATAGCCTTGCCTCGACCAGGGAATGTGGTGTCCTCGAAAGGGTAGTTATTCCTTTATCCCCGGGGGGTGATTTTGGATAGGATCTTAATGGCACTTCCAAGCCTGCAATCGATCGGGCAAGGTAACACATCAGGTTCACTGACTGTAATATGGCTATTTCCAATATTCTAAAAACCATGATTAATGGCCATGCCAAAATAAAGGCTCATAAATAGCATTCGATAGAGGCCAATATCGTCGGAAAAGGTGGATTCGTATCAGAATCCATGCATTGGACAAAGAACGTGCCAAATAGAGCGATTTAAGGCATGTACTCATATGGCTCTATATCTCCGTTTCGAGGTAGTCCCTGTATGTTTGTACCTCGCACTGAAATATTAACGTAGCCCCTCGATAAAGGCCCAATACTTTATATGATCAGACTAATACGCTAGTTGCTCAATCCGTTGCTTGTTTGGTTCGAGGTTGAGCTCACCCGCCGCCCTACGTCAGTAGTCTTCCTAACTTCTATTCCCTTTTTTTGCTCTAAGGTAAGGTCCTTCAAGAACAGCATTGCGGTCGCAACGGGGCTCTGGGTGAATATTGTCCGCCCGTATGAGCCGGGCTGTGAATATTTATAGGTCGGGGTCTTTACTGAAAAACCACAATACTACACTACAACAATTTGAAGAAATCCGCAAGTGACTATAATTTGAATTCACTAGTCGTGTTGAGTTGAGGCTTATTTCAATATAACAAATCCGCCAATTCCGATATTCCCACATTTCATTCTGGTCCAGTGTCCATTCCTGAATGAAAGAAATGAGCTTTTTTCTGCGCCCCTTCACTCACTTCTGAATGACTCCTTTAGCACTCCCTTTTTTTTTATATAAATAGAAACAGTTTACCTTTACCATACCTTCCAAGCAAGAGTGTTTTTTGAAAGCTTTTTATAGCCGCTTCCTAGAGCAGGGCAGCAAGTCTCTTATCCATATTGAAGCAGAAGTTTTAAAGTTTTGATAACAGGTTCTATGAAAAGCTAGCAATCCAGTGAGTTTTCCAAAAGTGAGGCTAACAATAGCTATTAAGTCTACTCTTATGGAGATGATTGAGTGGAAGTTGGATAAGGATTGGAGTCGGATAGGGTGGGAGTAGGTCCAGCCGAGAGGGCCATAGGAGTGTCCGGACGAGCTTACTCTTAGCCATTGGAAGTAGTTGCTGATGGAAAAAAAGTCAGAGTTGCTTAGGTTTAGTGTTAACTATTAAGTTTTACTCAAAGTTGAAATTCAATCTTTAGAAATCACAACTAGAGGGTTAGTACTTGGATCGAACTCTCGGCTTTGGGGCATTTTTTCTACCTTGGGTGACCTAAGGAGAGAGAGGGATCATCAGTCTGAGCTATGGTTCCTGCATCGAAAGGATTCAAATAACGTACCAGAATATGTACAGAGGCATCTTCTTTATCTCTCTATATGGGAAGAATTACGGTCAAGGACTTACCTTTTCTTTCTGAGCTCATTCTTTTCTTCCCCAGTACTGTGCATTGGATCAATTAGAACTACAAATGTGCTTCATCTTTTGTAGGTTCTGGGATTGCTATTCTATTTGAAAGAGGATGGAACGTTGGACATACAAGTGCCCTTCGGGCGATGGAGGAACCGCCTACACATCCCCACCTTAATAGCTCAATTGCAAAAGGAAGAAAAAAAATCAATCTGACTAACCTCTCTCTCACAACATATCAGCTTTCTAGCATGCATATTTGAGAGTTACATTGCAGGAGAAAAGATCAGCTATACTTTTGTTGTTTGAATAAAAAACAATTAGCCACACTTGTTTGAATCCTTTTGTATCAACCCATAATTTAGCATCAGGATCCATGATTCTTTCCTTGATAAAAAGAAATTCTGTCCTCTCGAGCTCCATCATGTACTATTTACTTACAAAGAACCCAGCACAAATTCGGTTCTGGAAGAATAGAACAAACTATGTCGAGCCAAGAGCATCTTCATTACTATGGAAAATGATGGATAGCAAAATCCACAATCGATCATGTCCTTCAAGTCGCACGTTGCTTTCTACCACATCGTTTTAAACGAAGTTTTACCATAGCATTCCTCTAATTTCATTTCAAAGTGGTATAGGGAATTGATCCAATATGGATGGAATCATGAATAGTCATTGGTTTAGTTTAGTATTTTTTATACTAATTCAAACTTGCTATCTGTGGATAAATAAGTATTTATCCGGGGAAGACTCAGCAAGGATCCAATTTATTTAAACCCATATTCTATCATATGAATGAAACATAGTTCGAAAAAGACAAATAGCAAAGTCAATTGAATTTTTAATAGACCACTATGCTAGGCATTGATCCCATTTAATTCATTGCTTTCGTTGTGTTACCAACAAACGTATTTTCACTCTTATGCCGCGTGGATTGCTCTCCCTTTGCTTGGCGGTACTTCTCTTCTCTAGCCAACAATGACCCAGTGGACTATCTATGTCAAGATCGACCGAGAGGGGTTCAAAATCATTTAAGTTGACAGCCCTCTTGACTGTTTTTTTATTACCCAATTTGCCGTGATCGGGTGTTTGAAGTGAGTCGGGTTTTCGCACTCTGTGCGATTCGGTTGTCGGAGTCTTAGGTGATTCATCATTCCTTGAAGCATGCTGAAGTCTAGGAGACCGCCTAACATGCGCACCATGGGTGCGTGTGGCTTGGTTTTTGTTGGCCAGCACCTCTTCCTCCTCAGTGACCCCCCTTGTGAACCGCTCCTTGGAATAGAGCTCTGAGACGCGTCAGATTGAAGGGCATCTAGGTGGGTGAAGACAAAACATTAAAACATACACACATATCTACCCATTTGCACTAGCAACTGGTCCACAATATGCAAAACTTGTAAGGAGCAGAACGGATTTATGTTTTGGGATCAACACCGAACTTGAAACTCAACACAAGAAAATATAAGAGGGAAGTTTCATAAATCACCTGATTTCTGTGACCTATGGATTCCAAGCTGCCGTTCAACCCTTGATGCCTCATGAACCATGGCAGATTCCAAACTTGGTGTAACATCATACTCAAACCGAATAAGGTTTGCTTCTGTTTCGAAATCCAGCCCATCGATCCTCTCAGGAGTAACTTCTTCCATTATGCTGCGGCATACCGGCAACTCTAGCTTCCTGTATACCGGTGCCATCTGGACAAGAAGGCTGGCTAAGTACCGATTCTCAAACTTGCAAGAAGCTCAATCATTATTAATAACCGAAGCATATTCAACAGGCCAAAACCCTCTATCTTTTTGAATCTCCTCCGCCGGGGTAGGGTTGAGAGGACCTTCAATGACAAAGTCAACAGGGGATTTCCAGAGCACTCTCCTCACCCTTTCCCTATTCAACGAAATACCAAACTTCCCCTCGGAATACCACCATTGTCTTTCTTCATCTCCCTCAACCTGATGTGATGTGCTCAAGAAACCATACCTACAAAGTTGGACGATCTGTTAGCCAATTGACAAAAACATCGCTGCAGTAACTTGTGCCTTTCCCCAGTTTGGGCTCCGCACCGAAAAAGCACCCATGACTCTTGCTTGAACGGTGCGGAGAAAGGAATAGAACCCGGAACTACTGGATGTGCTTTTTTGACAAGTGCCGACCTCTCCTTTCTGCCAACAAATAATTGCTTGCCGACCGCTTCTATTCCTTAGAGCTTTTAGAGGGCTTGTGTAGCTGACTTGGTAGGAAGGAAGAAAAAACCTCATTCTAAACGTTTTATAGATTCCAGAATTCCTTTTCTGGCGCTTCAATTTGATATGTTGTGGACTCTTGAATTCTATTATATATAGGTAAATCAAGGCGCCAGTCAGCAGCAGTACTGGATGCACAATGACCAACCATACCGATATGTACCGGTCAAAGAGTTTGCCGAATCTTTTCACTCTTGGTAGATCTATGAAAAACGAACTAGCCGTACCATTTGAAAAAAGCAGGAGCCATCCAGCTGCACTGACAACCTCAAAGTACGGCGCGAGTAATAAAATAAAAAACTTGGAAAGGCTGTTTTTGGTGTTACTGATGAAGCGGGACTCATTTGTACAAATATTTAAGGCATCTCAGGCGAGTTATCGATATGATGGTCATTAATTCACACCTTTTTCGAACTCGCATAGTAATTTGGATCTGGTAGACATATAGCTTCAATTTTAAGAGAGTAAACAGATTGATACATGTCATGTTTGAATTTTATATCCAGCTAACCCCGATGGCAATAATTACCATGACGTTATTTCTACGCACAAACATGCACCGTGATTCGGTCACCGAGGGGGGGGGGAGGCATCTAGAAGGGAGCACTTTTCTTATCTATCGTCATGATCATGTTCAACGGGTTCTCTGAGCTTGCGATGACCATCACTAAGCTGCCGGTTTTATTCAAGCAACGCGACCTCTTCTACCCCGCATAGACTTACACTCTCCCTTCATGGATTCTCAAGATCCCCGTCTCACTTATCGAAGTTGGACTTTGGGTTTTCACCGTTTATTACGTTATCGGATTTGATGCAAAGGTTTCATGGTAAACGCGGTAAGAATTTGTTAAGTAAGAACCGGAATGTCGTTTTTTTCAAGATAATAATGAGCGCCTTCATTTGTACCATATAAAATAAAGAATGATTTAGCAGATTCGAAAGCAAGAGCGTAATTTTCCGTTGTGAATGAAGACTCCCACCTAGCGGTATACCAAGAAGGGCTTATTCAATATATATGAATTGCATTTTTAACAGACAAGTACGGGCTATTCTTTGTTTGGAAAAGACGATGTCGACAAAGCTGAGTTTTTTAATGAAATAAAAGACATTTGCAAGTGCTGGCTTACGCCCGGGGAATTGTCAGTAAATAAGGCGCCAGGAGGTTGTGCAAGCACTAGAAATGACGAGCATGGAGAGGTCAATCTTGATAGTCAGGGGTGGAAGACCTTATGCGAGATCATTGGTGAGTTATCCATGGTGGGACCAGAAGGAGTGTCGAAGATAGAGCCAAAGGCGATTCTGGATCGACGCTTGGTGAAGAAGAACAATGCCGGTCAAGCTCAAATTCTGGTAGAGTGGTCCAATTTGCCCGAGGGAAGGCTTCGAAAACACACCTATAAAAAGATGAGCCACGGACCAGCAAGAAAACGGATGCGCGTTAGCGCAACGGCTTTCGCGCTAGTTGCTCAATCCGTTGCTTGTTCGGAAGCAAAAGCCCACTTTGGAGCGAATCCCCTTCTTTTTGTTGTAGCTACTCGGTCAGCGAATTGTAACTGGAACTTTTGGAACTGCTTATTCACAAAGCCTTATTTTAGGCAGGCAGCAGTACTGTTTCAGTAGCTACAAGCACCATACCTGTAAGTATCAAATGAATTTCCATTCTTTGGTTGGTTTTCCAGGCGCCTTTGTCGGCATGCATATTGGCTTCTCGGAAATTCATTCTTCTAAACAGGAGGTCTAGAGCCACCTTCCTCTAGGGGGCATCCTCGCGATCCTGCTCTTTATCCTTTCTTCTTATCCTCATCTTCCGAATCGTCAAGTGAGCAAGACTACATAATAAGAGAATGCGGGAATGGATCTGAGACTGATGGCTGACCGGCCTACACCCACCGAACCCTTAGCCCTTACTTCAATTAGAGCAACATACGAATCTGCAGAAGCATCTAATAGCGATTCTTAGAATCAGTTCGGAATGAATGCTATACTTTTTCTTCCCCACTCATCTTATTTAGCCTTTTTCTTAGCCCGCTTAGCTTCCGTGCCCAGATAGACTTTGACTATACTATAAAAGAGAGCTAGATGATCTGTTATCAAGTGAGAAGAAAGGCAGGTCCAGAATGCCGTTGATAGGCCTAAGTCCCTCACCTAGAGTCATCGTCGGATTCGTCGGAGGAAAATCGGTAACCTAACCTACAGGAGTCGAAAATGAAGTGGGTCCAGGTATGATCAAGCTCTGTCGTGAGCCGGTGCTTGAACCGTGGTTGAGGCTGCCGATGCCTCTCACATTAGCGAAAAGACCTCCCGGCCGCTAAAAATCAGGCTAGGCTTGCGAGCCCGCCTTCCCTAATGAGAAAGAAAACTAGAACTATTATAGCCTTGACTATAAGCTGGGAACTCTTTTTGACTAAAGAAAAAAAGGAAGCAAAGCTATATTTCGATCCAAGCCCTAGGTTTGGCTCACGCCCGGAAACCGATAGTACAAGGGTCGGTGGAGGGGACCCTGAGACCTATGGGATGAGATTCTAAGGAGGACTGAGAAGGCAAGACGGATATCAAAGGATTCTCTTCGGTCAGGGCTTATATAGGCTCTTCAAGAATGGTATCGATGCACTGCTCTCAGGCGAGATTGAACACGAAAAAGGTGCATCAAGGCGTGAATAAGGAAGAAGTCACCTTTGTCGGTTTTCAAATTGAGGACCAACTGTGCTCCGAAAGTGAGAGAAGAGATCTGACTCACCGACATCCACATCAAGAGAAACAGACGAAGCAGCTCAAGCAGAGCTAGAAACGGAAGCCGAAGCAGCATCTTCTTCCTTTTTCCATACAGAGAAAGGTGCCTTCGCTTATAAGGCCTTTATTTTCTTTCTTTTATTTGATCAGGATTCCTTAGAAGAAATTGGAAGAAAACCGTAGCGAAACGGTTGAACCTTAGCGAAGTATTTTTGGTTCATTACAACCTGATCCTATTCAGAATCGGAGAATAGGAACGAAGTAGCTCGCCTAAAGAAGAACTACAATGATTCTTTACTTCGATCAAGAAAGAGCTTTCTCAATAGAGTTGCTTACTACGAAAAGAAAGATGCCCCACTAGTCTGATTAGATGAATCACTAGCCCTTACTCTCAGTCACTGATTCAAGAACGAATACCGAGACAGCCGTTCCCTTGCCGGTCTACTGCCTGATGGCTTTACATCGCTAAAGAATCTGTAATGGACAGCAAGAACTCTGAATCAAGAAAAGTACCAAATCGATTGGAAATGTACGCTCCTGTGGGAGTCGAACCCACCGCATAGGTGCCTTGTTCTACCGAGAGATAAACTAAGGAGCGGCAACCCCTACATCAGTTCTTTGTACCGCCCAGAAGGGCACGAGAGAAAAAACAAAACCAAAAAAGATCAGACGAGACGGAATTGGTAACGTGAACGTCTTTTCGTCTTCTTGCCTGAGTTCATATAAAAAAACCTGGCTTTCCAAAAAAAGAAGTACTGATTGAGACAGGCTTTCCCTTTTCTGATGGCTATCCCTAGTCTATTTATTACTTACAGAATTTCTTGTCTACTGGCTGGAAACTTGAAAGGCTTACCACTGGATCGAAGGCAGAAGAACTTTTAGGATTGGCTAGAGGGGAACTATGAACTACTCCCCCAATCCCATTGGCTGCACGGGAACCCGATGTTATTAGAAAGTCTTCATTCATTCTGAATCTTTTAGAATATCGCTTATTACGGGTATCTTTAAAATTTAATTGACTATATATGTTTCTTTCCATATGAGCTATTCCCTTTGCTTTCAATCTGTCTTGTGCCACTCCAGCTTTCACTCAAGCCATTCTTTGCCTGTCGACCCTCACTCTTCCTCTTGCTTCCTTAGTCTCGAGCATAAGAAGGCACCGAAAGGTGGGAAAGGAAAGGTGTACTTTTCACAGCCGACAAGCTTTCATTTAAGCCCTAAAGAACTAGCTTCCTGGCGGACTTACTCACTCGATCACCGGCTTTCAGAGGATTCCCCCACTTAAGAATAAGGGGCATAGACTACGAAAGGGCTACGTTCACTTGATGAACGGTAAAAGGTATTCTATTACATAACGAGAGCATACGAGCGGAATACGATACTATAGAGCTTTCCGAAAGTTTGAGCTGAAATTCCAGGGTAATCGCGCCCTTTACTCTATCAAGCTATTGGAATTGGCTGGAACTTTCTATACCAAAAAGGGACGGGCTAGGGGGAGGTTTGATGCAATAGAGATCTTTCATAGATGGATCCCGATATGATCTTATTGATACGAGAATTCCGACTGCCTCAAAGGGCTTTGAGACTGATGCATGCACTCTTTTCTTTATCCGTTGAATGATTACACTAGCATCAATCTGCCTTCTTTCGGCTCCTGAAAGCTGAGGTTCCATTTCATTTGGAGAGCTATTGGATGAACGAATTCTATAGGAAAGAAGGAAGAGTTCTGAGATTGGATCACAGACATAGTGGGCGGTTCTATTCTAAAAGGAAACCCCATTTCATTGATATACGCACTGGTATGAGAAAGCACGAAAAGGTAATGACGAGCGTAGAAGCGAAAGAACAGCCTGGTTTGAAACGGAAATCTTTTAGCAGGGGAAGGAGTTCGGCAAGACGACCAAGAATAAGAAAGGGCTTTTTCCTTTACGCGGGGGCGATTTTGAAATACTTCTATCCTCTTTATTTCGATCACCTCTTGGGGCGCATTCCAATCTTCTTCCAGCGATAGACTGGATTTTTTCATCTTTTTCTCGTCTTGTAGCAGTTATAGTAAAAAAATAACAAGATTGCACAACCATCTTGTCTTGGCTTGGGCCAAGCATTGGAAATTGTTCGTTCATAAGAACAACCCTCCTCTAACGAATAAGAAAGAACCCTTTTCTATCGAGTTCACCACCTGATAACTCCACAGTTACACTTACTTGTTCGACACTGGATTTTTATCCCTTATAAAGGGAACATCAGCTCTCACAATCCCGTATCCGTCTAACAAAACCACTAATAAAGTTTTAGGGTAGGCGCAAAAACTGCATTCCCTTCTAAATCTCTCAAGATAGGGTGTCCTAACCACCCGACAGCTATGAAATCTCCGTTGTCCATTGATCCCGCTCTGAAGAATCCTCCCTTCGCCGGATTATTAGCGATGTCATCAGAAAAAACTTGTTTCTCGGTTTAGACTAAGCTTCCGATAAGAATAGTTGATTGATGTTGAGATATCTTCATTGGATTGGAACAGCTGTTTTGATAGGATTTGGATTTCTCGTGGGTTACCGAGATCGCTTCCTGGATGGAAGTCGGGAATGAATCGGAGAGATCTGCAAACCAATGAATGGTGAAAGAGGTAGCTAGAAAAGCTAGCACAACTAGCCGATGTTCGTTTGACGGATGCCGGGCACTTGCTAACGAACGGAAACCAAACTGAACAGTGAAAGATCTTGGGGGTTTAGCCTGCGAGCGAATGGAAGAAAAATAGACATACGGAGCGATCTCCTCCACACGTCATCTGAGGGCGTTTGACTCTCCTCCCAATAGTAGACTATTCAAACCTCAGAGTCTTCGGATGCACGTGCTTTGTGAACATTCCATCTCCTGCACAAGACAAACTCAGCTGTGAAGGAATGAATGGGAATGGGCTTGTCGGCTGTGAAGACTATCATCTGTAGGCGAGCGAAGCAAAGCCCTAGTTCAATCTAGAGGCCGTCACGAAGGGATCCCTCGGGTCAACAAGCAAGGGATGAGCGCTTTGTTGCTAAAGCGCATACGTTTTCTTGCTGGGTAATTGTTCATAAAGTTTTTGTGTTGTTGATTCCTAGGTGTTGTGCTTTTCCCCTATGCCGCCTATTGGTACTAGTGGAGTAGGATTGGCCTGTAATACTGAACCTATAGGTGGTGTAACCTTTCGCTCAATACTAAAATCTACAATTGAAGCATCTGAGGCTGCATCAATCGAGGATATACGACATAAGGAATTGTTAGATCTCCAAACTGAACCTCACCTTCACCAAGCGTGGGTTTTCTTTTACTAATTTTGTTCTCTCTATGCGAACCGCCCCTCTTTCTCGTAAGACTGAGGTGTAGGGCTAAAAAAACAAGAAAAAAGAGTCAAATCGCACCATCTCTAAATGCCCTTTTTTCTCCAGAGGTTGTCGGAATTATTAAATAATAATATTGGCTACAATTGAAGAGGTCTTATCAAAAAAATTTCCATTTATACGGGATCTAGGCATAATTTGCAACCCATTCTATATAGAATGATTGATTTTCATTACTTCACAAAATAACATAAAAACAAACAAATTAGATTCTTATAAATAGATCCATATGTTCTAAATGGATAAGAGAGATATGGGCTTTCCGCCCAGCTCAAATTGTCTCCTTTTCCTTCTGTTTGGACAAGGAGAGATATGAAATATTTGACTAAGATTGGATTTCATTCCACTTTCCTATTTCTCAACAACAACTTCTCTCATCAGCTATTTCGCGTTTTCAAAGTCATTAATTGTCCCATACCCTATTTTCTTCTATTTCGATTGTAGGCGTAGCGTACGTTATACAAACAGAATTCTAGGGTTATTATATTATATTATAGAATAAGAAAAATTCTTCCATTCTTTTTCTCTTTGGAGAAAAACCAAACTCCAATTTTTCGAGTTAGCGGAATTCCTAGTAAAAAAAATCCTGGATTCTTCCACTTAGATGAAATAGCTTAGATGAAATAGTAAGTAATAGTTCCGCTCGTATCCATGGAAATGGGAAAGGAATTATTCCAATAGAACCATGGAACCCCCGAGCGGTTGTGGTTGTACCTGTACTTGCAGGGATACGAAAACTCGCTATTCACTCAGTTTCTGGTCAATAATAAGATTATGTAGGAGAGATGGCCGAGTGGTTCAAGGCGTAGCATTGGAACTGCTATGTAGGCTTTTGTTTACCGAGGGTTCGAATCCACCACTTATTCCTTCCCACCCACAAGGGGGTGCTGCTCAAGCAGCTCAGGAGGCGCCAACCCCACAACCACAAGTAGAAGGAGTTCCAGGTGCGGCGTCCAGATCAGGGACTAGTGGCCCGTCCTGTTCAGATGTAAAGGAAAGATGCAAAACTTTTCTCAAACAGTGGGGAAAGGGCCCCATACGTCAAAGCCAGATAAAGAATCTCCAACAAGATTCGAAATTGGATCGTTCAAGTCCAAAGGATAGAGAAAAAATCCTATCCATCATGGTCACCAGAAGATTTTTCATCGAGACAAAACGCTGCTAACGCAGTAGTATTGGAATATTGGGACTACTGCGAGCGGGAAAAAAAGAAAAACCTTCTGTCGACTAGAGTTTGATGTCGATTTATCCACACTTCCATGACTTCTAGAGGAAAGCTAACTGCTTGCTGGCTGGGAGCTGTATGAGCGGTAACGTCCACGTACGGCTCCGTGAGAAGGTGGACGGAAATGGCCTTGTTGTACCTCACTCCCGTCTTCAATGGGGTCTGCTCTTTTTTTTTTGGGAGAGTATGCCAATATGATCTTAATGAGGTGCGGGGCTTTGCATCTGACATTCGTTGGGCTTTCCTCTGCGGGAGCCTGCGTCCCGGCCTTTTTGTGCAATAAACCCCTCCGGCCGAAGACTAGTGATAGGTGGTCCCGCGGAGCTTTCGGAGAAGGGTAGCCTAGTGTGTAAGCACAGCAATGAACCGCGGCGAACCCTCAGACGACCCTTCTAAGATAAGGGGGGAGATCCTCAGTAGTGGTGCCCTTTGACTCTTCCACTGACTTATATATGTACCGAATGCTCATACGGGAATATATGTACCGAATGCTCATACGGGAAAGTGAACTCCTGGGTCTGGAACCAGGGGGGTTGCTCCGAGAAAAAATCCTTTCTTTCTCGTCCACTCCAGGGGGTGCGGACACACCTGCGCGGATTACAGGTGACGGTTACAAGAATGGCGGGGAAGTGAAGAGTACCCGACGACATTCAGGGATGAATGTAGACCCATCGGGCAGGGATAATCATTCCGGTCCTGGAGAGGTGGCGACACCAGTCTGAGCTGAGGGAAGCCAGCCAATTGAGTCACTGAAACGACCACAGGAGGCGCACCCTAAGCCCAGCTTCTCGGAGCTGCTATTGCGAAATACGGCTTCCTTAATATCCAAATTTCAACAAGGGGGCTGCTCGCCTTCATAGAAAGGCGACCGGGCCTAGATTAGATGTTCGCCTTTTTATAGAATAGAAAGAGAAGGTAAAGGGGGGCTTTATTGGTAATGGCTGAGGTCCATGAAAGAATCGCTGGAGCACATCAAGCGGGCAGAAGAATTAGATGGCTGATACACAGATATGGGTTTTATTGGCCAAACATGGAAAAAGATTGCAATAAATACGCCCGAGGATGTGAGGCTTGCCAAAGATACAGACCGATTAAAAACCTGTAAGCGGAAGAATTACATGAAATCATTAAACCTTGGCCATTCCGAGATTGGGCAATTGAAACAATTGGAAAAATATATCCTACTTCCATTCCAGCACCTTTTAACAATCTTCTTCTGTGTTGAAGCGTAATAGGAAGAGAAGAAGCCAAAACATTCTTGAAAGAATCTCCAAATCCTCCTTCCTTGACCTACCGGATACAAGTCAAGTCACACCTGGAACCCAGACGAAATCAGGCGTCTAATAGCCGGGGCTACCCCCATCCACATAACCCCTTACTTTCTCTCCAATGGTAGGTAGATTCGAAGAAATTCGCATGCTCATATCGTGCTCTCATCCCACGAACATCCCCAATCAAACTCAAAGAGGAGCCATATGCTTCATATATTGAAGGTTTCTTGGAGGGATGGATCCTAATGCAAGCAAGCCGGAACTCTTCCACATAATTTTCAAGGCGACGCTTGGGGCCTTCCATGTTATAGTCAGCCAACTCTATTTTCTCAGGTACCAGAGAAAGAGTAAGAACACCTGCGTTCCAGTATACCATCCTTCCATGCAGTAGTAATCCCCCCTCTAAAAAAGTAAGTTGAGATTCAAAGCATTCCCGTAAGCTAGTAAGTCAATCAAAGCTATAACTCTATTTGTTAGTTTCAGGAAACTGGTACATATTTCTAATAATAATATATATCTTTTTATTATTATTTGGTATTTACCAATTTTAGACTAAGCATAAATTCATTTTGAAAGAAAAGGGAAATCCCCTGAAATAAAGGATTTTTACTACGTTACCCTCAAAAAAGTACTCCGGCAGCAATCATATTAATATCCTTCGCTACTTATTTTGGATGCTGGTGGCTTATTAACTGCTCTAAACCTTGCAATGATCATGGAGGGCGCGTTTGCAGCGTATTATCCTTGGCCTCATCGTGGAACGAGAATACTTTCACGTGGTGATGAAGACCAAGCTGCTCCAAAATGTAAGTTTGACACTTGTCAGTTTACAGGTTCTAGTTGGTTGGTATGAAAAAAAAGTTTTTATTACTTTTCAAACTATAGTGTTTTAAAGGCCTCTTCCCCCCATCTAAAACTTTTATTCTTCAATACAATAGCTCAGTAAGAGGTTTACTGATGTCTGGTGCTACATTCTCAATAGCGTATTACTTTTCAAACTATAGTGAATCCCGCAGATGTCCGGGACGGACACGACTTCTTCTAACGCTAGAAGACCACAGGAAGAAACCCGGGACCAGAGCATGTCGTGAAAGACGCACGCGGGGCGGGCGTGCTTCGACCGTGTCTCCGGGGCACAGTTGAATGTAGATATCATGAACGCGAGGATAAGGATACCAGGCCGAGAAACCCGGGCAAGTACTCCCCTAATGTGCCGATCGCTAGCGCATCCAGGGCCCCGGCGCCCAGCTCCGCTGGAGAGGCCGTCACTGATCTGAAAAGTGCGTCTGCGGTTCGGATAGACTGATTCTGCGAACGCCTAGCCCCAGGAATCAATAAAAAAACAAGTGCTAAGTTTCATTTCAGATCAGTGAATAAACCAAAAAAGAGACCTTTCTCGCTCGGCGCCGCACTATGCTCCGCTTCAACAAATGAGAGTTTTCGGTGGAACCGGTGAACCACGCGAGCTGGTTAGATGCGTGGGGCAGAGGGCTCGTAGTACCTGATAGCGCAGCTATGCAGTGGAAGGGAAGGAGCCTAGCCTAAATCGACCCCCTTCTTTCTTTTTTTTTTTTCAAAGACACAAAAGCACAGTACAAAGAGATTGGACTCTCGGATGAGACTAAGCAGCTACCGTTCCGACGCGCCCCTGACCCTATCTTGATTAAAACCGAAAACCCTCTCTAAGGTGGAGCCTAGTTGAAGCTGTCATTCAAAGAAAAAATGGGAATCAAAATCCACTTTTAGGGATATAGATGAAGTCTCGCTCAGTAAAGAGAGTTGTAGATTCGTAGAAGAGGATCAGAGTACGCGCGCTACAAAAGGCAGTTAGCCAATGAAAGTAAGTGGAAAGAATATAGTACTTTTGTACTGACCCCCCCAGGGCAGGGCCCCCGGTTGTTTTGGCGCGCCCTACCCCAACGTTAGACTATTGCCTTTTTAGCCTACGCTTGCTGCTTGCAGCATGGATTCGATAGATCTATCGAATCCATGCTTCCCCCGCCCCGAAGCGAGACTCTATCCAGATCTCAAAGAATAACGAGCTAGGCGGCCGGCGGGCAAAGAAAGGGGGCACAGGCCGGCCGGTCGGGGCCTTGGCGATACGTTCTTCTTTCGAAGCGTTTTGCCAATAGAGCGAGGGCGTCCTTCTGGGGTGGGGCGTTTACTTGAAGACAACCGCCTGTTCCAGCAGCGGGGGCCTTGCACGAAAGCAAACCGCCCGATTAAGTAGCAGTTGCTTCGCTGATGGGCCCAGTGAGGGGGGCATTGTCCCTCAGTTCTTACCAACCTCAGGTGTGTAATCGACATCTAACTTATTATCTTCTTTTTTCATGCAAGCCTGACCTCAGCTGTCCATTTCTTATTCATTCAGGGCGCCCCTAGTGGACTTGGCGGTGCTCCTTTCTCAAACCAGAACAACTCAGAACGTTAGGGAAAATAAGGAAAGACCACCTGAGCGAACCGACCGAAGGGACTTTACTTATCCGAACCGAACGTTAGCGGCTTAAGCTAAGCCTATCACAAGCTGCGTTGCTGCTTGATCGGCGGGGAGGAAGATCTCAAAGTATGGGGCAAAGGATCAAGCGCTTTGACTTTGCTTTGTCCCCCGGGATCCACCACAGGTTGGGTTTGAGAGCCGTGTGATGGGTGACTATCTAGCACGGTTC
Source organism: Eragrostis nindensis (assembly GCA_012490785.1). Lineage (NCBI taxonomy): Eukaryota > Viridiplantae > Streptophyta > Magnoliopsida > Poales > Poaceae > Eragrostis > Eragrostis nindensis. The sequence goes on along the minus strand of JAAXCT010000812.1, from coordinate 248,788 downwards.
AGAGAGCACGTGTATGTAGTCTGCGCTGGTGAATGGAAGCCCCCGCCGCAAAAAAGAAGCGGCTCTTCCCACGGCTCTGTCACCATTGACTCTATTTATTATTATGGTAAATCATTGTATCAAGATGTCAATCTTAGATCTTATTTCAGTTCGATACGTCCACCTACGAGACTCACCTTTGGCTTTCGTCTCGGTAGGTGTATTATTCTACATTTTCCCAAAAGGACATTCATTCATTTCTTTCTTCCCCGTCGAACACTACGACTAAAACGACGCGACAAATCAAGACCCGGAAAGGATAAGGGCCGGTGGTGGGCATTTGGGAAAGTCGGGCCGATCGGGTGTCTTCATTCAAGCGAGGGTACAGAGGAAGAACGAAACGAAGTGAGAGGCCGGGGGGCAGGGAAAAGAGTCGAGTCGATCGACCGGGAGAAGCAAAACGAAATCAGGATTTGGCCGAAAAAGATGCAACGTTATGGATACCATGACCGATCACCATCGAGAAAGAAGAATTTTTCTAAATCACTTCGGGTGAGCGGGGCCTTCAAGCATCCGAAATACGCCGGGGTTGTAAATGACATAGCCTTCCTGATAGAAAATGACGACTCCTTCAGAAAAACAAAGTTATTCAAGTTCTTTTTACCAAAGAAGTCCCGCTCTGACGGCCCGACGAGGCATCTACTAAAAGGGACCCTCCCCGCTGTGCGCCCCTCCTTGAATTATTCGGTCATGCAATACTTTTTTAATACAAAGAACAAAATGCATTTCGACCCCGTCGTAGTTCTCAATCATTTCGTGGCACCGGGTGTGGCTGAACCATCTACGATGGGGGGAGCGAAGGGAGGAAGCTTAGATAAGAGAATACGCTCTCGCATCGCTTTTTTTGTAGAAAGCTCGACCAGCGAGAAAAAGTGTTTGGCCCGAGCCAAAAAGAGGTTGATCCACTTCATTCGCCAAGCGAATGATCTTCGCTTCGCGGGAACAACAAAAACCACCATCTCGCTCTTTCCTTTCTTCGGTGCTACCTTTTTTTTTCCAAGGGATGGGGTTGGGGTGTATAATAACCCTTTTTTTGAGTATGCCCGGGAACAACTCCTAGGTCAATTAAGGATAAAATGTAGGAACCTCATGGGTAAGGATAAGGTAATGGAATTGATAGAGAAATTCATAGACCTAGGTAGGATAGGCAAATTGATAAAGGGAATAGAGATGATGATAGAGATCATACTGAGAAAGAGGATAATTCCTTACGGGTACAACTCTTATTTGAACGAAGTGCAAAAAATGCGATCTTTTTTGTCTAATAGAACAAACACTAATACCTTAATTGAGTCGGTAAAGATCAAATCAGTTTATCAAAGTGCTTCTCTGATTGCTCAAGACATCTCTTTTCAACTGAGGAACAATCCAATCTCATTTCGTTCCATTTTTAGTCAAATAGTGAAGGATATTCCTTTAATAATGCCAAAAGGGGTGGAGGGGATACGTATTTGTTGTTCTGGTCGATTAGGGGGTGCGGAAATAGCTAGAACTGAATGCGGAAAGTATGGAAAAACATCTTGTAATGTATTTAACCAGAAAATCGATTATGCTCCTGCGGAAGTATCTACTCGTAACGGAATTTCAGGTGTCAAAGTGCGGATCTCATATAGTCAAAATAAGAAAGGACGTGCTATATCCGAAACGTACGAAATATAGTAAATATAGTAAATGCAGATGTAGCAGGGGTCGCGAACCGGATGGTACACAACTTGGTTTTGGAAGATATGGCACCAAAAGTTGTAGAGCTGGTCGTCTTTCATATCGAGCCATTGAAGCAGCGCGTCGGGCTACAATCGGACAATTCCATCGTGCTATGAGCGGACAATTCCGAAGAAATTGTAAGATATGGGTAAGAGTTCTCGCAGATCTTCCTATTACGGGGAAACCCGCAGAAGTTCGAATGGGAAGAGGAAAAGGAAATCCTACGGGTTGGATTGCTCGTGTGTCCACGGGACAAATCCCATTTGAAATGGATGGTGTGAGTTTGTCAAATGCTCGACAAGCCGCTAGATTAGCGGCGCATAAACCATACGCGTGCCCACTAGTCAAACAAATAGCCATGAGATATGAAAGCTAGATGGTAATTACCTCCGAAGGGGGAAGGGGCCTTTTACACCCCCGAAGGGGCCTTTCCCGTATAGCGTCGCGTCGGTCACTGTCGCAGGACGGACCCCCGTGGGATCCGCCCAGTGGTGTCTACCATCTAGCTTTGGAAGAACAACCACGATCTGTGCCTTCTTGTCCTTTGTAACTCAAGTCTTTTAACTCCTCTTGCCATAGCCCGGGACCTGGGCAGGTTTTCGGGTGGGCCGGTTTGCGGAATGGGTTCTTATGGCTCCTTCCTAAGCTAGACAACGGACAAGAGAAAGGGAACCTTGCGCCAGTCATAGAGGTTTTAATTCCATGGCCACGCATCTTGCAGGGGGGATTCGAACCCCCCCGGAGGTGTTTCCTCCGTTTGAAGAAGTAGGTGGCTAGCACTAACGCATGTTATCCCTTGGTTGAGGAAACAACTACGCAATATTGTTGTTACAAAGGGTTCACAGACCACTTTAAGTGATTTCAGACTGTCCCATCTGCCACTTTGAAAAGCCCATAAAGGCATCAATCTCTAAAGGAAATCTTCCACAAAGAAGTTCTGTTGCCCATTCTAGTCAAATGCATTTTATCCATCTGTTAATCGGGGTTTAATTCGATCGTATGAGAGGCTCTGTATCGCAATTTAGAATACCCTCTAAGGTGTTAGTACCTTAGAGTGAAAAACCCTCATATTGCCTAATAAATAGAGCTAGAAAGCCTGTTGGGTTTCTAGATCAATCCCTTTTATTTGTATTACAACTGCCAATCCTCTATTTTTAGAGGTTCCCCAAGGAATCACTAAAATAGCTGATCCAAGTATCCGACCAAAGGGAGGAATTCCAATTATAGATAAACCTCTCTAAATAGAGGTAACTCTATTTTCCGTATTCAAGCTTGATGCATTTTATCCAAAGACATGGAGGTGGCAATTTCTTATCAAAAGAAAAGAAAGAAAAGCAGTTTATAGCCTAACAACCTTCTGACATACCCTAGCCAGAATAAGGGAATTATGGTCAAGGGAAAAATGAAAGAGCATAAGCCAGAAAATAGAAACTCTCAGAATAGGAATGAAGTATGGGAAGAAATAAGAGCCTTAGGCCTGTGCTTGACATGTGTTGAGCTACCCTGGTCATCAGTGCAAGGTGAAGATGAACATAGTAATAGGTGACAGTGAAGAGAAGGAAGATGAGAGATACGTTCCTTAGAAGTCGTCTTCAACTTTATTCCAGGAAAGCCTTTCACCGAGTGAGCAGCTAAGCCTATGCCCTCAGACATTGATTGCTATACAGAATTTAGCATAAAGTACTTGAATATTTATTATTATTCTGAGGCTGAGAGAGCAAGTAACTTAATGAAGCAAGACTTCGAAGAAAAGGAGAGAATAAGTGTTTCAAGTAGTAGTTGATAAAGTATCAAGTAGAGAAGTTCTTCCTAGCTTCTTTTCCAGCAAGAAAACGTATTGTTCATACGAAAAGCAAAGTACTTTCTCCAACAGAAGAGGAATTCAGCAAGAAAGTCTACTAATACAAGTCTGTAGTTTGAGTAGTTGTTTTTTCAGCCGATTCTCCGAAATTTAAGACAATTATCCTCACTCAAACTTAAAAAAGTCCTTTTTTCTTTTTCTGATGTAAATTCTGTCTCCTTTGTCCTTCCTAACGCTAGTCTAGTCTCCTTCGTTCCACTTGTCCTTGCTTTTTTTCTTCTTCCTATCGGTCCCAAGGTCAAAGAAATAGGTTCAGTGGTTCGACCTCCAAAGGTTAAAGAAAGACATCGATATTAAGACCACTCCCTCCGGATGATGATATGCCCCAACCATCTATAGCCCATGGTTCGTTACTCGGGAATTCGGAGAGGTCAGATGAGATAGATGGGTGTGTTCAAAATGGAATGATCCCCTTTCTCATGTTTGAATTTCAGTTGTCCACAAACAAATAAAGAGTCCGAAAAGACGTACGCATAACAGACTCGGTACCTAGGTCAATGGGTTCAGTGGAGAATTGCGTTACTGTTATAGCGAAGGTATCTATGAAATGCAGTACCAAGGTCAATGAAATTGAAAGGCACCTCTGACAACAGAATCAAAAGGGATTTGGCGGCTATAGACGACTCAGAGGGGTTTTCATAAAGAGAAGCTTTCGCGCAGTACACCTATTTTTCTATAGAAGTGAATGGCCCCTTAGTTGGCTAGTCTGATCAATCGGCAGGCTCAGCCTCTACGTCGTATTCTGATATAGAAAGAAAAGAACCGAACTCCTGGAGGGTGAAAGAAGAATCTCAAGTTGATACTCTGCCAAGGGATCTGTCCACAACTGGTACTTCACATGCCTTAGAAGTAGATTTGAATGAGAATGAATGAAATGAGCAAACGTTACTAGGAAGGTGAACTTGCTATCAAACTACTGCCTGCGCTAGGGAAGCGCGAAAGAAAAACCATAAGATCTGATACCCTTGAAGGACTCCCAGGAATGAGAGAGCAAGTACAAGGACAATCTGATTTTCTAAGGATAGGCGGTATTCCATAATTAACATAGTTCGGTTAGAGTGGATTTTAAAAGCTACAGCAGATCGATAAGTGCTAATTTAGCTAAGTCAACTCCACTACGGAATCTAGCTCTCCATAAGAGGGTCTTCCCAATGAGACAAGTAGTTTATCGAAGGGACCCTCTGTCTGAAGATTGTAGTCCGGATTTCTCGGTTTAGAAGAATGAGCAGGTGCAGATGGTCAATCTCCATCTTGAAGCCGAGTCTCTCTGTCTTCTTATTTTATATAAAGATATAGAGAATAACTCGATCGATCGTAGAATGATTTCGTGATCTGATCTTCATTTGGGCGGCTTTCGCTCAATCCGTGGCTGTAGTGATAAGGCAGGGGTAAAAAAATAAGATATAGAATTGTAGCTAACGGGGTTCGCTCGCCCTCGCCTGTCACTATAGCGTGTCAAGTTTCTCTCTTTCCAATCGGGATTTTTTAGGTGTGAAGTGAAGTTCACCAGAAACGCTAGCTATATGCTTAACCCAGGGTAGGGGATTTCATTCCACCAAAGACGTAAGGTGAACGAGTTCACCCCGACTCCAGAAAGATAGGTCTGTGGACTGAGGTTCAGTCAGGAATTTGCGTATAGAAAGGAGCAAGAAACGTATGCGCTTTAGCAACAAAGCGCTCATCCCTTGTTCTTTCGCTTGGAAGCTCAATCCCCTCGCTTCTTCTTTCGCTTCTACGCTCGTGCTTTCAGCAAGTTCGTACCGGTCGTCAGTCAAGGAGGGAGCTCCAACCTCCGCGCCTAGCCGCAACCTAAACGCTGGTTCTATCCTGGCCAAGCAAGCAGGGGAACCCCGGTGGGAAGAGGGAAAGAAAGATCAGGGGAAGAAGCGGGGTAGAGGAATTGGTCGACTCATCAGGCTCATGACCTGAAGACTGCAGGTTCGAATCCTGTCCCCGCCTAATCACGTCAGATACTTGTACGAGTCCTGATCACCTGGGTCAAAGAATCTATGTTCAAGTCGCCTGCCTAACAAATAGACGACTGCGTACTGTAGTTAGTCTGTTCCGTTGGTCCGATCCTACCATGGAAAGTGTTGCTGTGTCAAATCGAGATTGTGTGTTCAGTCTACCGCTCATGTTCACGTTCGAAAATAAGGCTTTCGTTGGAAAAACCAACGCCAACCCTGTCTCAGTCTTCTTTCTCTTTTCGGGAGCAGAGCTGAAAAAGATGGGAAATTCCAATGATTCTTCGTTGAAAAGAAAGAGAAATTACGTTTATGAGCTCTCATGACAGAGCTATAACTTTTAATGCTCTCTTTCAATACTTCCGGGCTAACAACAACTCGTTGAAAAGAAAGAGAAATTACGTTTCGCAGGAGATACAGAGAGATATAGAAGACTGGCTTGCCGAATTGGAGAAAGAGTCGCGGAAGAGTTTCAATGACTTGAAGGACAGAATAGAGCTGTTAGATGGGGCTGAATGGAGTAGCTCTGGCCCAGCGGGGAGTGAAAGGCTCTCCTCATCGGGCTCATGCTCCTCGGTAAACCAACCGGAGCCGTTGACACAGGTGGCAGATGCAGGGAGCCAAGATTTGTACTTATCAGACGCGGAAAGCTCTGCTCGAACAATAGCAGACGAAATGACTATTGATATTTCGAGCCCCTTGGATCCGCATATAGATAATTTATATTTCTTTTTGACTTATCCATCTTTTTCTATGCTGCTCGCTCTGGTTTTGTTCCTATTTCTTGTTTTGATTTTTCTTGCGCTGCGGAAAGTATGGAAAAACTGGACGAGAGCAGCATAATCGTTAGTTAGGGTAAGAGGGGACGGGCCCGTATAGAAAGTCAATCCTCCTTCTTTTTCCGATATGCCGCTCCGCAAGCAAGGAGTGCCACGCACGAGCGGAGCGAAAACTAAGCAAGGGGAATTCCGTCATTCCATGGAAAGCATGCGAAATCCTTTGATTGTTTATAGAATCAAATCACTATATAGTCTTTCTTGTTCCACTTGCAAGGCAAGGATAAATAAAATGTCAGTTTCGTTATTACAACCTTATTTTTTTATGTCAAAGACAAAAAGCTACGCGCAAATTCTCATTGGATCTCGGTTGTTCTTAACAGCGATGGAATTTTTCGGCTGAAGGTCAGAAAGAGAGTAATCGCTAGTGCTCTCGGTTCCAGCAACGAGTCTTCTCTCTGAGAATTAAGGAAAACAACTAACCTTGTCTGTCTATGTTCACCTTGACATGAAAGACTCTTTTCCTAACCTGACTGTTCTACCTGGCTAGTTCACTTCACTTTTCGAGGGATCCTGGATTGGAGTTCACTTGTCTATGAGTGTCCGAACAGCTTCAGATCCTTCCAAGGCACAGAGGTTCTCTCTCCATTCACTTTGAGCTGGGTTTCTTGTGATCTTTGTAGTAGTTTTTCCGTCCATTTTATGGTAAATTCAGTCTTACACAGCTGTCCCCAAGGATGTCCATTCCATTCGACAGGGACTCCATATCGCATTCGATCTCCCTCCTTTCCCTGAAAGAGTCGAGGTCTCTCTGGACTTCTCTTTTGCCTCTCTCCCAGATTCAGAAAAAGGGAGGAAGAGGGCCTCTCGACGGGAGTGATTCCCCAAAAAGAGATCGTTCCCAGCATCCTCGAGTTCGTAGTCAAACTCACCTTCATCCGCCTTCATGGACTGGCGCGGGCAAGCGCCGATGTCTGGAGCAAGGAGATGGAAGCTTGGGTTGAGGAGGCTGTCAACGAGTCATCAAAGGCGATAGATTGGTTATATTCGGATTCGTTTGCTTTTTCTTTTTTTTTGGTTGTGAGAGGTCTGAGTCCACAGCTGGGGAAGAGAGTCTTGTTGTCAATGAAAGCAATGAGACTATGTCACATATCTGCCTGTCTCGTGTTGTGAGCTATAAAGTACCCACCAGGGGGTGGACCAAGAAAGAGGCAGGCGATTGGGTCCTTCCCATCCTCTGTGATGTCAGTCTCTTTGTCATTCTTTCACCTTGCTGAGTAGCGAAGTGAGCATACTCAAGATCCAATTCATCAATCATTTGAGTTAGTACGAACATAGGAATCCAGACTCCGCTTGATTCGATCTTCAGTTTCGACCTTCATCAGTCAGGAAAAAGAAGAAGGACCCACTTATTCCACTCAGAGAGACCGAACCAGGCAACAAAAAGGCTGAAGGAAGTTCTCTTTCCATTCCAACTAAACTAAGTGAAAAAAGGGGGAGAGCAAAACAGAAACACAGGAACAAAGAAACTATGTCCAAACCAACGAGTCCTTTGGTCGACTCTAAAGAATGTATCGGGAGTTGGGAGTTAGCCGTCTCATAGGAGTGATAGCTGGGTTTTTCACGGAGTTTCTTCGTACGATTGAAAAAAGAGTGCTCTAGGTCGGAGAAAACAAGAAGAAGATTGTTCACCAGTCTGTCTCCCAACCTCTTTAAAGCAGCTACCTACTGTGATCTGGTCTTGGGACAGCATTGGCACCTCCGTTTGCTGGATCTTCTAGGCACTCTAAAGCGCTTCCACGAGAGACAGATGGACTTTGAGTTATAGACGGAGAAGAGCCTTTAGAGGATCCAAGAGTGATTCCTCAATAAAACAAATGGGATTTTGAGGGAGGGCTGAACGTGATGTACTGAAGGGTTCGCTTTCGCTGATCGGCGCCAGTCTTTCCTGTTGTGAATTTCCAGGTCGAGAGGGGCCCTTTCCTTCTACCTTACTGAAGCCATTCACCAATGATTGGATCACTCAAAGCCAAAGACCAATTCCTTCCTTTTAGGTGGTCTAGGTGGCTGGGATACTATGCCCTTATTTTGAAAGGCTCAAAGACGAGTTCTTTGAAGGAAGCAAAAGAACCCATGTGTCTCGGATGAAGTCTACCCTCTTTTTTTTGCCGGGAAGAAGAATGAGATCCAACTCAAAGTCAAGGAAAGCGGCCTAGACCACTGACTTTTGATGGAGGGCTTCTGAACATGGATTGGTCTGATAAAGCCAATTTTTTCGGCGAATCAAATATTTTCTGAGAGCACTAGACCTTCTCTCTTTCAGGATTGATTCCCACTCACTGCCTGATAGCAGTCAGAGGAATCTATCAACGGATTGAGCAACATACTTAGGAGCCAGCAGTACCTCATCAGATCACACGAAAGGTATTGGAATTGTGCAATTGCTTAGGGGCAAGAACTTTCTGATAACTGGTGCAACTGGTTTTCTTGTAAAAGGTGACAGCTTCTCTGAATCTTAGCATTTGATTTAGTTCTCCCATCAGTCTATCATTATATTGAATTCCCTGTCCTTTTCTTCGCCAGTTCTTCTGGATCCTATTTTAAGGACAAATCCTGATGTTGGCAATATGTCTTGATCAAGGCCAAGGACAATGAAGCAGCAATAAACAGATTGAAGAGTGAAGTATGATCTATTCTTTGACCCTTTTTACTGTTTTTGCTAAATATGGCCAATTAATTAGCAGATAACTTATTTTTCTCTACCACCCAGGTAGCAGATACAGAGCTCTTCAGATGCTTAAGTGAAATCCATAGAAGGAACTACCAGGGCTTCATGTCGAGAAAGCTAATCCCAGTAGTGGTGGGTGATGCCAGAAAGGCCAACATGGGCATCAAGGCTGATGTGGCCCAAGAGATCGAAGAAGAAGTAAGTGGATGTCATTGTAAACTCTGCGGCAAATACCACTTTTGATGAGAGGTTCATCTAGTAATTTTGCATATTAAGACCAACAAATCCACTGCTAGTAGCACTAATACTATTAATACTAAATAAGTTTATTGGGAACTAGAGGAAATAGAGACTACACTTAGTGTAACAGTCAAGCAGGAAAGTAAGAAAGACATAAAGCAAGGGAATCAGGTAATCCTACAGCTACTAAGCTGCTACTAAGACTACTCCGTCTTAGAGCTAGGAGTTAAGCTTAAATCCCTGGGAGCATAAGACTGCAGCGAAAGTTTTGGAGATTCAAAAGACCATAAGATCTCCGATTCCGCGCCGGTCAGCTAGGAATGAAAGCGACGTACTCTTATATGCATATGTAAGCACCAGCCTTTACGCCGCGATAACTAATAGAATCAAGACAAAAGCAAGACAGGAAAGAAAGAGTTAGATCCTTGAGTGCGTGAAGATAGGGCGCGGTCAGCGAGAGTTAATTATTGGGGACAGACTGGCAAAACAGCAGTAGCCACAGATACAATTCTCAATCAAAAAGGGAAAGATGTAATATGTGTTTATGTAGCTATCGGTCAAAGAGCATCCTCCGTGGCTCAAGTAGTAACTACTTTCCATGAAGAGGGGGCCATGGAATACACTATTGTAGTAGCTGAAATGGTGGATTCACCTGCTACATTACAATACCTCGCTCCTTATACGGGAGCAGCCCTGGCTGAGTATTTTATGTACCGCGAACGGCATACTTGAATAATTTATGATGATCCCTCCAAACAGGCACAAGCTTATCGCCAAATGTCCCTTCTATTAAGAAGACCCCCCGGCCGCGAAGCTTATCCAGGGGAAAAATAGGGTAAAGTAGTAACAGTTGTTCGATTTCTCTTCTTCTTCTGAACAATACCCTTCAGTGCTGATGAGAGTGGTAAAGAAAAGTCGACTTCCTATTCAGTTATGAAACTATGAGATCTGATCCCGTACTTGACTCGTAGGTTGGCAGATAGGCTAGTTCATTAAGTAAAACCTCTTTTTTGACTGCTTAACTATTTTCAATCCTAGCTAGTCTTTCCTACCTTACTTAACTGAATTGACTTGAGGTACGTACCTACTTCTCGCTATTGGGTTCTGTTCTTCCTGTCACTCTAGGCTTTCGAAAGGCCGCGGGCTTACTTTCAGATTCTCGGCTACGCTCCTCATATTCTTTCTTCTTATCCTCCACGTGCCTTGCGTCAGGCTCCTCTACATGGTACCCAGGTGAAAGCCAAGATCTCGAGTCTCCTTCATCCCTAGGCATCATCTGTGTGATCTGGTTTTCATATTTATAGAAAATGAATTCAAGTACAGCAGTACCAGTAATACCAATATGTATCAGGAATTGGGTGGAGAAGGTTCATTTATCAGGAATCTACTTGTTGCATAATGCATATCTTGAGCGAGTGAGTTTCCCTCCATCAAGTTCTAAGCGATCAAATAAGGTCCTTGCTCTCGAGCCAATGCCAATACCAATAGAGAGGGTCTAAACGAAGGATTCAAAGGAGCCTTGCCTGCTTTCCTTCTATTCCTTCTTTCGTTCCCTTTCTTTGCCCAGAGGGTGAACTACCACTCGTTCCACCCTGCCTTCCTTTCTTCTTTTACTTCACACAATAGAAAATAAATAATATGTCAATCACTAGCTATAAAAATGGACTGGTCATCTATAGATACCAAATAGACAACCACTCAGTGAAAACAACACTCATTCCAGGAATTGATTGATTTATGAAATGAATAGTCCAAGCCCAGGCAATAAAATGATCGAAATGGTCCGAGCTAGAGCATCACTTCCCGTGTTGTCGGAGAAGAGACCGGGGAGAAAGCTTGAAACGTTGTTCTTGCCCCTGTCATTCCTGTGGTAGAGTAAGAAATCACTACTTATGTGCGACAAGACCCCTTGACTATAGATTTCTTGTCATTTCTTCTTTTTGGTTTCATATAATAAATGATATACATCTGAAACCCAACCTAACGTATAAAGAAAGAATATTTATCGGTAATGCTCAGGAAGAAAGAAGGGGTCATCCTTTTGTTTTTTATTCCACCCTTATGTACCCTTCTTTGCATTTTTTCTAAAGCCTGTTCAACCTCATATCACCTAGAACAAGTCATGGACTTCTTCAATGAAAGAAAGTCTCATGGAAACGTTTTCAACGAAATAAGAACCATACAAAATAGATTTCTTGATCTTTAGGAAAACTTTTTTATTCGCTGTTTTTTCTTTGATCCTAAAGATATGCAGAACGAGTGTATTATGAAATGTTCGTTGTCTAGCTTTGCATACATCGCTACTTAATCGTTTAGTGGTTATCGATGAAATTACTTCACCATAGATAAAAATATTATGGAAGTATATATATTATTGGTTGCTTTTGTTTATGTCCAATTGGAAAAGTTGATCTTCTAAATTCATATGTTTAGCCTAAAGTACATAACTTGTCTTCCTCCCTAGTTCTTGCAAAGCCACCTAATCAAGCCTCACCTCATTTTTAGTTAGAACATGTTCATCCTGTTCAGCTGAAAGCAAACTCAAAAAAAAATTGGTTTACTATTAGTAACACATATACTTTTTTACCTTAGCTCTTTCTTTATTGTTCATTGAGCAGTTCAAATGCTTTGATTGCTTATCAGATAAGAGGTAAAAATATTCTTCATTCGTTTATTTTTTAATGAAAAATTTCATTCAAATCCATTCTTTCTCATAACTTGAGAATATGTACAGCGCAGAACAGAAAAGAAGGCAGATTTGATGAGTTGTAGGGGCGGACCCACTTCCACTGATTTCTTTCGGGAGGGTTCTATAAGGGAAGAAGAATCAGAGCTGTGACCTGGTAACCTTGATTTCTTTCGGAACGTCATTACGAGAGTAACAAAGAAAGAATAACGTAGATAGGAAAGAGCGAGCCCCAAGGATAATGAATTGGTATGCCGGGTGCTTACTTGAGCAAGAAGCCAAGTCATCGATAATCAAAGAAAGGTGTGAGTGAACGAGCCCAACTTTCCGATTCAAATATGACTCCTTTCAACAAATAGAGAAATCCCCGCTAGGCTAGCAGTGGGTAACCAACGTAGTGCCCCATTCGTTCCATGACATCCAATAAGTTCTCCTCAGATTCCAATCCAATCTCCCAATCAGTGATAAATAGATGGTCGGATGAGATCTCGAACGTTGTCCCTACCTACTGAGGAATAAAAAGTGTACGTAGAAAAATAGAGTGTTGGAAATGCATCGAGGAGAACTTACCTTGTGAGTCACTACTCCGGCACTGGGCAGGAATACTACTAGCGAGGCTTATAGGCGGCTAGTTCTTAAAGAAATCTGTCAGCTATAACCTAGCCTATTGAATCTGGTACGCCCGAAGCACGAAACTAGATAGGTAGCCCTACCTACGACTAGAAAAGTATCGTATTTTTTTCTTCCAGTAAATCTTCAACTCATTCCTTCCATTATTGAGTATCATTTGTAGTGTATTTTCCCTCTCAAAAAAAGAAGATCCCTCACTTCACTGAACTTATTGGAAATGCCTAGGACAGAGTTCATTCACTTGCCCTGCTGCCCTACTCCTCATAGTTGATCCTAATTTCTATCCCTGATTGACTCAATCAGGAAGAGGAAGACTTGATAAAAGATGAAAAGAAAGGATTGATTACCTTTTTAAGTCAAGAAAAGAAAGGAAAGGGCTATTTATGAGTTTATGTAGATGAAGTTTCAGATTCTTGGATGAGCGGAACATCTTTGAGACAAATCATCTCTATCCGGGTACATAGCTTCATCCAAACCATGGATCCACGAATTGTTGACTCGCTCTAGAAAAGAGCTTCGTAGTTGGGAGCTCTGAACCGATGATCGATATGGTTTCCTAGGATGAGAACTATGGTTTACTACTTTACAATAAGAAAGTTGTTTTCTCTTTTTTTCACTATTTTTGGTCTTTTGCCTAGTCTGAATTTCCCCTTCTTCTATTTGATCAAGATGGATAGCAAAAAAGCATGAATAGGCCTACTGGGATGGAAGGAGAGAAGGACTGAACGAGAAAAGGAAATACCTCTTTGTTTACCTTGGAATGAATTGCTCAACTACTTAGGTAACGAAACGAAACGTTCATCTACGATCTTTCTTAAGAATAAGAAAAGATAGGACTGTACGGCAGTTCTCGTTAGTAGATTCGCAAAACAGAAGAAGAAGTTCACTCTGACTTGCGCACTACAAAAAGGCAGCCAACGACTTCGGACGCACTCCGTCTTTCGAGCCTCTGTTTAGCTTCAAAAGATAAGGCGCTAGTACAACGAACGCTGCTTTGGTGCGTCCCACCCCAACTAACTAGTGCTTGACTTTCCCCCGCGCCCTATCCAATGAATAAGGAGAAGGCCGGCCTATCAATGACCGAGCCAGTCCGATCTCCTTTATACTTACCTCAAACAACGAGCGAAGTCGAGATGTTGATGAGAAAGGGGCGAGTCTCAAGGCCAAAGAGTGCTCTTTGAAGGCTACTATGCATCCTTACGAATACAAGAGTGGTTTTTTTTGGGTATAGCAGGACTTGAACCTGCGACCATTAGGTTAAAAGCCCAATGCTCTACCAACTGAGCTATACACCCGATTTTACAAGAAGGCTTGGTGCGGAAAAGAAAAGAGGGCGGCCTGGCCCCTTTTCTTCTTATCATATCACAAGGGCGCGGCTCTGTATGGGGCTCGTACTGCGGAGCAAGTCTGGGAGTCCTTTCCACTCATTGAGGATTCTATCTAAAAAAGAAGGTCAACGGGGGAGACTACAGTAGCTCGAACTCAGACTATCTACGAAAAAGGTAAAGTCGTCTTTCCTAGGGTTCGACCGAAAGGAGCTGTGTTCTATGGTTTGACGTTGTGGAGGTCCAGCACTCTTCTAAACGAAGAAAGAGGGGATTCGCGCTACCTCCTACTCCTACAGAAGATCGATTGGTGCGAACTTCCGATCGACTCCTTATTCATTGTTGCCGACCCTTACATCATCATAAAGAGAATCAAGATATCCCAAGAACCCTGCTAGGGATGAATGACTAGCGCTCAAGAACAAGCAAGGGATGAGCGCACGGGAGCGACGTTGCTTGTTGCTTTATTATCACATTAGAGAAGCGGAACCTCCAAGCTCAGACATCTCGAACTCAGAAACTACCCTTCTATCCATCCCACCCTGCTCCTCCGGCATCGGAAGCAGAACTACCTGACCGAAGGGAGATAGACAGGAAGGGAAGACGGTCATACAAAGGCCGAATAAAGCTCTCTTGAAGCTGCATCTGAATAGACCTAGAGTCACTCAGTACATACGAACCCTTGAATAAATAAGAATTGAGAAGTATGAAATGTGGGCATCATAACAAAAAAGAAAAAGACCGAACCTGTAAGACTAATGTCTACTTATTTATACCTTTGAGAGGTCCACTTAGACTATTATGATTTTATCTTAAGCTACGTAGGTTATATAAGATTCAATTCAATCTAACAAGCGGACTGGACTACCTTCGGCTACCACAAGATATTTAGAAACCAAAGAAGCTGTGCCTTTCCCCGAGAAACTTAACTACTTATTCTTTCTCGAAACCACTGAAGTTTTTTAAAAACCTGAGAGTTTCTAAAGCGAACTCCGGCCCGTAGGCAATTAAAGAATCCTGAACTTCATTCTCGGAATCGGAGATTTTATTTTGGTATAAGATCTAGCTCCGCCCTACGCCTTACACTCCATCAGAGGATGTGCTAATTTGAGCCGACCTAAACGAGACCCCCTGACTCATTTCAAAGAAGAACTTGTAGCGGGATGGTATCCTTTAAGCAGTCCCAATCGTTATTTTATTCCATGTTCGTGCTGCTACTTTCTTTCCGCTTAATGAGCGGTGGAGTGACTATTTTAAGGTAGTCTTTGATGCAGCATATTATCTATCAAATATTTTGACCCGGGAAATATCATGCTTCTTTCTCCGTGCCATCACAGGTGGGTGGTGCTGGCGAAACTACAACGACTGCTTTTGCTACTAGTGCGGAAGCATATTCGTCTGTGTTTGTGAGTCACCTCGTCTCGATCAGTCTATTCCCTGGTTATTTTGTAGGCACACATCTGAGGTATCCATATAGGGAGGGATCGCCCATACATAGTGCGAATGCCCATTGGCAATGTCGCAAGAGTTCAGGGACGGCCGTAGCTAAATTTCCTTTGCTAATCTTACATGTTCCCACGAACAAAAAAGAAGAAAAGGCTATTCCTTAGACACAGAGGTGGGATTAAGGCGTCATGCGGAACTCCAACAACATAGACCAGATGACCTTATTGAAAATAGGTTGAGGAGCCTGATCCTGGAGCTGAGCAAGCATGGGCTCGATCCACATCGAGCGGAACTACTATAACTATAGCTAGTGGAAGTACCATCCATTCCGCAGTGGGCGGACGTTCTTTTCAATCCTATGAAGCTCATCAGTATTTCTGTCAACAATTCTTTTGTGTAAAGCCTTTTGTTCACTGGTCTTCACTTCAAGCAATTCCATTAGTCCAAGTCTGCCGCAATTGGTAATAAGAGATAAGCAATTGGTGGTCGTAGGCTCACTCACCTCTAGCTCTTTTTCTTTGCGATGACCCCGTCCTTGTTGAACATCCGTCCTCTAGCAAAAAATCTATCTTCTCCTGTATGTAGCAGCAGTGGCATTCGACTTTGAAGTACCAGGAAAGGCAGATAAGTTTAGCCTCAATAGAAATATCTTTATAGCTTGAAGTTGGCTTACTTAATTCCTTTGAGCTTCCCCTTAGTTAGTTTTCCGGTAAGCTAATACGGGCGCAGGTCTAGTTAACGTTCAAGCAGAATCCCCATCAGACTCTCGTTTGTTGGTTGGGATGGGATCTTAGGAGAGAAAGGAAAGCCCTGAAACAAAGTGAGCCTACGGGAGGGTGTCAAAATGCCTCAAAGCCTGTGAAGCAAGTTCTAAAGAAAGTTTGAAAGCTCACTGCGGAAAGGGTTTTGACCAGCTAGTCAGATTGCCCCAATTACGCTTGCTTTTTCATACCTTGCTGCCCGCTTGCTTTTATTGATTCGGTGAGCCTGCCAGAAATGAGAGTCGTCATAGAAGTAGGTAGTTTTTGAGAGGTTGCCTCGACCGATCATTAGCCTAGCTATATAGAGTAGAGTTCGAGCTGTTCATAGCATCCCGACCCGTCGCTGAGCTAGGAGTTTACTATGTTCAAGGAGTCCCATTTGGTCAACGAAACCGTAGAAGTCCTCGATCCCTTTACCGAGAAGTGATTGATAGCAGGGCTAGGCTCATCATAGGGCTTCTTCTATTGGCTAGTGTGAACTCACTTCTATTCTATATCAAGATAGGGGCTTCAGTACTTGGCTGACCGCCCGGTGGAAGACCGGGTTCTACCACACAAGGGCTGCTTTCGTAGTCCAGGATTATTTTAGTCATATGTAATTGAACCTCAATGTGGAAATGTCCGATCTTATTATAAATAATATATGGTCTTCATGAAGGTCTGTCTTGTTTCAGGAATATAGGTACCGAAGTTCAATAGCGGTAGGTACCAAGGAGAAGACGAGTCAGGGCCGATTGACAAGACTAGCTAGGCCGACCTTCCAGCCATACTCCATCCAAAGGCCCACGAACGGAAGTGCTAAAGGTTTCATGTGATGCTGACCTCAATGAACCAGACCTCGAGAATTCGTTCATCCCTTCGCTCCGAGGATTAGTCGAGTACTTGGCCACATGCATGAGTAGGCCTGTTGCCGGGATGTCCCATTAAAAAGGCGGGTCCCATATTTGAAATAATAAAATCAGATCAGATAGGGCTCTTCGCGCTGTCTTCCATATTACTATTTGTCCAAACCAACCAGTAGTAGAAATTAAGAAATGGTAAGATTTGAGACTATGAAAGACCCGTTTGTTTACCAATTCGTCAACTAAAAAATAAAGAATCTGTTACGAAATGAATGAGCAAACCAGCAGAACCAAGAAATGGGAGGGATGGGGTTTAAGGATTTTGAATTATTTCACCTTGCCCTCCTAGCGAGACAAGCGTGGAGAATGCTGCAAGAACCAGAAAGTTTGAGCGCAAGGGTGCGAAATGTATTTCCCTGATGAAGACTTCCTAAGAGCAGAGTTAGGAAACCGACCATCGCAGATTTGGGGAGGAATATGTGAAGGGCGTGATGTTCTGAAGCAAGGTTTAATTCGGAGGATTGGTACGGGGAGCGACACTAGGATCTGGACGTAAAACAGGATCCCGAGGCACTTTAAAATGACGCCGCTGTGCCCGCGGTCCAATGATCCACCTATGTTTGTGTCGGATCTTATCCATGCTGCAACCAGGCCGTGGAATATGGAGGTGGTCAGAGAACATATGTATGAGATGGACGCCGAAGCAGTAGCGAACATTCCCATCAGTCATGTTGCCCAGCCGGAAAGAATGGAAGAGGATTCCCATAAAATAGGGATAATCAAGTCATTTCGAAAGGGGATTTATCCGTTCCCCTAGCCATCGAGCAACTGCGAGAAACACCGCGCCCGTGCCCCCGTCGCTCGCCGGAGCAGCCGTGCGTGGCGTACCAATTTATTATCTGGTGGATCTTGTCTGTTCTTTCGAAAGTGTTTCTACAAACGAGTGAGGTAAACCCATCTCGGTCGAATAATTCGTATCTTTAGACCATTCAGAGCCGTTTGCATTAAGTGTTGGGATTTTGTTTGTTGTCATTACCCTCAACTTAATTGCCGTCCACCTCTTGCCGTGTTATTGGCTAGAGAAAGACAACCGATTGTACTACTACAGTGTTGAGTACCCCAGTTGCTCCGCGGGTGATTATGCCCTAAATTCTCAGGAGTGGTGGAACGGATTGCTCCTATCTAGGGTTTCCTAGCTTGCTTTCCTAGATTTAGCTTTATCTATCTTTCCGAGATGACCAACTGCTCTTTCTTGCCTTTAGATTTATTGATACTTTGATTGCGGGACCTATCCCCGAACAACCATTGCTTTTCTTCCGCGGTTTCTTTAGTTTCTTCTTGATTTGATTGAAGTTTAGGGAATTGGATGGACTGGTGGCTTTGGATATTATCCTTAATAAATATGATCCGCAAATACATGAAAAAAGAATGAATTCTGTCTGTAGAGTTGGGATCTTTTCCCTCAAACAGAACCCGGGTTCACTCTCTAGGAATCTCAGAAGAAGTCAAGGATTTCCTCGGTTAATCGTTCGGGATGTGACCCATCCATGTGCTCCGCTGAGCCCTTCCTTTAGTTCTCGAACAAGCAAGGCAAGAACTAGCTTATCTGCTCCCAACACACGTACGATCCGGCTTCCCAAGTCTTCCTTATGTGGGTCTTCTAGCTCTTAAGTGCCCATCTCTCAGACAGAGGAATTTAGAACGTGGGAAAGGAAGTACACGTACTCCAAGAAGTTCTTCGTTTCGGAGCCAATCAGTTGATGATCAGAAAGTTTAAGATTACTTGCATTTTGACATGAGTGTGTGAAAATTTGTCCATCTAATGCATATTCCTATCTTTTGTCGTCAATTGATGGAATGACATTTGATTTGTTTTTTCTGATTCCATTTGATTTCAGTTTATCGATTTTCTTCAACAGAATCAATTCCATTGAATTGATGTTTAGAGATTTGACAAATGAAAGATAAGTTCAATCTATCTTTTTACTTCAAAGCAAGGCTATCCATTTAGCTTGTGATGATTGTTAGAATACTGGAAATCTTAACCGGTAGGAAAGTGCCTTAGCCAATTATGTCTATACGTAAGATTTCATAACGAGGTGCTATAACGTAAGGCAGAAGGCGCGCAGCGGTTGAAAAACTTCTTTGTGCACTAGTTTCCAATGGAGCTTGAGGAGTCCAACTTGAACCTTTAGCTCTATGGCCAGATCGAGTTCGATACTGTTTTGACAAGATGAACTGCACCTATACACTCAGTGACATACACTTTATGGAGCAAGGGTATGAAATTGATTGTTTAGATGCATGCTTGCCAATTTGGTAGATTAGGTCAAGCTTGTGAAGAGAGGGCTAAGAGGAGGATCTTTGCCATTGGTAATTCGACAGGTCTTTCTTTCCCTACTTGCTAGCCAGCCAGGGGTTGTTACGTAACATGTGGTAAGCACTATACTCCATTACTTTCTCAAACGCTCCACTCAGCACTACCTCCTTCCGTGCTGCTCGCTCTTGCACACGAACAGCAGCTTCTCCGAGACCTCGCCACCGCGGAGCGCCTTACTCTTCCTGCTGCGAAGTTACTATTGATCCATTCCTTTCCTATACCGCCCCTTACGATCGATACCCAGAAAGTGGTTTCCTTGGGTAAGAACAGAGATGAAGTCCGTCCCTTAGCCTAGTCTATATCCACTAATGTTGTTGTTGTTTTATAGAGTCAGACTGTGTTCTCGGGGAATACAGGCTTTCTATCCCATTCCCAAGTAGGCAAGCAAGTAGGAAAGCCCTTCTCAAGTAGGTTTGGTTTCTGTAGGCAGAGCGCTATCCATTTGCTTATTATTGAAGCAGCCAGCCTCGGTAAGGTTAACTAGCAACTTGACTCACTGCACTCAAAAAAGATAGCAAAGCGACAATCGGTCGGTATGGGTGGAACCTAGTATAGCTGCGCTTTCTTCTTCTTGGTCTAGTCTATCTACCCGTCTCTAAGTAAGCCCCTCACCTTCCCTTTTTGGAGTAGAGGTCAGAGGCTAGTGCGGGTAGCCCCGTCGGAAACTAGAAAGAAGAGGCTGATGCACCTGCCCGGCGGTGGGTGGGTTCAGCTCGATCAACTGGGATAGGAGTTTTTTCTCTATCTTGCTCCATGGTGTTCAAGCAGTGCGTCCAGAAAGCTGTGATTCATGGGAGGGAGCAGCTTCAATAGCTTTGGCTGTGAAAACTCTAGGTCTTGGAGCATCAGTGTCATCAGTTCACCCAAGATCAGCACAGGACAAATAACTACTAGGTTTGTGCCAGAAAAGCGTCTTGCGTGACGGGGAAAGAGTGGAAAAAGAAAGAGATTCATCAGCTATTGAATCTGACAGGTATCGGTATTGAACAGAGGGGGCTGTTCACAAAGCATCCCATGGTGCGCTCCGAGGAGGGGAAAAAGTCTCGGGCGGTATGGAGGGTCCCGGCTTGCCTACTGCTTTGTTACCAGAGCTGGATCGATTTCATCTTTTCCCAGTGCCCATGCTCCTACTACTACTTATGCAGCTATTCAACCTCCCATAGATGGTAATGGTGCTTCCCCAGCAGCTGTTCCTACTCCTTTGGCTGGTGCCAAATCAGGTGACTTTTAAGTTGAAGCTTGCCCGCAGAACGATGTAACCATGCTGGCAGTACTATGATTGCCTTAGAGCGCAGATGTCTCTGTCCCTAGGAACGTGATGCTTAGGTGCGAGGTAAAACACAAGCAGGAGATCGAGAAGAAATCATACGGATTGCAACCTACAGATGAAGAATCTGCTTCATAGTTCCCACCATCTATATCAGATGTTTAATAAGAATAGGAATCGAATAAGCTGCTGATTGACTGAGGAAGCATTTGAAAAGAAAGGCAGGGTGAAATGCACAATAGCTCATAAGCATACCGGATATTGATTAGATACTTTTCATTGCGTACACCTTGCCAATACCAACTATCCCACTCCATATCGAATTAGGGCTCTTTCCCATAGAGTGTGGCCTCCATGTCAAATCAAGCAATTCAAAAGCAAGTGTCTTACAAATAGAGTAGTGAATCGGGTACATCCGCGCTAGGGTCAATCTTCTTGAGCCTTGAGTCATTCTACTACTATCGTATCGGGAAGGAGAAGGGTAAATAAGTTTTGGAGCTTGGCGCTTGGGAATTCATTGTAGAAGAAAGTCAATGACAAAGTACTCTACGAAACTCCGTGAACCTAACTCAATTCTGAATAATGAAGAAGAACCACTTTATTGACTCCAGCCGACTGAGACAGTCAAAGCGTAAACTCATGGGGAAGTAAACTTCTACTACTAGAGAAAAGAGGATAGCCATCTGAAACACTCTTCTTTGTTCAGTGCTTGACTTGAAACTACTGCTCTTGGGAAGATATTCAACTATTGGTTGGTTGTTCTACACTGCTTGACCAGAGAAGGTGAGTCCTTCAGGCAGAATTGTCCCCGTCAAACTCTTATCAATATTGGCTGTCAACTAGACTATATAGCAATAGCAGGATTTTATTGTTCTTACTCATTGTCTACAGAACTGATCTTTCTCATCATAGGACATCTAGAGCATCAGAACCAAGTCATACCAACTTGAAAAGGAGGGATTCTTTTTACTGCACATAGGCGACGTAGCCCTAAGCATTTCTTCTCCTATATGTCTACAAAATAGACAACTTCTACTTGATCAGATAGAAAGCACCCGCTTCCACAACCAGCTTGCACCAGATCATCCTATCAACTAGACAGACACAAGGAAGATTCTGACTAGGAAGTTTCATTCTACTTCTCACATGTGCACCGGACGATTGTCATTCCTCTCTATCAATCTAGTAGAAAACTTTACTTCTTGCCTATTAGGACAGAAATAGCTGAATCAGTGAAATCAGTATTTCTAAGCCCTAGTTCAAACTGAATACAGAGAAGAAGATGAACAGAATCAGTCTTACAGTTCAGAAGAGTAGGTAACACCAAAAAGGAGTAACGTAGAGTTTGAGTAGCTAGCAAGGAGTTGAGTGAACAAAGCCTGTAGTAGAGTAGTGAAGGAGAACAGTGTCCTATGAGTTACAACCAGTAGTAGATAGAATAGGACAGTGCCGTAGTAGAGTGAGTTTCCAAATGGAGTTAGTAGGACTTTCGTTTGTTGATAAATAAGGATCGACTCAAGCGACAGGTGGACAGTTTCTTTCCTTGCTTTCCATCCAATAGTACGAAGTGAGTTCTGAGTGATAAGCATAGAGTTGACACCTTGCTTTGAATTACTTTCAATTAGTACTTGGGACAAAACTGACCGCAGTGAGCTGGGACACAAGGCACTCTTCTTCTTTTAGACTCGATAATCCGGGGCTAAGATAGAACGAATTCCTGCCCTGTAAAGCTAGAAAAAAAACAAAAGTGAAAGAAGCCCGCATACCCACTCTTCTTTCCCCCCCACCTACCCGGTAGGTAAGTGAGGCCTCGGTTTCTCTTTTCCTATGAGAAACCTACGCCAAGATACTGTCTTCTCTTTTCTATGACGATCTGATCTGACCTCTTTCCTGGGCTCTTAGAAGGATATAGTTTTACAAAGCAAGGAGGTAATTGGCATAAAAACAACATGCATCGGTCGTACTCACTGCCGATATATCAAAGTGTTCAGTCAAGGCCATCCTCCTACCTGAGTGACTGAGAAACCTCCCCTTCGATTCCCTACCCAGGAAATCCAAGGTTAGGTTTTCGTAAAGCATACAGGATTGACGGAAGGGAGCGGCGCCCCGGCCACTCCCTTCCTGCTAACCGACCGGAGTTATAGGGAGGCCTGCCCGGGGGGTAGGACTACCTATAACGGAGGGAGGCAGCGCGCGCACGCGTATAATAGTACGCGTACGCGATATAGTACACATACGCGTGCGTGGTATATAGTCCACGCACGCACCTACGCGTGTGCGCATGTACGCACACACCCATGCATGTATTTATCCGTAGGATAAATCAATATCAAATGTTTCTAGAAAGAAACATCCTAGAACAACCGATAGCTACCCATGCAATACCATCTATCACGAACCCATGCTTCCCGAAGATTTCTCTAAACAAAAACGCGCTTTACGGCCGTTTTCCCTTGCCGGGTATCCCCTACCTTGGCATTAACTCAAAACAAACAACCCTTTCCTTATACAACTAGCTACAACCCTTCCTAGAAAACTCTAACCAAACCTTATCCTATCTCCATCCATCTCTGAATCCGGGCTCGCCTCCGGGATGATGCAAAAACAACAACATACCTCTTATCCCTGGGTGCCTCAAACCAACTGCCTCCACTCGGGCTTAAACCTCATTCCGGGGTGGTTGCCTCACGGAGCTCGGTCTTACCATCCCTCGAGTCCGGTCTCGGGATGGCGCTAAGGCAAGTACCTACCAAATATATAAGTTGCAATAAAAACTACTATAACTACATTGAACTATGCCCGCTTTGGTTATCTTATCCTTGCATTGAAAAACTTTCTCGACTGGACTGATCTTTAAGCGTGAAATCGCTTTTTCATCCCGTACCCGACCCCGTCGTGGAAGGTCATATTCTCATTTTCTAGTTGCAGAAAGCCTTTATTGAGGAAGTCCACCTTTTTAGGTTGGTAAGTCCCAACGACTCATCAAGGTTAAGTAAGCTGTCTATCCGTCTGACACCGTCGACTTCATCGCCTTGCTCGCGTCAGTATCAACATCAGATGAATGAGATCTTCTTTCAACGAGGTAGGGTGGGGCTGGTTAGAGCTTTGTGGTACCTTATAGTCTGTCTAGTGTAGATGGAAATGTGACTTCGAGATATGATCTTTCGGTAGAAAAAGAGTTGTTGGGTTTGCAAAACAGGATATCCTTTTTTTATGAAACGTCGTGAAGAGTGAACTAGATTATCCCTTTCTATGGTAGGTCCAAAATACCTGTTTCTTTGGTAGAATGATAGCTAAATTGGGAAAGTTTTCGTAGGTTGTATCTACTGTTGAGACCTGGCGTCCGAAGGGACCTTCCAGAGTAAGATTCAAGCGAGTTAATTTCTCGGAGTGGAGGCTTATACCGACTGAACGGGGATGAGGGGTCTGAGCGGAGAGGAACGGTTGCCCGCGCTTCCAGCTCAGGTATCAAAAACCCCGTTCCGTTGTTTTTCCTTCCATTGTCGCTCGATCAAGTCAGCTTTCGCCTCCTTGATCTGGTCAACAATGTTCCTTTCCTTTCCAATCAAGTAAAGTAGTCCGAAATAGTTGGGCGAGCAACACCTTAGTAACCAAATAGCTTGGTTGCTCGACCCTTCTATTCCTTTCTTTGGAGGGTCCGGGAACCTTTCTTTGTTCCCGGACTGAGCTATTTCATGATTTTCCAAATCATGAAATGACATTCGAAAAAATTTGGCGATTTTTTCGGTACCCTTAACAACTTCCTATACCTTAATTTTCAACCCCCGAAGGGGCCCTTTCCCGTATAGCTTTCAGTCGCAGGATGAACCGCGTTGTGGGTTCATCCAGTGGGCCTCGAAACCAGGCTGGCACCTTCGAACCATATCTGAAATTCTAAGGGCCTTTTTTTCCGAGGTGCTCCCACAGCCAGTGCCGTCTCGTCTGACATGATTGAGTCGTTTCCGACTTGTTTGAATAGCCTTGCCTCGACCAGGGAATGTGGTGTCCTCGAAAGGGTAGTTATTCCTTTATCCCCGGGGGGTGATTTTGGATAGGATCTTAATGGCACTTCCAAGCCTGCAATCGATCGGGCAAGGTAACACATCAGGTTCACTGACTGTAATATGGCTATTTCCAATATTCTAAAAACCATGATTAATGGCCATGCCAAAATAAAGGCTCATAAATAGCATTCGATAGAGGCCAATATCGTCGGAAAAGGTGGATTCGTATCAGAATCCATGCATTGGACAAAGAACGTGCCAAATAGAGCGATTTAAGGCATGTACTCATATGGCTCTATATCTCCGTTTCGAGGTAGTCCCTGTATGTTTGTACCTCGCACTGAAATATTAACGTAGCCCCTCGATAAAGGCCCAATAATCGAGGTTGGGTTTTTGGATTGTCACTAAAATCTGGGATTAGGCCATAAAAATATAAGTATCCGACCTTTGGGAGGAGTTCCCTTTTTAGTATAAACTCTCCACTGCCCCTTTATGGGATGCAACATCCAGAATTTGTTTCCTAGATAAGTAAGTATCCGACCTTTGGGAGGAATTCCCTTGATAGAGAAACCACTCTAAATAGAGGTAACTCTATTTTCCGTACTCTAAATAGAGGTAATTACCTCTATTTTCCGTATTGGTTTTGGGGCCCCTGCCTAAGCGCCTTCCCGAGATAATCCCTTTCTTCCTCTGGAATGAAATCTCGTCACATCTCCCACGCTGAATTTCATAATTTGAGACCAAAGAAGAAATTTACAGCATAAATACCAGACAAAATCACAAGTTACTATTATACTCCATTTTGAAGAGAATTACCATCTGGGTAGATAGCAGATGCACCGGCACACCCAGAAAACCTGTTGAGTTCCTTCTTTCTGAGTATGAAAATTAGACCAGGGACTGCATGAAAAAAAATATATCCCCGATAAGAAAGGACGACCTGCAGAAGGAAAGTCAGTCTCATTCGTTCCTGCCGTCCTAAGGAATTTCATAAGCAAGGTAAGATGAAGTAGTGAGCCGGGCGGGCATGCAAGGAGTAATTAAGTCTAAAAACCAGCCACCCCTAATTCTCGTTCTCGTATTTAGTCAAGTTAGAGCCTCGGGTGAATGAAGCAGTTCTCTCTTGAAACTATTATCGTCACTAGCTAATCTAGTTGAGTTGGCGTAAGATCAAGAAGAACGGAAGCCTATCTTCTTTCTTTGTATCGAGACCAGCAAGAGCAAAGAAAGCAATAAATAGAATAGAAGTTCCTTAGTCAAGAAAGTCTAGCCTAAGAAGGCAATTATGACTACACCTCAAAAGGATCCTATCGATCAGTCTAGCGTGGGGAGCAATCTATCACCAGAAGTGGTGGTGACATGTTGGTCGCACTTCAGCTGAATGAACTTTCGGTGGCAAGGGAGATATTAGCCACCCCTATAGTTGGATGCAGACGATGGCATTTTTTCCTCTATGAAGGTTGATGGGTTGAATAGGCAGCTATTGAATCCGCTTTAGTCTCAGTAGAAGATATACCCTGGGACTGTGAATCAGATCAATTGCTAGTGTTTTCGAGAAAGTGAAAATATCGATAGAACTGAAAGAGCCTAAGGTCTACTTTTATTCTGTTTCAGTAGACCATTCCACTCAGGCTTCCTGCTTTCAAGCAATCCTTTAGCTCCACACCGGTCCTTACCAATGAACATAGTTTTGAACTATCCAGATGGTTGGGAAGTACGAACAAAAGCTCTATTGAAGAGTTTCTTCGGTGGTGCCTAATCTAATTAGATGTATTCCCACGATGATAGCTGATTTGACAAGGCAGACCAAATGATCGAGATTGAATGAAAGCGCAGTGCCAACTTGCTTACAAGATTTTTAGACTATAGTAAATCCTCTTCATAAGTTATTTCGTACGGGCTATTCAAGGTCTATTGGCTTTATTGCGTCTGTGGTACTTCGACCGCGAAGCCTCGCTTATGCACCGGGAAAGATAGGAATGATCATCTGTTATGCACCAACGACGGGCCCATCTCTTTACCTTTTTCGTCTCATACCTCATCACTCCAATGCTAGCTTGAATGCAGTCACTCTTCTTCTTTGCTTTTGAGAGTTAATAAATAACTTGAACTAGTGCGCTAAGTACGTTGCTACAGAGAGGGATGGTGAATGGCAATAGCATTTGGAAAAGAGTGTTTCTATTTCAATAATTAGACAACAGCCCACAGTCAAAATAAGGATATCCCCTCGTTCACTTAAGTGGTAAGAAATGCTTTAGGTGAACATGCATGCAGCAAGAATTATGTATTCTTCAATTGTTATTGATTCAAAATTCGTATTTGTGTTTTCAGGTATTAATTAGATTCGAACTGTTTTGCCTGACATTCAATCGTTTTCTTGTCTTTTTTTCTTCCCACTACTATCCTTTAGATTTTATACTCCATCCAACCAGTCAATCCGCTCACATCATGCTTTCGGCTGTGGCTGTATTGATAAGTTAGTTAAGTGCTTTATGATCAGTTTGCTTATAGGAGTTGCAACTCGTTCATCCTTTATGAGTCTAGCCCTAAAGTAGCTGGTTCAATAAAGAGTACTTACTGTTGGAGGTCGTAGTTTCGTTAATTATAGATCTAAAATGAAACACATAGCTGGGAAATTGAGCATAGAGTGAACTTCTATTTCATATGATTAGTGAAATCAAACTTCGTAGAGAGAGTGATCATTTAGTGATTTGATCCTCTAAGAGGAAATCACATAGTATACGGCCTAAAATCTTGCTTCTGATATTCAAGAGATTCTTTGCTGATCTGCTAACCTACATTGTTAGGGACCCGAAGCGGATCAGGCTCCTTAGGGAGTGGAAGTGGCTGACAATGGCGCTTTGCCGCCCGCACCGTCTAGAATGGAACATCTCTGGACGTTGACTGAATCTGTTGATAGTGAGGCATAACCTTAGAAGGAAGCAAAATGCCCTTTCTATGAAGCAATGATACCAATATGCAAATCCACTTTTTTAAGGATCTAGAGCTGGAGGATCGAACTCTTTTGGATAAGATAGCATAGGGCATGCCCCGCCCACTCTTAAGACTAGGTACCCGTAGACTAGTTTTTACTACTCAAAGAACTTCCCTATGCAATGGTGCTTTCTAGTTCTTATCTGCACCTACATTTAGAATTCACCCTATTCTTGATAATGGGAATCACGAACATATCATACCAAGCCCGCCGAGCGGGAGAAGGGGCGAAGCGGGAACTCAGGAATGAATGAACCAAGAAGGGCATATATTCAAGACAAAAGAATTCTAGTAAGAATGTTGATCTTCTGACCACGAAACTGAGCAAGAAGTCCATCCGATAGTGGGCGGTTGGTATTTGGAGATCAAAAAGTACTTTTTTTATGGGCAGAGGTATAGCTATCAAGTAGAAGTCTTTCGCTGTGACTAGGGATAGACAGGAGATGATCCCTCGGTTCGTCTGAGCCGGACCGGAGTCGAATACTTCGGATCCTGCATCTGCTTCAGTTGATTAGGTGCAAATGTGCCTTTTGGACCGATCCTACGAATAAGAGGCATTAACAAAGCATTTATGAGACACCATACTTTCAATAGGCAAGGGCCAGCCTTTCAGGTCTGAAATCTCAGTGGAGACGGCAAAGATTAGGTGCCTTTTTCTTTACTCTTTCTAAGATAAGGAAGATTTCCGCTGAGGCGGGCAAGGAAGGAGGAGGCAGGTCGTCAGTTACGAAAGAGCACCATCCATCCGCTTCTGTTTCTGAAATAGTCGGCATCGAAAGCCGGGGCAATTTCCTAAGCTAGGGCTAAGTACCAAAAGCAGGCAGCTATTGAGTATTCACTAAATGAACAAGACAAAGGCCGCCCTTCCTATCATGATCTGAACCAGTAGCTTACAGGCCGGCTAATTAATGAAAGTAATTCCTGGACAGGAGGGGAATCAATCGAAGAGATTGCCTGCCCATGCTACAATTCCTTACTCAAAAGGACTAGAGTGCTAAGCTGCCTTCCCGGCACCACCACTATAATGAATGGCTCAAACAAATAGGAGATGAGAGAGCCCTTGATCCTTTCTAGAATAGAATATAAAGAGAAGCTTGTTCTGCCCATCTATCTAGAGAATGAAAAGGAACTAATGCCACTGATAGGAAATACATAGACCGTACGCCCACTTACCACTCTACCACTTCAATTCAATGACGGACTTCACCGATACCGATACCAAACCTAGCTTGAGAGAGATCGATCACTGGCATGTGGTGAACCATACCGAGAGAAAGAGCACTGAAATGAACCATATCGAGCACAGGTCTCACTCTACAAGTAAAGTTCGATGAGCTCTTAGCGGACCTGTGCCTACTATCTACTAAGTGTGTGCTAGGGAAAGAAAGCAAGCTGAGCAGTTCTCACTCTGTCCGGTGACCAAGAAAGCTTAAAGAATACCGTAAAGTGATCACTGAAACCTCATACCGATTCGCCACGTGAAAACGGGGTTAAGGTAAGGCAGGAAAGACTGGCGCCGAAAGATATGTTTTGAAGAGAGAGATCCGCAGGTCTTGAAGGAAGGACTGACTGAAGGAAGGAACAGACCCCGTAGCAAAAGCCGAAGAAGATGCGAATGCAGATACGATACCAGCAGACGCGCCCCTGCCTCCCTCGCAGTCAAAACTCTCCTCTCGTCAGCTATAGTAACTGGTCACTCGTCCCTATCCCAAATAGAGATTGACCATATCCCCTTCCTGTCAACAATACATTAGGAATGTGAGGCAAGCAAGCTCACGTAACTACATTCACATATCTTACGCAACATTACGTAAGTTAACAAAGCAAGCTAAAGCTACTCTACTTAACTTATCTATCTACTTCACACATGAGTTGTTCTGATAGGAATCGAATATCAGTGCCTTGCAATAGATCAGTTCTAAGCATTACATTAGTAGCATCTTTATGCAAAAGATGCATTGCATCAGAGGTTTTTTCTTTCCGAGTTGCGTGCTACTTCTTCCGATGAAAAGTAACGAATTGATCGATTTGCGGTAACAGCAAGGAACGGTATATGGTAGTCCTCTGGTAGCAATCAACTACGAAGCTGGCAACTCACAATTGAACATGATGCCCCAAATCAATCTTGGCCCAGGAGAACTAGTAGCGGAGTGAAGGAAAGACCTCACATTACGTACGCCAGAAGAAGCTTGTGAACGCGATATAAAGTGAATACCGCCCATGGCCAGGAATTCCTGAACAAGGAAGGGGCGGCCAGACATTACATACGCTAGGAAAACCTGAAATACGAGCCTGCTTCGAGCAATGAAATGAATAATGAAAATTACGCAGAAAAGTCTGACTTTTTGAATTACAGCATGCGGAACGAGCCATAAGGAAAGGCGGCGGAAGGCAGTTGAATCCGCTCCTGCGATGTGAAGGTTTTGGGTTAGTTTCCCGAAAGAAAGCGAGGAACTACTAATGTTTCGAGCAGAAAGAGGAACTACAAATGTTTCGAACACTGAGCATACCCTCAATGTCTAGACAAGATCTCTCGATTCATCACGGCTTTCGAAAGCGAATAAGTAGAAAAGGAGGGGTTGTCCTATTCTAGACACAAGGTAACAAAGAAAGGAAGTGCAATCCGGTAAAATCACCTCAATTTCCAGCTCCGGATTAGTCAAATTCCAAACCTACCTCAGAATCTATCACCTGAACTCGATATCTATCTCCTCTATAGTCAGTAGAGGAACAAAGTCCTCTCATGTGAAATCGCATAATTGGCTTTTTTAGGTACGCATTTTCCTCCTTGAGTGAAGAAGAGGGGTAATTTAATTATGGAATACGTTACTCATTCCAAAGTAGAAGTTTCCAGCATAACCAATATATCCTTCCTCATTTCATTGAGGACCAGGTGATAGATGCATTTCACCTATTATTTTAAATTCAAAACTTTTGATTGAAAATTCCACTCCAGGAATAACAGACTAGCTTTCACAATCAATGGAGCCGCTCTCTTTGCCCTCAACCAAGTGAGAATTTTCTATTTAATAAGCATAAAACGAGTACCCGGCAGGAAGTGAGAAATTGCATCTTTTTATGGCAAATAAAATGCCTTCTCTTTCCATAAGACCGATGATACTTACCAGAAGTTAAATACAGAAAAGTAGAAAATTGGAAGTAGGAATAGCATCTGATCGGAAAAGACTAAATTAGTAGGACGTAAAGCTCGGCTCATACAGTATAAAACGGATAGGAAGTGAAGACAAAGAGCCTGGCCTTATGCTCAGCCCCCACTAGCATCCCACCCAAGACTAATGAACGGGAGGAGGCCTATGTTACCCATATATCGATGTCCTTTTTTTCATACTAATGTATGCATGTTTCTCTTACTTTTACTCCTTTCCAACATAAAGTAACTCATTTCACTTTCTTGAATGTTAACCTATGTTATTAATGTGCATGTACTCGCGTTGATAGTCCTTACTACTAATATAAGGTCTTCCCCCAGTTCTTAAGTTCTGGTACTAAATGCCCTAACACTATTTCTCAAACCAGAGTGAACTACTCCATCCACGTGTTCGATCAAAGGAACTAAGACATTGTTTGATAGAAGAAAAAGACTTTTAGTTAGTGAAAAGAAAATCCTCCTCAACGGATCAAACAATACTACCGCCGAAGTAATATCGATCGAACCTATTCCACTCGCACTGACACTATAGAGAGCTTCCACCTTTCAAGCTGTCTTGCCTTTACCCTGAGAAGTAGCACTTGGGGCCTCACGGATGAGAATCAAATTTCCACCTAATTTCATTGTTTGCTTTTTCACATACATAAGCCTAGGGCACGAGGAGATAGGGACGATACCCTGCGCACCCTCTCTAAAGCAGTGAACTCGATAGCGGTTGACAATTCCTGTTTTTTTGTGTTTTCTCTCTCTTCTATATATTCAAATATGCTCTTTGGAGCCCTTCTTATGGGGAAATAAGATCGGTACTTGAATAAAGAGATATAGATAGAGATAGTAAGTTTTCCATTCATTTAGGTTGGCGGAAGGATAGCTATTTTTTTCATACAGCTCGGGACAACTATTATTACAGGGGTCAAAGACCAACGAATGGCTTGGGTACTACTTTCATCACTTATTGCTAGGATAGGACTTTCCTTACCAAAAAACAAGGCGCGAAGCGATGCCGCCCTCTTGGTTTTGATTTCCTCACAAGTATACTTTTCCGGGAAAAAAGAGATGAATACAACTTCCTTTCTGCCTCCACCTTACCAATTCCATGTGGGTTGAGTGCTTTTTTATAGTATGCATGCGTAGGGAAAGGAGAAAAGTAAAGAGTAGAATGGTAGCCTGAAAAAAGAAGTTGAGTTGTTTACATAAGCCTTCACACCCCCTTGTTGATCCCCCCGAGTAAGGATCCCTAAAAGAAATCTTCTTTTGCTGGTCATGCAAGTGGGGAAGCGGGAGTGGCGTCGGAGTAGAGCTTTCACACCAAAGGAAGTAGACAGCTTCTTATAGGAGGAAGAAAAATAACAGGGAAACTTAGGGTGGACACGACCCTACAGAAGTCCAGTACCACAAAAGTTATAGAAAAAGGGGTAGAGAGAGATGCCCACACACGCGGAAATGTGATCATCTATATAGAAGATCTAATGCACCATCTCAACATCGATCAACCCGGCTTTGATTTCTATTCTAACTAGAGTAAAGCGTCCTCGATTCTCTACCCCAGTCTTCTTCCACTTTTCTACCATATTCCATTCTACCGAGGGGGGGCTCCTCCTTCGAGGACTCTAACCTCTGCCTCGCCTCTACCATAAGAGACGGGATCTCGCCGATTAGATGTTCCATTACACTCGAGCGTGATCTCTTATGACCACTTGGGCTCCCTCTGTTCTCCTTAGGGAGTCCAGCGTCCTTCTCCTTATTAGATGCTTGAAGAACCGAACAATTACCTTTTCTGCTTCTGGAGTGGGTTCTGCCTGCATGACGTATAATAAGTAGATTCGGACTCGCTCCTTACTTAAGAAGCCCTAGGAAGTTGGAAAGGTTTCTTTCTTTCCTTTCTCCCTTCAACCGATCCAAAAGTTCAGTAACTAGAAGTCTCTTCTTCCACCGCTTGTAATGGACCCGAGCGCCCGCCCAAGCTCCCATTATCTTTCAACGTGAGGAATAAGCCCGGCCAACTCCGACCGATTACTCCACCCGCCACAAGGGATAGCTGGTCTTGGTTGCACTAACCAAGGTTCTCGACTCGGTCCGCCGATGGGAAGTTCCTGCCTTACTCACACGGGTTCCGCCCTCGACGCGGCTCCCTATCTTTCTTTCGAGACTTGAAAGGTTGGCCTGCCAACGATAAGCTTATGAAACTAGACGTGGTCAAATGCTTTGATCGGGTAGACCACAACCTACTACTGGCCAATCTTACTAACTTACTAGGTAAGGAGAATAAAACCATAAGTGAACTAGTCTCAACCTTACTTAAGACCCTATAGTGGACAAGCACAGGGGAGACTCTGGCAATGAGGTCAGAGCCATTCCTCGCGGCAACCCTAATGGATTAAAAGAAAGACCACTTCAAGTTCTCGGTCTACTCATCTCCTTGGATACAGAGGGACAACTGGTCATACGAGCACCGTACGAGCGGTGGCATAAGAAGATGCTACTATCTGCCTTAGTTGAACAGATGAAAGCGCATGGAGTTGCTTCAATGAAACTGGAAAACCTACTCCAGGAAATAAACCAGGATCTACTTATTTTATTACCTCCAAGCCGACCCTCACTTCTTGGAAATAGGACGAGCTAGTAGATTTTGCGAACATAAGAAAAGGAGGGGCTTTCTGAAACACCAAGAAATAGGTAGTATTGTCAGCGAAACCCACCGGATCATATCCAAGTTTGGAAAGGAGGTGCCGTTACTGGTAAGAGAGGTTCAAGAAAAAGGGTGAGAGAGAGGATGAAGCACTATGCAGATCAAGGGAGATCAGAAAGAGAGTATATCATTTCGTTGGTAGAACCCACGCCAATATCATATTGACTCTCTCTCGTCCAATAAGAGTTTCCGAGAGTTACTTTATTCAAATTCTCTCCTTTCCAAAGCTCCACAAGGCAGGCAAAAAGAGTAATAGGACAACAAGCAATCCTGCTTTCATTTATTTTGAGTTCTTTCTTTGTTGAGATGGAAATCGACGTTCTTTCTTTTGAAAAGAGCTAGGTAGTTTGCACGCGGGCAAAACTTCTTCATGAAAGGTAAAAAATATACTTTTATTTCATGGGTTTCTTAATGACTAGTCGTTCGTTTGAAGCCTTAAGAAACCGGCAGAGAAAGCGGCAGTTTTTTTTTTCCGAATGACCTTATTTCGAGAATCAACTAACCGACAAATCCGTAGCCCAGGTGATTCGCTGCCTCCCTCTCGCCAAACCAAAATGGGATGAATCTTCTCATGCAGCTTTTTTCTTATTCAGGGCGCAGCGAAGCCAATTTCCATCAAGGCAAGGGGGTAAATAAGGGGAAGAGGAGTTGTCACGATAGAAAAGAGAAATGACTATAAGGAACCAACGATTCTCTCTTCTTAAACAACCTATATACTCCACACTTAACCAGCATTTGATAGATTATCCAACCCCGAGCAATCTTAGTTATTGGTGGGGGTTCGGTTCGTTAGCTGGTATTTGTTTAGTCATTCAGATAGTGACTGGCGTTTTTTTAGCTATGCATCACACACCTCATGTGGATCTAGCTTTCAACAGCGTAGAACACATTATGAGAGATGTTGAAGGGGGCTGGTTGCTCCGTTATATGCATGCTAATGGGGCAAGTATGTTTCTCATTGTGGTTCACCTTCATATTTTTCGTGGTCTATATTATGCGAGTTATAGCAGTCCTAGGGAATTTGTTCGGTGTCTCGGAGTTGTCATATTCCTATTAATGATTGTGACAGCTTTATAGGATACGTACCACCTTGGGGTCAGATGAGCTTTTGGGGAGCAACAGTAATTACAAGCTTAGCTAGCGCCATACCAGTAGTAGGAGATACCATAGTGACTTGGCTTTGGGGTGGTTTCTCCGTGGACAATGCCACCTTAAATCGTTTTTTTAGTCTCCATCATTTACTCCCCTTTATTTTAGCAGGCGCCAGTCTTCTTCATCTGGCTGCATTGCATCAATATGGATCAAATAATCCATTGGGTGTACATTCAGAGATGGATAAAATTGCTTCTTACCCTTATTTTTATGTAAAGGATCTTGTAGGTCGGGTAGCTTCTGCTATCTTTTCTTCCATTTGGATTTTTTTTGCTCCAAATGTTTTGGGGCATCCCGACAATTATATACCTGCTAATCCGATGCCCACCCCGCCTCATATTGTGCCGGAATGGTATTTCCTACCGATCCATGCCATTCTTCGCAGTATACCTGACAAAGCGGGAGGTGTAGCCGCAATAGCACCAGTTTTTATATCTCTCTTGGCTTTACCTTTTTTTAAAGAAATGTATGTGCGTAGTTCAAGTTTTCGACCGATTCACCAAGGAATATTTTGGTTGCTTTTGGCGGATTGCTTACTACTAGGTTGGATCGGATGTCAACCTGTGGAGGCACCATTTGTTACTATTGGACAAATTTCTTCTTTCTTTTTCTTCTTGTTCTTTGCCATAACGCCCATTCCGGGACGAGTTGGAAGAGGAATTCCAAAATATTACACGGATGAGACTCATCGCACCGGATCAGTCTCTTAGACGGATGAGACTGATCACACCTGATCAGTGATCAATTCTGGCACAATGAATTTACGAGTTATTTTACACAATGAATTTACAAGCAGATGAGTTTGCTAAATGAATTTCACTGGTGTTTTTGTTTTTTATACCATTAATTTCGGAGACAACCACCATTTCCTCGCCTATCTATCACATTATCTATATAAGATAAAAGAATAGGTAGCAAAGATCACTGGTCTAGTTAACCCCGAGGACGAATATACAATAGGTAGGCTTGGTCTTATAATATATAAATAATAGGTAGGGTTGTTCTTTTTGATGCCCACTAATAGAATATCACGAGGGCTCCCTCTGCTGCCAGGAAAGGTATAGAAAGTGTTTTTTTTACTGCCCGGAACTTTCCAGGCAGCAGAGGTCAGTCAGTACTCTTTTCTTTACTTTATAGAGCCAGATGTCCGTATTTTAAGGAGACAAAAAAGCATTTTGTCGATAAAGATGAGTGCTTTCGATCGGCTTGTTGCACTAAAGCAGCGAGGTTCTTTGATCGAATCCGCTCTTAGCGTTTACTTGATGGATAGGGTTCCATCTTATCTGCCCGGCTTGCCCAGTACTCGCAAGAAAGCGGTACCAAGCTCACTTCTCTGAAATCCAGGTACTTACATCTGCAAAGGACCTGTTACGCGCTGCTTGTGCTAAGTCACCCACTACATTCTCAATGGCAACTGCTCAGGCACCGTGGGAATAGCTCAGAAGGAGGTGATAAGCATTAGAAAATTGATACGAAGGATATCCGTAGAAATCTTTCCATTCCTAGTAGTCTAGACCCGGGCTTTGGGGATGAGGATTCGTATTCCTATTTCTTTCTTTGGATTGAGCGACAAAAACAAGAGTGAGAATGCAGGATTGAAGTTCAGTACTTGCTTACTAGCTTTCTACTTGGCAGAGACAGGGGTTCGTGGTAGACTTACTTGTCTATGCAGGCGTGAAACAATCTTCCTTTCCTCTGGACTTTATCATCATTATATACTTGCTCTACCACTTGAATTAGATTTTCATCTTTAGTAATACCTAACTACTATTGAATTCCTTTCATGCCTTTATTCACAATACAATAATTCCAATCTCAATCATGTGCTTTGCCGAGGAAGAGATAATTGATAGTTGCCAAAACCACGTAAAAGAAATGAGATTTAACATATTTCTATTCAACAAATTCTGATTGTTTCATTATCAAATGCAAGGGATGTGGGACCAGGTTCTGTTATTGGAGTTAAGCGGTGTAGGAGCCGTGCCGTTCCTGTGTATTAGCTCGTTGTTAGCAGCCCCGAAGGGCGTAAAGGGGGTAAAAAAAAGAAGAGAAATATTTCTCGGAAGCAGCTCTTCGCCTGTGGGAACTTGCTCTTTTCTTTTGTTTGAAATTGCTCTTTTCTTTTGTTTGAAAATGGATTGGATTGTAGCAAAGACCCGTTTTGAGCCCTTGGAAAGGGTATTATGGGTTGAGTAATAGTGTGAGTATATTTCCCTTGCCCGAGGACAGTCTATCGATGAACGGATACTAGGAATCGTAGGAATAGCTCTAGCGCTCGCTACGCTCTCACCTTTTCAATCTCATGTTGATATGTAGAGTATACTTCAATTGCTTCGAACAAGAGCTAGGTGATGCGTTCATAGGACTGGCAAGCCTGCCGCCAGTCCGCCACGCGCCTCGCTCGGCCTCCGCCCGTATCTCGACGCGTGCTCCAGCTCGCTGCGCCGCAACCTGCTCGCATGCGGCACCGTCGACATCCGTTTGCCGCCCTGAAGACGGTTCCATGCGTGCTCGACAGCCTCCCTCCCCCGCCCTTGAAGGTCACTACGGATCTCATCGGCAGCGTGCGTTCCTGGTGGATCTGGCAAGGCTCACGCCTCCGCAGTGGCCCGGTGGTGGAGGAGCATCAGCGTAGCTCGTCACCACGGGAAAGACAAGATAATCGGGTATTTCGGATAACCCGAACCCGAACACGAACTTTCGGGTACCCGATGTCGGGTCCTTCATTTTTCAGGCTAATTTCAGGTGCTACTTTTGAAAACCCGAAGTTTCAGAAACCCGAAAAACCCAACCTGAAATTTTCGGGTAACCCGAATGCCCAGTCCTAAACTCGGCCTTTCATAGACCCGAAAAAAGGTGTCGTAGTGTGGAAACCATGGCAAATGGGGGCCTAGCACGGCCTCCCTTCGAGATTCGGAGGGGAGCGAACGGTTCTAAGTGTTGGAAACGCCATTGAAAGAGAGGAAAACCACAAGCGTTTTACCCAGGTTCGGGCCACCCGGAGGTGTAAAACCCTACGTCCTGCTTGTCTGGTATTGCTCAAGTGTTGTGTGTCATTTTCATGGTACAAGGCACCCCCTTTTATAGTGCAAGGGGAGGTCGGACCCGTTCATGGGCTGTTATGAGAGTGGTTGGCTTGGCAGCCCTTCTCCACCCGAGATGCCGGACGTATAATCCACCGTCAGCGCACATCGCTCGCTCCGGCCTTCATGGCTTCGCCTGCTCCCGTCGTCCTGCCTTGTCCGTCGCGCCTCACGCGCGGTCTCGCGGAAGCGGCGGGACGCGGGGCGGACCGGATGCGCGAGACTGCGCCTTGTCTGACCGACGCGCCGTACGGTGGCAGGCGGCCCGCGTCAGCCTACGCCTCCCTGCCATCCTAGCCCAGCGGTCGCAGGGCTACGACCGGTCGGGTCGCGTCAAGCAATCACACCCCTGCGCGGGCCGCACGCGCATTGAAGTCAAGCGGCCTGCACGCGCGAGGGCGCGGACTCCCGCTGGCAGGTGGGCCCCCTCGGCAAGGGATTCCCGCGTCCCGGATCCGCGCGTACTGTTCTCCGCACGAAATCCCGCGCATCTCGTCAAGCTGCGGCGCCTTCAAGGCCTCGGCTCCACCTACCGCCACGTGCCAGCATCCCACCGGCTCACGGGTCTTCATCCTTATCCGCCCGTCGGCGGGTCGCGAAACGGGCAGGGGGTGGCCACGTGGCAACCCGGGCTACCCCTACCGCCCCGCGTCCTCAGCGCCACGGGTGGCCTTCTTCCTTTGGCTGGGCCGTGCCGGCCCATTTGGCTCCTGGCCGACTCCTCTAGGCCAAAGAAGATCCGGGCCGGACCTTTTGTCCGGGGGAGTGGGAACCCTGGTCCCCAATACACCGACAAAAGGAAATGAGGGGTTTGTGCGTTGACTTGTGTTGGAGACACACACACGTCACCACACACACAGACACACACACAAACACAAGACACGTCACTAAGCTGCCTATGTAATATCATTGAGCCAAGTACAATGTTACTATTTCATATGTCATTTTATACTTGAGACATAATTTTGAGACGCTTTTGTCAAACAACCTATGCAATTGGTTGTTTTTAGCTTAGTTTGGTGTTTGAGACACAAGGTCGATGCTACGATGTTCTTCTCTTTCAATGCTCTAACGTCGGAGAAGTTTTGAGTCTAGATACCCTCTAGTTGCATTGCAATAGCGCGCTGGGCCTAGACACGAGGTGTCTCGTATGCATGTCAGCAGACTTGGATCTCCTATGTACGATCCAAATTCTAAGTTGTCTGTTGCCATCACACATTCTCAATGAGATCTCCAACGGGTCCGATATGATGTTGCAATGGCGTTCAATGACAACAATTTGGATTTGTGTGAAGAAGGTTAGATTTTGAAGGGGAAGGTCCGTGTGTCATCAGAGGCTAATGTGCAAATAACACTGACATTTTGCCAGACGCTTTAGCTTAATGACAGAGAAGTCGTGGCATGTCGGTCCATTCAAACCTTAAACTGTGAGCGCTACAAGCATGCATGAACTAGTGGTTTTGTGCAAAGACCAGGTGCCTGTTGCAAATGAACGCACCAAATTGTGTGGTGACCAAATTTCAGTATCTAGACTTGGGTCAAAACTGAAATTCCAAAGAAAACGTTTGAGACTCACCAAATTGTCACGCGTTCTGGCATTCGGCCGTCCTCTGACGCGTGACACCCGGACGCGAGAAACTTAGAAACGCAATGAAGCCCGGGTGGAAAATCTCAGCCATCACACACGACACGTGGCGGTCACAGGCGCATGATCTCCTCTTGCCCTGTCTCACTCGCCTCCTATTCCTCCCTCCTACAAAAGGCCCCGGCTCCCTTGTCCTTGCTCCTGAGTCCGCCTTCCCCTTTTGCCAGTCCCTCCAGAAATTCCAGTCCCATCGTCCTCTCATCCAAGGAGGATGAGCACAGTCCCAAGGCAGGACTCCTTTGACAGCTCGGACTCCCAGGACAGCTTGGAGTCCTATGAAAGCTTGGACTCCTACCGCTATGACGACCTAATGGAGGCGCCTACCCTGTCCAGCAAGGAACTCAAACGGGCTAGGGTAATTCATATTCTTCCATCTCTGTTTTTATTTAAGTTTGGCTTATCGGTTAGGGTTCGCGCCATTTTTCAAACTAGTGTTCGCGCCATTTCTCGGTCGTTTGAATTATAAAAATGTAGTCCCCACAAATTTGTGCACTTGTGGTTCTACAGATTTTTGAGACCTTTTTGGTTGGGGTGTTGTAACATCAGTTCGATTCTTCTTTCCATGGTTTTTGGTGCTACTGTTTACATGGCTTGTTCAATTCCTCGTATAAAATCCCTATACAGAGGATTGGGAGGGGGGATGATTGTAACCTTGGTTTGATTCATACTACGAAATGATGAGATATCCCCCCAAACAGATGTGGAAAGTAATTATAAGCGTGATGCAACAATGTGGCATGGTTACTGCCAGGAGTATGATTTTTCCTTTCTTGCTGCGGCCAAATATGGACAATTTTTTTTTATTATCTTGTGTGACGTGTGAGTGTTTTGTACCAATGCATTTGAAGATCAGTGTTAGTTGGGCCGTGTTCCCTGTAGCATTTACCGCGGTTTCACTGTTTGGTGCAGGAGCAAGCTTTGAAGATCCTGGCATCCAAGTCCCCTGAAGAAGCTGTGAAAATTTTCACTGAGGTACTCTACTACTGCACGTCATTTGAAGATTCAAGTCCCCATGAACAAGGTCGGATATATCTGCATCTGTTTTGCTGCAGGGTTCTGAAGTCAAAATTGATTATCAGCGGATGAAGGAGAAGGTCGAGACCGGCCCGACGAAGCCTCCTCCAAAAGCTGCCCATGGAAGCCCGGCGCCACCGTGCATCCCCCACCGAAGAAGAACTGAGGATTGAGATGACATCTGCACCAAGCAGCGAGAAGACGTACTTGCCACCCGCGTGCAAGCCTGTCGTCCATCAGCGGCTCGGCGCATGCAAGGGATGGATAAATTTGTTTTTCGTCGGAGACGAATTAAGAGAGTTCTCTTAGAGACTTAATTAGACGGTCATCGCATATGCATATGAACTTGCAATACCAGCAGCACCGTTCGTTTGTTTTGATTCCTGGCAGTGTCGAACGCACTGCGTTTCGCGTTTCTCGTGGCCGGCGCCGCTTCTGTTTCGGTCGCTCACGTCCCTCGCCATCGCGTGAGACGCCCGCCGTTCGAGCGTTCCCTGTTTTTGCGCTGGGAGTGCATTAGATGCAGCGTCATTCGTGCTCGCGTTGCGTCCGTCCTCTAGCTAAGTTGGCACGCAGCGTTGACGACGCAGTGCTAGAGCGGCATCCACGTACGTCCGCGCCATGCGCGTGTTTCAGCTTTGGCACCTTGTGCGTGCTCCGCTCACTGTGTTGCTGCCGCTGCAATGGCGTCTCGGGCTCCGGTGCTAAACGGCTTGCTTGCGTTGCCTGGTCCGCGGCGAACGGTGTGTGACATGTGGGCAGGCAGGTGTACAGCCTGCAAAGAGAGTGATCGATGTTTCGTTTAGTACGTGTTTGGGAGGGAGGGACTGCAAGCAAAGACAAGTGTGTGTGATGTTGGACAGTTGTATGCCAGAGCAACACCTAGGTCAACAGTGGGCTGTATATGAACCGGACCATTAACGAGAGATGTCTAGCCAGTGGTTTAATTGTAGGTGCCAAGCCACAGGCCAACTCAGCGCACTGCTGTTTCAGCTTTGCCTGTGTATGACAGATGTATTTCGCCAGAAGAAGAAGAAGAAGAAGACAGATGTGCAGGCTCGTGTACTAGCTGCAAAGAGAGTGATACGTGGGGGACCTGCAAGCAAATCAAAGGCAAATGTGTGTGATGCTATATATGGACCTGGCCATTAACGAGAGATGAGTTCGCAAAGCTTAGCGATTTCTTGCCAAAGGTTTATTGCGGGTGCCAAAGCCGCAGGCCACCAAGCCCGGTCCAACACAGCATGTGCCAAAACTCTTATATGGAGAGCTAGTCTTCTCTTTCGGAAAACTCTCTAGGGAGAGCTAGTCTACTCTGGAAACTCTCGGTGAGAGACCTGCTTGACTGCACTGGAACGACGAGAGCCAGTGTAGATTGACGATGAGATGGCAGAAGTTGATGTAGATCGCGGCAGCTCGCAGATCTTGTGAAGAAACAAGTAAATCAATCTTTCCCCGGGGCAGCACATGAATCGGCAAACCAACCATTGATCCGAGCCCACAAACACCAGGACCGGTGAAACCTATCTGACAACTAAAAGGAAGATGCGGCCATGACGCGACTTCCGGGCGGATGAGCCATGACGAGCTGTGTTGCC
Organism: Eragrostis nindensis; assembly: GCA_012490785.1. NCBI lineage: Eukaryota > Viridiplantae > Streptophyta > Magnoliopsida > Poales > Poaceae > Eragrostis > Eragrostis nindensis. The sequence continues at coordinate 206,791 of JAAXCT010000812.1, read as the reverse complement.
AATGGAAGAACATAGAACAGAGGCTACGAAGTATCGCGTGCCTTCTGCTGCATGAGCATGCTCTCTTTGTGTTGTGAACGGCAGGGCCTTTACCGGCGCCTACTCGCTACCTTCGACGGGGAAAACTGCAGCAGGGCCTCGACGGCGCCTTTATGTGGATGAAGCTTTGGCATTTCCGTGCGCTTTCCCTGTCTCTTGTCAGCGGTGTATTAGATTCTAAGCATCTTAAAGTAGCATATTGGTAGTGGGAGGGAAATTATTAATTTGGAATGACAGTGATTAACTTAGAGACATATGTAAGTAATTGACTTAGAAGCTTAAATTGATACAAGTGAAACACAAACGCGCGTCAGCAAATATAATGCTCCTGACTCAAGTTTCACAGGAATGTTATACTCGTGGTCATGTCAAATCACAGCAATGGTGGTAAGGTGTATATATAATTGAATCAACGTAGTTGAAAAACTTCGTACCATCGCTTGGAATATGTATCTTAAAAGAAGCAAATCGTATGAAGTCATTAAACAATTGAAGGGATCGAGAGAGAGGAGGAAGATTCACGAGAGTTCGCGGGTTTTACTGCGATGGATCTGTTGGTTTCATCTTTACCGTTGCTTTTCAATCCAATGAGTAAGACATTTTTGGGTGACGTGGCATGGTAAAATTTGGGAGAATGCACACCATTTTCTATGTAGAAGATATGTTGCAGATGGAAGCAGCAGCAGGGCTTTCCCTTCCTTCGTCGTGCCGCCCCCTCCCGCGTGAGGGGTCCAGGCCAAGTATATATAGACGTAGCCTAGGGTTGATGCGTCAGTCGACGTCCAGGATGGCGCCGCCGAAGTTTGTTGCGTGAGTTCGGGACTCCACGAGATATCTGGGAGGGCCGTTTGCTGATCGATGTTTATCTTTGGCTGCAGCACGACGTGCTGGCCGCGTATCTCTGCATCCATATCTCGTGCATACAGGCACGAGCATAGCAAAGCTAACTGGATTGCATGGGGGCCTTGGCAAGTTTAGGGCCCACTGCTCATTCAAATGTACGTGAACACTTCGAACATTTTCTACTGCATGTACTACTAGCCATTTTTGTACACTGCAATCTTTATCTCAAACTTGAAAGATCTTACGGGAATTCAGCGGCATTGCGTGAGACGCATCGGCCGTGTCAATTGAGTTGGGAAGGGGTCGTGCCATTAGCAGATTATCTTAAGAGTTGCCGCGTATATCTATGGCCGTGTCTATGCGTATACGGATGTATCCCATGACCATGTACCATGCAACGTTGGAGGTTATTGGGCCAGTACGTTTTACCAGATTTGGGCCCACAAGTCATGAACGTGTATGTACATGCCTAAAATTAACATTTATCATACTTTTCTAGAATTATCACCATGCATTCTTACTATCCATAGGCATATGACATATTTGTTAAAAATTGCGTCAAAATCTCATAGTACACTGATCGTGTTGGAATAATCTCTTTTTTTTTTGAGATTATTCCATGTGTTGGAATAATCTCTTTTTTTTTTGAGATTATTCCTTGTGTTGGAATAATCTGAACACATGGAATAAGACAATGTTAAGAGACAAGACCATATTAGCCCCGTAATTTTTTGAACAAATATGAATAAGAGGTAAATTGTTAATCAGATGGAAAAATCTATAATACATTCGTAGGCTACTTGAACGTTCTATTTCCCACCTATAAGGGAGACTTGGTGTCGGATACCTATTTTCCAGGTACCCGATACATATACGCGCCGTATTCGAACGACGGCGTGGACAGAAGACCCCACATGGGGAGGGAAAACGGGACGCTGGGCCCACATTGCGGTCCCAATACGGCAGGAGGTGCAGCGATTACCCTCTGCGGAAAAGTCTCCATTCCCTGCGGCCCACCAAAGGGTTCGTTCGTACAAGGCAGCGTGGCTGCTACTCCGCGCAGGACCACCGTGGGCCCCCCGTTAAAAGGCCCCCGACTCGAGTCCGTCCCGTCCAAACTCCGGCTAGCCGTCGTCCGTCATCCGTTCTCCCCAGTAGTGGTTTGGAACAACGGAGGGGCTCGATTTGAACTATCTCCGACCCCGGCGGTCGGGAATCGAGCACAGGAACGGCAGGGGCGCCCCGGTCAACCTCAGGCGTACAACCGGCCGATTCAGGATAAAAGTCTGCTCCGCATTAACTCCTGGACGGTGGGAAAGTACGTTGTGCCTGGCGTACGGGGGAGTGGGAGCGTCGCATCAAGACAGGGCGTGACGCGGAGGACGCATGCACCAAGTACACTACACAGTCGCGAACAGCATGCGGAGTGACTCCCCCCTAACTCTACAGCAGTCCATAGCGTCGCAACAAGCGAAACACAGTGCCGTTCAGGGAATGGGCACCCCACAGTACTCGGACAAGACATGGTCGACATCGTTGCACGACTTGGAGGGAAGGCTGCAAAAAAAGCCATCGGACCCGAGGAGGACGCCCCGACTCCACCTCCACCGTCTTTCATTCATCGCTCCTCTCTTTTCTTTTTCTTCTTTCCCCATATGTAACCGCCTTTCCTTTACGTATAAAAGAAAGGACTGGGCCGGGGGGAGGAAGGAGCATTCTTTTCTCACACTCAGACAATCACGAAAACGCACAATCACAAGGCAGAGACTTAGGAGCGCGTCCCTCTCTCGCCCAGGCTTGTAACCCCTACTACGAGCAATCCAAAGAGAACCACGAACTGGACGTAGGGCACTTTCCGGCCTGAACCAGTATAACCCTTGTCTCAATCACTAACACACCGATCGCTGTCGAGTTATGCACAAATTTACTCGTCGGCAAGTTACCAAACACCGACACTTGGTGATTGAACAAAGAAATAACATAGAATCAACAAGGTATCTAAAAGCTCATTAAAGTGATCCTGGGTAGAACTACTTATAGATTAACTCTATACATGCAAAAACACTTAGCAGCACAGTAACAAACAAATAAACCAAAGAGTGATGAGAAATAGAATGAACCTCTTGGGTGAGGGTTAGGCGGTTATTCTATCGCGATAGAAAATGGTATTACGATTGCGATCTAGTGAGTCGGTATGGCAATCCTACCATACACATCAATCGGCCACTGTAATCCTCCTCTTACCGCAATGACTTTGACTGAAAAGATTTGTACAGTACTTGCCATTCTATCATCCATTCTATCTGTAAAATGCTTTGAAGTGATTTTCGCTGCGAGATGAAGAATTCAACCTATTTAATACACTATGAGAGCGATATGATTAGGAGTAGTAGAAATAGTAACATATATGGAGATATCATCTTATTCATAACCCACCTCTGATCTTATGGCATCTATATATATATTTAATCTATAAGAGAGATCCAAGTATAGCAGAGTAGGTAGAGCGCCGGTGTCAATACATGTCGGTTCAAGGAGAAAGCACGGTTGATTGATTAATTCATTAGCAAAGTACTGCCCAAATGAAACCCTAACTAATAAAGTATTTATAGTGCAGGTAAAGATCAACAGAATGAACAGGTTTCACAAGTGAACAAAATAAATAAGAACCAACTCGCTTTCAGCCTCAAATGAACCGTAGGATTTGGAATCTCAGGACTCGCGAAACAGCTTTGCTTGATAGGCATTGAGGTCCGTATGCAACTCAATGTCATCATTGCCTGATTCCACAAATGACCACAAGCTATCCTCCCACTCCAGCTGATACTCCATCTCTTTCCGCGTTGGGCTCTATCTTCCTCTTCTTCGCCCTGTCCGCTTCCCCTTGCACTTCCACTTTGTCCTCCGCGTTGTGGTCTCTCTTCGGCGGCACCACGATATTCATCTTCATCACCTCCATCACGAACAAGCACCAGAGGTTGCTGCTGCAAATTGGCCCTCGCCGCCATCACCGATCAAGGTAGGAAACGGGCAGGAAATTAACCTACATCTGGTTGATGAAATGGTAAACACGTAAATGATCTTATTCTCCAGTGTCGACACCTTCAACTTGATCTTTGGACCCAATCGGCCCATGAGATGCTAGTCGCTCCCACTATTGTTTGTGCTAGTTGCGTGTGCCTGCACCGTAGTGCCGCCAGGGATGGGCTCCGTTCCATTGGTTGGACACGGCAGCGAGTACGCACGCTCTCTTTTTTAGCTAGGTCCATGCGTAATTTTTTTTTCTTTAGATGGAAAAGAATCTATTATCTTAGTATTTGAAGGTCCAAAGAAGCCATCACGTTCGCTCTTAAAGCTATTATCTTAGTATTTGAAGTCCAAAGAAGCCATCACGTTCGCTCTTAAAGCTATGAAATTACCACGTTAATCAGAAAAAAAAATATAAGCCGTCGGATTTTATGAAGATTTAACGGCCTAGATTAACCATACAGAATCCATGCCAATCAGAAGTTGTAAAGAGACAAATTAAAATTAAAATTCAGAATAATAAACAATAAAAGGAATAAACATGTGCATATCCGGATTGATCTGTTCCATTGATAGTGTCTTCCTTAATTATAAACGTGCGATTTGTATCTTAAGAGTCCATGTGCTATGTGTGGAATATGTGCCAAAGAAAAAAAAGGAAAGAAACAGAACAACGGTGTAGGGATACATCTCACGTATCTAGATGGAAACGTTCTCTACTTGCGCTGTTAACAAATATAAAACATTTATCAAAACGGCGGCAATGTCAATCAATCGATCAATCAATAATAAGCAACAACGATGACGTCTATGGCGCTGCGGAGCTTCGGCTCGACCGACCGAAGCCACGGCCCTCGAAGCGTTATTGAGACGAGCACGTAAGCAGTCGGACCAGGTGATCGCAGCGGTGCTAACAGAAACCATCCTGGCCTAGCTAAAGCAGCTCTAGCGCGATAAGGGCATGTCGATGGTGAACCAAAGCCAAAAGAGAGAGATCGATATTGCGGGGACGATGATGGGGAGCTGACCTCTAGACCAAAAGTGATGTTAGAAGTGTGGTCTGTGATGATAATCACGTGCTCGGCGTGCAGATGGTGACCACCGTTTGACATCTTCGCGTTCCCTAAAAATAAAACCACGAGAATGTTTGGGATTCAATAAGGAAATCGAGGCGCTCAACAAAGAGTTCAGCAACATGGTCATCGGAGTTTACAAGGGCCAATGTTTTGACTCACACTGAACTTCATCAATTTCTCGCTAGATGCAAGCGAGCCACAACACAACGATAAAATTTGAGCCAGTACGGTAATCCTTGCGGCCAAGACGCAGTTGTGGCGTAGACTCAATTTAGAAGAAACAAAGAGAATAGACATGCTCGGTTTGATATATGGGTCATCCAGATGCAGGCTTTGCCGGCAGTGACGAGATAATCAGAGCCAGCGGGATATGGGCTACAACGAAGGAGAGGTTGGAATGACACAGGAGGATGAGAGGAGCTCCCGGTGATTGTGGCTGCTGTAGGCGCTGAGCTGCAACATAGCCTGGTGCCGTCGTGTGTGATGCCAAGAGCGACAAGAAACTCCAGCGGCCTCAGCGCTACAACGTGTGCTTTCGCCGTGGTATGCTAATTTCCAGTTTGAAGTAATATATTGCTACACTACTCTATTTGGATTTGGTTCCTCGCGCAGATCGATTCATAGGCTACATGACGGCTGGAGGCGGCAGCGACTACAGCTCCACAGCTTTGGGTGACGACACAACAACACCGATGAGGCATAGTCTCGTGAAGGGTGATCGGACACGTCCAGTAGTTCGGGTGGTCACATGAGCGTGGTTCCTAGCATGCGCAAGCACGGCGTGAGTTGCTATCCTGCACACCTGTGCGGTGCATTGGTAAAAAAAAGGTCTCATCGATGAGTGGCCCGGGACGTAACCACCATTAACATGGCTGTGAAGGTGAGTGCCCTGGCTCCGTTTCCTGGCTATCTAATGCAACATAATACTTTCTTTTTGTTAGAAAAAGTATCCCAAATTAGTATATATTGTGGACCTTGCACGGAACTCATAGTTCATAGCTTTTCTAAGGGCAATTTGGAATATTTAGCCATGGGATTGAGAAAGCTCCAAACATTTCGTTATAAAATGAAGCACAAAATTTTATTTTGGCTAATTATGAAGGACCGATTAAACACAAGAGGAGTACTACGCCGAAGGAATATGCATCTTGATGACTATGGTTGCGAAATGTGCATTTTACAAAAAGAGGAGTCCATTTATCATCTCTTCCTCAGATGCCCTTTTGCAAGGCAATGTTGGAGCTCAATTGGTTTGCTAGCACCGCTCACACATGATCCTGGCCGTGCTGTTGTTAGATTGAAACGGCAACTTCCTGTGCCATTTTTCATGGAGATCATCATTCTTATGTCTTGGAGTATTTGGACGACACGCAATGACCGGATCTTCAATGGCAAAGACCCAACAGTGCAGGGCTGCAAAGAAAAATTTAAGAGAGAATTCGCCTTGGTTATCCATCGAGCGAAACCGCGTTACCTTCCACAAATCAAAGAATGGCTACAAACCTTAGCATAGCTTTCTTTCTTTCCTTTTGGTTTGTTTTTGGATTTTCTTGAACTCATTTGTAAGCCTTCCTTTTCAATTTTATAAATATAATCAGTAGGGATTTTCCCCCTCCTCCTGTTACATCAAAAAAAATGTTAGTCAGATTGTTTGAGATGGTGGAATTAGATAATATACTTCATTATAATAAAAAGTACAAAAAAATAACACCAAATAAACATGTTGATCGAATTTGCATCGAAGCTAAAGCGCTATGTTATTGGAAGGCATAAAATAAAAATGTACAGCACAACACGTGTAGGAAGAAAGACGCCTCGCATGGTGGAGAAAAATGTGAGGTGGCTTGGTGAATGGTCAGGTGGCCAGCCAGCCAGTGGACAAACAAGATTCAAATAAATGTTTGTTCAAGATTACATACCTTTCAATGTACAATGTTCTCTTTAGTGACAAGATACTTAATAAATTTTATTTTAATATAATGGGATATTTACTATTTTTGGAAAACTAAATGTGAACAAATGTTGATATTCACATAATAAAATATATAATTGATCTAGCCGTGTAACATTACACGGGGCAACTTACAAAGAGAGAACATATTGGGAGGAGAAAGTCAAGATTGAGACAAAAACAATGCTTTTAGTTGAAGGCAAGCAATAAGTCGAACATCTTCACCCAAAACCTAATATTCTTTAGATGGGGGAATATCTTCGCGTCACGATGCCAAGGTCTAACATGCGCCATAAGCATGAAACGGATGATAGTTTTGGAAGGCATCAAAAATTGATGGGGTGGTCGTAAGAGATAAGGTGTGTAGCTTTGTTGTAAATAAGGTTAACAAAGGTTATGTCTGAGTGCAAGATGATACTACGACTTTTTGTTGTGTCATGGAAAAAAAATCCAATTGGATCCATTATTATAGCGATTCTAGCCGAGCGAAGCGCGGGCCATCTTGCTAGTTTCCATTAACCAGAGGCCGATGCTTGATCAGCGGCCACGAGATGGTTTACAGTAGCGGGATTACAATCATGTCAGAGTTGAACTGCTCCCGACCCTAAGCTGGCTCCTACTTTGCTAATGCATCAGCTACTGCACTGCATTGATCTAGGATCGCTTTTGCTTAACTTGGTGACATTTAGCCAAGAGCGGTAGCTCATCAGTAAAGGATTGCAAGTGAGAATGGGCTGAATTATTTTTGCCGTATAACAAATTTAACATGTAATCTGACAATTTCTTCAAAACATAATAAAATAATCAAGTAATGGACCAAGTAATCAACAATAATGAACCTTTCATGATATACGCTCTCTCCGGAACTGCATCGTGACCATTGAGAGGGTAATTACAAACGGCAATCTATCCATGGGTGGAAGACGATCCGGATCATAAGGAGAGAAATCTTGACCATTTAGAATAGAAAAGATCGCACCCACTACAACTTTACGACTGACAAAATTATGCATGAGTTGCAATGCGGTCATAATAATGATGAAGGCATCCAGGTCACAAATCAGGGGTATCCAACTAGGAAGAAAGTAGAATAAGCTCGGCCACGCTATGCGAATCTTTTGGTCTTTTACTATTGTGCGTGACCATCAAAAGCGGATGGCCTCATACAACCAATTTTGACGTGTGGTTTCATCCAGCATATTGTTGGAATATTTCTAGAGAGGATATATATGTATGTGTTTGATATTGAATGAAAAACATACAAAATAGGGATATACTGGATGACCATGTTCCATCCTCCTCGACCCTTCAACCAAACAAACCCAAAATGAACCTTTTTTTTTTGTTAATACAATATATATCAGTTTCTATAAAAAAAAATACCATATCAGTTTGACCAAAGTGTCACCTGACAAAAAATGGCTTCAACGAGATTTCATTTTCTTTAGCTTCAATAGTCCAATTAAGCCATGAATTGCTGGATAAACAATGCAAACCAAAAGAAATTTAATTTCATCCCGATGAGAACATAGTGTCCTTTGGCGAAATGAAATCTTCAATGTAATTTGTTAGGGCCCTTTTGGTAGGGTTGTGGTTGCGGCTTCTTTAAAAAATGTTGTGTCGGCTATATGTGTGACTGTGACTTAAGGCCCTTTTGGTAGGAATGTGGTTGTGCCGATGTCGGTTGTGGTTGTAGCTGCTTTGGAATCCGGTTGTGCCAGCTGTGTCTGTGGTTGTGCCTAAAATGTTTAGCAAAACGGCTTCTTCAGCAATTTCTTCAAATTTTTAAAAACAAATATATAAAAGAAGGGTGTTATGGGGGAAAAAAAAGCCGGTGAAGCTACCATTTCGTGGATTCCTGTTTCACCTCTTTTTTAGATCCGGATTCCTTTTTTTTTTAAAGGAGAAGCACATGAAGAAGCACTCTCTTTGGTTGGGAATCACGTGAAGCCGCTGGAGAAGCCATTGAAGGAAAATTGCAAAAACCCACTTGCAACTTATGGGGTTTTCATATACCCACCTACAAGAAATTTTGTGTCAGTCTCCTCCCTAGAAGTGTCCATCGGTTGTCATATTCCTCCTTGATAGCTTTGATCAGATGACATAGCTCTTGTGTGTTCTCCGTGCAACTCCTATGGCGTGTCATACCTCTCTACTTATTTATGTTGTGTAATAACATAAATATAAAATCTATAGGTTTAATTTTCTCTATTTTGTTCGGAGTGTCGCGGCTAAGTTTGAACGTCATTTATAGCATGGTAATTTTTTATTTTGTAACATATGATTAGATGATAACTACGTTACAGTGAAGCTGTAGTGGAGCTTTAGAAGTAATCGTAGAGGCCCGAGAAGAGCCATGTCATCCGGTCAAAGTTATCAGGGGGAACTATGAAAATAAATGAACACATGTAGGGGGAGACTGACACAAAATTTGTTGTAGGTGGGTACATGAAAACCCTCCTGACATGTAAATGGGTTTTTGCAATTTTCCTTAAAAAATATCTACCAAAAGGGCCTTAAAACGTTTGGCAGAGCAGCTTCTCCTTATTTTTAAGAACAAATATGTAAAGAGGACAACATAGTGAGGAAAAGAAGCCAGTAAGCTTCCGTTTCATGGCACTCATTTGGTTGAGAATCACATGAATTTGTTGGAGAAGCTATTGGGGAAGCCCTACCGAAGAGGACCTTAGCTATTATTGTCACACATATTTATCCAAAGTGGGCCAATTGAACGGTACCTTCGAATAATTGTGGACCGTCTATTTTTACTACATCAGTTACTTGTCATAAGATAATTGTTCACCATTTGATTTTTATTGTTTCTTTGGAAAGTTAGGTTTTATTTCAAAATAGTTCAGATTTTTCAATGAATTTTTTTTGGGAGAATGGGCTCAGATCCCGTCCACATGTCATGACATGAGTAAAATGGTGATCAACGCCTACTCATCGTCCCTCTCGTGCAATGGCTACTACCTTCACACGCAACTTCCCTCGGCCTCCCTCGCCTTCTTGCTACCAGGCTGCCCATCTTGTTGTTCAAATTCCTTACTAGACGCCCTCTAGTTCAAAGCTCTGCTCGCCTTCTTTGCTTGCTTCTAATTTGTTTTTCTGCTCGCCCTCTAATCCTTACTTTTGGCTATGGGCGGCCACCGCCACGCACTACCTCTCTCACACCCTTGCTTGCTTGTCACGCCATTGGCTAGTCATACTTGTTTTTCGGCTTGCCTACTCATTAGGTCATTCAGCTAATTTCATCCCAAATATAGCTTGCTTACTCATCACGTCATTCAGCTAATTTTCATCTCAATATAATGTTATGCAGCTTGCTCATCATCAAGCTCATTGTCCGCCTAGCCTGCTCATTGCTAGGTAACTTATTTATTTATTTTTGTTTGAGAGTGAGGCAGCTTGCATCGGTTCCTATGTGCTAGGCTGCTCCCACTGTGCTACTGCTTGCTTGTGCCGCTATGTGCTACTCCCTCTGTTCACTTTTAGATGTCATTCTAACTCTAGCCACATGAATTAGGGAGAAGTAGAAAAGGTAGGTGTACAGGAAAAAAGGAGGAGAGAGATAGAGATAGAGGTATACTGAAAAGAGTGAAAGATGCATTGGAAAGTGAAAATGGCATGTGAGAAAAATAGAGAAGTCTAGAATGACATCTACTTATGAACACAGGGATTATGTAATTGTTTGATTTTCTTCTCTTTTTGTGCGCAATTTTTAATACAAACACTACATGTAGAATATGTGGAAAAAGAAAAAATGGGGATATGGGCTCATATTTAAGACGCGTTGGTAATTAAGGCAGCTGTGGGAAATAGAAAAGTAATATATATGTGTTTTGGTCTAATTTTTACATAATGACGGTGGTGCGTAATTATTAAGACATGTAAAGTGTTTTTGAACTCATTTTTTATAATAACAAGGGTAACTTTTCTTTTTTTTCTCTCAAATTAACGTGGGAATTTCTCTCAGATTAACGTGGGAACTCAGCTGGAGAAGAGGATATTCAAGTCCAATAATACACAATAGCACATATGCAGTTTTGCAGCAAAAGTTCAAAATTACATTGATAGCTCAACACTGTTATTAATAATTGATCGAGCCCGTTCTAACCCTATCACATATAGCAGATGGAGGTCGTTTTACTATCGAACCAAATCAACAAAAACTGAGTAAGTAACTATGTAATTTTATTTGCCGATGGAGAATAAACGGATTAACAAGACGCGAAAGGGCATGTAGCCTACTGGTTACAAAAGCCTCAATAGCACATGAGGTCCTAGGTTCGACTCCCAGTGGGAGCGATTTTGCTAGAATTTAATGGCGTTGTGCTTTCAGCAGGAGGCGACGTGGCTTCGACAGCGAGGCGCTAGTGTTGACTTCGTCAATCTCGATGATTTGCCGGCTCAGTCTTCGAAGTTGCTCATAAAGGTAGGATTTTCGTATGTGCATTCATAGGGGCCGGTGAGTGTGCGTGCGTTGTGAGTGTCTAAAAGAACCATAGTCCCGTTTGGCCTAGAGTTCGTTCGACCTAGCTTGGAAGGCATGGTAGACCGTCAGTATCTCTGGGTCGGGAGGAACCATTTGCTCCTCCTTCCTCTTGCGCCACTCCTCATACCCCTCCAACCGCCGCTTTCTCTCTTTGACAGCAGAATCGACTTTGCTTGCTTCGCATTCCCTCTCCCCAACCTCCACCTCCATCATCTTGTCGTCTGAGTTCTCTTCTTCCTCCAACCTCCTCTGCAACTCTGCAACTCCATCGGAGTCTATCTTCCTCTGCTTCGCCGCTTTGTCTTCCGTTTCCCTTTTGTGGTTCTTTTTACCCACAGCCACCTCCTCCCACTTCGAATCCATCTCCATCTCCCTATCGGGACACAGGCACCTCCTGGAGCACGCTGGAAAACCTTGATCTATTTCTCGCCCTTATTTTTTTCTTTTTTTAGGGAAATTTCTTGCCCTTAGTTGGGCTAGGGACTAATTCCAGGAAATCTTTGTCCGAGGGGTCTAAATGTGAAAAACTTTAATGAAAGGGGCCAAATTGTAAAAATTCCATGTTTTTAGGGCGGTCCGGTCAAACTTCTATGACGCTCTCGTACTCTGCCACAAGAAACAATTTGTACCTGGACTTGTTACACACATGACACAACACGCTGCAGACTACACACCCAGCAACTGACGGCGTAGGCCATCGCCGCTCCCGCTGAAAGTACAATGCTGTTAAATTCTAAAAAATTCCTTCGAAGGGGAGTCAAACCCAATATCTTATGTGGTACTAAGGCTCTTGTAACTACAAGGGTATACGCCCTTTGGCATTTCTTGCCCTTAGTTGGGTTGGGGACACAGGTAAATAGGCCATTTCCTTTTGCTTATTCGGCTTCTTGGCCCAGTCCAATTCAGCCTTTCATGGACCCAAAAAAGGAAATGGGGGTTTGTACGTTGACTTGTGTTGGACACACACACACAAAAACACAACACCTTTGTCTATATATCTGAAAAGATATGGACTTGGGTCAAAACTGATATTCCAATGAAAACGTTTGAGACTCACCAAATTGTCACGCGAGAAACTTAGAAACGCAATGAAGCCCGGGTGGAAAATCTCGGCCATCACACACGACACGTGGCGGTCACAGGCCCATGCTCTCCTCTTGCCCTGTCTCACTCGCCTCCTATTCCTCCTACAAAAGGCCCCGGCTCCCTTGTCCTTCGCTCCTGAGTCCGCCTTCCCCTTTTGCCAGTCCAGAAACTCCAGTCCCATCGTCCTCTCATCCAAGGAGGATGAGCAGAGTCCCTAGGCAGGACTCCTTTGACAGCTCGGACTCCCATGACAGCTTGGAGTCCTATGAAACCTTGGACTCCTACCGCTATGACGACCTGATGGAGGAGGCGCCTACCCTCTCCAGCAAGGAACTCAAAGAGGCTAGGGTATTTTATATTCTTCCATCTCTGTTTTTATTTAAGTTTCTCGATTAGGGTTCGCGCCTTTTTTCAAACTAGTTTTCGCGCCATTTCTAGGTCGTTTGAATTATAAAAGCACAGTCGCCACAAATTTGTGCACTTGTGGCTCTAAAGATTTTTGAGATCTTTTTGGTTGGGGTGTTGTAACATCAGTTCGATTCTTCTTTCCTTTTTTTTTTTTTTTGCGAGGACGATTCTTCTTTCCATGATGTTTAGGCCTTTTTGGTTGGGGTGAGGGAGGGAGGGGGGGGGGGGGGTGTGGATGATTGTAACCTTGAAGATTAGGCCTTTATTGCGCTTCAAATCTGGTTTGATTCATACTACGAAATGATGAGATTTCCCCTCAAACAGATGTGGAAAATAATTATAAGCGTGGTGCAATGTGGCATGGGTACTGCCAGAAGGAGTATGGTTTTTCCTTTCTTCCTGCGGTCAAATATGGACATTTTTTTCCTTGATATTGTGTGCCGTTTGAGTGTTTTGTGCCAACGCATTTGAAGATCAGTGTTAGTTGAGCAGTGTTCTCCGAAGCATTTACCGCGGGTTGACTGTTTGGTGCAGGAGCAAGCTTTGAAGATCCTGGCATCCAAGTCCCCCGAAGAAGCTGTGAAAATTTTCACCGAGGTACTCTACTATTGCACGTCATTTGAAATAGATTCAAGTCCTCATGAACAAGGTCGGATATATCTGCATCCATCTGTTTTGTTGCAGGGTTCTGAAGTCAAAATTGATTATCAGCGGATGAAGGAGAAGGTCGAGGCCGGCCCGACGAAGCCTCCTCCAAAAGCTGCCGATGGGAAGCCCGGCGCCACCGTGCATCCCCCACCGAAGAAGAACTGAGGCTTGAGATGACATCTGCACCAAGCAGCGAGAAGACTTGCCACCCGCGTGCATGCCTGCCGTCCATCAGCGGCTCGGCGCATGCATGGGGTGAATAAATTTGTGTTTTTCGTCGGAGACGAATTAAGAGAGTTCTCTCTCGCATATGCATGCATATGAACTTGCAATACCAGCAGCACCCACCGTTCGTTTGTTTTGATTCCTGGCAGTGTCGAACGCATTGCGTTTTCGCGTTTCTCGTGGCGCCGCTTCTGATCTTTTGGTCGCTCGTGTCCCTCGCCATCGCGTGAGACGCGCCGTTCGAGCGTTTCCTGTTTTTGCGCTGTGAGTGCATTAGATGCAGCGTCATTCATGCTCGCGTCGCGTCGTCCTCTAGCTAGCAACGAACGTTGGCACACAGCGTTGACGACGCAGTGCTAGAGCGGCATGCATCTTCCACGTACGTCCGCGCCTTGCGCGTGTGTTCCGCTTTGGCACATTGTGCGTGCTCCGCGCACTGCTTCTGCTGCTGCAATGGCGTCTCGGGCTCCGGTGCTAAACGGCTTGCGTTGCCTGTTCGGCGGCGAACGGTGTGTGACATGTGTGCAGGCAGTTGTACTGCCTGCAAAGGGAGTGATGTTTCGTTTACGTGTTTGGGACTTGGGAGAGGGACTGCAAGCAAAGACAAGTGTGTGTGATGATGTTGGACAGTTGTATGCCAGTGCAACACGTACCAATGTCAACAAGTCAGCAATGGGCTGTATATGAACCGGACCATTAACGAGAGATGTCTAGCCAATGGTTTATTATGACAGATGTATTTCGCCAAAAACATGTTTGTGAGGCCGTTTAGCACCGGACCATTATCACCTTGCCAAAAACATACGCAGTTCATACACAGTTCATACGCAGGCAAAGAGAAGTGATACGTGTTTGTGAGGCCTGCAATCAAAGACAAATGTGAGTGATGTTAGTACAGTTGTACGAAAGAGGAACACACCAAGGTCATTAACGAGAGATGGTGAGCCGCAAAGCTTAGCAATTTCCTTGCCAAAGGTTTATTGTGGGTCCAAAGCCGCAGGCCACCAAGCCCGGTCCAATACAGCAGTTTTGCCGCTCGTGCTTCTTGCGCGCGCGCAGAGCAAAGAAGCACACCAAGCTACGCTAGTTCTTCTAAAAAAAACCCAAAAAAAAAAACAAGCTACGCTAGAAGGAGAACTTGAAGAGCATCTGAGCATGTCGTGCTGGTACACCTGGCCTGTCCTCAGCGTCTGCCACGGGAACTCGGGGTGGTTCACGGCGTCGGGATACCCCTGCGTCTCCAGGCAGAACGCGCTGTGGGGGCCGTACACCTTGCCGTCCTTCCCCCTGGTGTTGTTCAGCCAGTTGGCCGTGTACAGGTGCACGGCCGGCTGGTTCGCCCACAGCTCCATCGCCCTGCCGGACGCGCCCGCATCCCGCCGTCGACGACGTAGGCCAAGTCGTACCCGGGCACGCGGCCGCCCGTGACCTGCCATATACGCGCCGATGGGCGCCGGGGCCCGGAAGTCCAGCGGCGTGCCGGCCATGGGCGCGAAGCGGCCGTAGGACGGGAGGCGCTCCTCGTCAACCACGACGTACTGCGACGCGAAGAGCTAGAGCGTGTGTGCCAGGACGCCGCCCCGCCCGCGCGCCCAGGTTCCAGTACGTGTGCTGCAGTAGGTTCACCGGCGTCGCTTGTCGTTCATGTGCACGGGCTCGACAGACTGTACGTCACGTACACGTCCAGGTCTCCCGGGATCCTGACCGTACATATGCGTTCAAGTTTCATTTGCTGCTTCAGGTTTTCAAAGGAAAATGTGCGCTATCCTTTGTGCTACGCGCCCAACCAGAGGCCCAAAGTAAGAGGTATCATTCTGCTTGTAAAATTGTAAGGTGTAACAAAACTTTACATTTAATATGCCAATGTATTGGAAACTATGGATTTCAGCTTGTAAAATTGTAGTTTTGTCAGTGGCGGACCCAACGATTAGTAGTTGGATATTCCCAAGTGAAACAAAGGTTTATCCTGAAATGGTTGATAATAGGACAACTCAAAGCACAACTTGTTTGTAATATAACAAGACTAACACTTTCTGGTGCATTTCTATGATTTCCATTGTTCTGAACTAGGCAGTCATCCATTGTTCTGACACAAATACAAGAATGCACGCAGACAGCATACTGCTCCTTGAAAGATTAAGAGACACAAAAAATCGAGCATTCAGAGGAAGATAAGCTGATAACCAAAGGGGAGCTCTGAACCAGGCAGTCAAGGAAGATAAGCAGAAACCAGAAGAACATTGTTTGTATCAGTTCAATGGGATAGCTCATTTGTAAAAACGAAAAGGAAAAATTCAAATAATAAAAATCAATGGGATAGTTTTTTTTTTTTGTGAACACAATACAGACGCATACACTCACAAACACGCACGGGTACTCACCCTATGAACATACGCACGCAAACCCTACCTCTATGAGCGCCTCCAAAAGATTGAGCCGGCTGATCTTGAGATTCAGAAAGTCACCACAGGCGCCTCGCTGTCGACGGAGACTTCGCCTCCCACTGAATGCACAACGCCGTTAAATCCTAGAAAATTCGCTCCCACGAGGAGTCGAACCTAGGACCTAGGTGCTATTGAGACTCTTGTAACATCAATAGTTTCCAGCGAGTCAAACCTAATTCACTCTCTTATACAAGTCCAAATGCATCCGTTCTGGATGTGGGCCAAAGAGTGACCAGGCTACAGTGACTTTAATTTTACAGAATCCAACATCAATCTCACCATGGCTACTACTCAATTCAAAAGCTGTGAAACAATTCTCTCCCTTCTGAAGATTGAATTTTGCCTTAACACCTTGCCATGCCTCGATAGAAACTATCAGCTCCCCCGGGATATCAACAGAAACAACAGAACGTGAAAGCAAGATATCATTACCATCATCAAGAGGCACTTTCATATCTCTAGAATCATGTAACACAACTTGCTCGTCTTTTATACTATCAATACTGGCAATAAACTTCCCATGAAAATCATCCGGCCATGTGCCATCAGTGACTCGCATACTAATCGTTGCCTCCACAGAACGAAGAATATGCCCCAGAGTAAACTCCAGCTTGCTGAGCTTGCTAATGTAGTCTCTTTTAATCAGGTGCGTCTCTTCGTCACTGCTCATGAATCGAGCAGCTAGAAAGCTTAGCATTTTATCCTCAGACCTAATGCCGCCCTTCACTTTCAGGTCAGCCTCAAAGATCACATGGTCACTCACCATAACAGCACGAACGGGACCTGTCAGTACTAAAGATGGATCCTGCATTCAACATCGTTGAACATTTATATTAGGTAATAAACTGAACCGAAGATGACAGAAGCATTGAACAGCAAAACTAATGCTTAACAAAAAGTAAGGAGCACAAAGTTCTTATGATAAATGATGCAAGGGGGACAACAACCAGTGAGAGAAAAAATCAACTTGATGTATTAGTGATTAACCAAAGAGTAGGCTATTTGCAAAAAAAAAACATATCATCAAAAAAAATATAAAACATGTCTCATTAGGAACATTCACTTGCCAGTGCCTTGCAAAAAACCATGAGACATTTCTCAATCTAAGTTCAGAACAAAATGCAAGAAAATTATCAAGGATAGCAGATACAGCAACAGTTTGAAACAGACCAAGAAGCCAAATGGACTCGAAGGTCTGCCAATACAATGTTGGGGTTCATTAAAAGTGTCCAAAGGGTACGCTGAAGTCAGTCAGGTAAAATATAAAGCAAGACATCTTTCATTGTACAATATAATATACACATTGGTATCTTCCCATATTTGTACAGTACAAATTACCATTTTGTACCCATACTTTTTGTAATAAAGTTTAAATAAAAATAAAATTGTTAAATGAATAAAGTAAAATTGAATTGGACGTCAATGTACTTATGTACATGATCACACAAAGATATTAATTAATGGGGTTGTATACTTCCACAATTGAAACTCATTTCAATTTTACTTATTTCAACTAACAAAAATTAATTCATATTAAATTAAAAACTATTGATCATGTTGCAATAATATGAACACATGGAACAAGACAATGTTAAGAGACAAGACCATATTAACCCCATAATTGTTTGAACAAATATGAATAAGAGATAAACTGTTAATCAGATGGAAGCTACTTGAACATTCTATTTCCCATATAAAGGAGACATGGTAATTTGTACAAAGCAATAACATAGAATCAACAAAGTATCAAAAATCTCATTAAAGTTGATCATGGATAGAACTACATATGGATCAATGCAAAAGTACTCGGCAGCACAGAAATAAACAAATAAAATACTTTGAACCTCTTGGGTGAGGGTTTGGCAGTTATCCCTGTCGCGGTAAAGATGGTATTACGATTGCGATCCAGCGGGTCGCGTATGGCAACCCTACCATACACATCGATCGGCCATTGTAAACCTCCACTTATCGCAATGACTTTGACTGAAAAGATTTGTAAAGTACTTGCCATTCTACCATCCTCGCTATCTGTAAAACGCTTTGAAGGGATTTTCGCTGCAAGAGATGAAAATTCAACCGAGTTAATACACTCTGAGAGCGATATATTTAGGAGTACAAATAGTAACATATATATGGATAGCATATATGTTAGCTCTTGTCGTTCATAAGCCATGTTCTGATCCTATGACATGTAGTCATGTATCTCTATTAATTAAATTCAAGAGATACAAGAGGAGGTATCCAAGGAGAAAGCTCGATTGATTGATTAGCAAATTAGTACCGCCCAAATGAAACCCTAACTAATAAAGTAATTACAGTGCACATCAAGATCAACAGAATGAACACGTTTCGCAAGAGAAACAACTCACTTTCAGCCTCAAATGAACCGTAGGATTTGGAATCCCAGGACTCGCGAAACAGCTTAGCTTGATAGGCGTTGAGGTCCGTATGCAACTCGATGTCGTCGTTGCCTGGTTCCACACACGACCACCAGCTATCGTCCACTCCAACTGATACTCCATCTCTTCCGCGTCGGGCTCTATCTTCCTCTTCTTCGCGGCGTCGGCTTCCCCTTGCACTTCCGCTTTGTCCTCCGCATTGTGGTCTCTCTTCGGCATCGCCACCATATTATCGAACAAGCACCGGAGGTCACTGCTGCAGATTGGCCTCGCCGCCGTCACCGATCGGGGTAGGAAACCTGCATCCGGTTCATGAAATGGTATAAAACATGAAAATGGGCCGAATCTCCAGTGTCCAGACCTCCGGGTCGACCTTTGGACCCAATCGGCCCATGAGATGGTGATCGCTCCGACTGTTGTTGGTACTCGTTTTGCGTTTCACGGTTGTGCCGCCCTTGGGGCCATCCTCGCTCGCATGCTTTCAAAGCGTGCTTCCAAATGGATGGAGTGGGTGGTCTGTTTTTTCTTCCAGCTCTATCAGAGCTTATTGTTTGTTCTCCCAAACATCAACAATTACACAGTTCGTGGTTGCTTGTGTACTGTGCACCAAACACTAATCTCGCAACTTAGCTAGACTAGAAGAAGCCTAGAACGAGAATTTGAGGACCATGTCGTGCTTGTACTCTGGCCTGGCCTCAGCGTCTGCGAGGGAAATTCGGGGTGGTTCAGGCGTCCACGTACCCCATCGTCTCCAATGTGAACCCCGCGTACTGGTTGTACACCTTGTCGTCCTTCCCCGTGGTGTTGTTCAGCCAGTTCGCCGTGTACACCTGCACGGTCGCCTGGTTCGCCCACAGCTCCAGCGCCCTTCCCGACGCGCCGTCGCGGGCCACCGCCACCGGCCGCATGCCTTCGCCATCGACGACGAAGTTGGCGTCGTAGCCGACGACCTGCCCGCCGGAGACCTGGCGGATGCGCGCGCCGATGGGCGTCGGCGTCCGGAAGTCGAGCGGCGTGCCGGCCACGGGCTCGACGCGGCCGGAGGACGGGAGGAGCTCCTTGTCGAGCACGAGGTGGCGCGACGCGAAGAGCCGGAGCGTGTGGCCCAGGACGTCGCCGCTGCCGTGCCCGCCCAGGTTCCAGTACGTGTGCGACAGGAGGTTCACCGGCGTCGCCTTGTCCAGCGCCGTCGCGTTCATGTGCAGGCCCAGCTCGTACGGGCCCGACAGCCTGTACGTCACGTACACGTCCACGGCCCCGGGGAACCCTGACCAATCCCAAGTTTACCGATCGATTGTTACAGACATGACATGATTAGTTTGGTCAATCAAATTAAAATGCTGTCAAAAAGTTTCCATTTCGGAAGGACACTGGTTTCGATACAAGATGCAGCGTGCGTCTTGCTAGTTCCATTGCTAGTAGTACCTTGCTCTCCGTCGGGGCTGTGGTGGTACAGAGTGATGTAGGGGCAGTTGCCGCCGCCGACGTACTCCTTCACTGTCCAGATGCTTTTGACGAACGCTCCACCACCACCTGAATCATTGAGCATACACAGTGGCGAGCAGATTATGCGTGCCGTTCAAAATAGCAAATCAATGTAGCACGCGGGAATACATACTATGGAGTGTGTTCCTGCCGTCGTTTCTTGTCAGGTGGTAGACTTTGCCGTCGAGGACGAACCGGCCCCGCGAAATTCTCTGCGCGACGCGGCCGGCCACTGGTCCGAAGTAAGAGGTATCGTTCTGCTCGGCAAGGGCAAATTGAATGCATAAGTAACATGAAAAATATATGTAACTTTCGCCAGGAAACTAGAACGTGGTCTCGAACATGTGCGCCACTCTTTGATCTTTGTACGTAGACCAGGAAACTAGGACTAGAAATGTATTTTCAGCAAGTTCAAAGCTTGAGGCTTGTGGATAGGATCATAGGAATATTTCCTGAATGGTTGGTGGAGGGACATTGTAGCTCACGCTTGGAAAGTTCTCTGGCGTGATGCAGTTGTGCAACTTTTTGACTAAAAAGTATGCGGGAAAGAATACGGAGAATAACTAATAAGAACTCCCCCTGCCTGTCAAGAACTCAAGATCTTTGTTTGGAACAAAAATTCTTGAGCCTATGTGCTAGCAACCTCCAGTTCAGGTAATCGCCCAGCTAATTGTATGCTAGCGTTCTGCACTTTATCATCATTTAATGTCTTAAGATACTGAAAATGGGATGCAGATAAGCGAATATCTCGATCTAGTACATAGTATTGTGTGGTTGTGGTTATAACAAAAAAAAAAGGATATTCAAAGCAAAGTACTCGTATCAAGCAGTTGACTTCTTGAATCCCGAGGATAAGTTTAGTTGTACTATTCAACAGATCATCAGGTCATGCTAATTACCACTGAGACGCTAAATCATCTCTAGTTTTTGTCAGACTGGACACCATTTCTTTGAAACGAGCTTCTAAATTGTAAAAGGCGGAGATGAAAGAGAGTTCATGCATTGTTCTGAGACGAATCTGCTGATGAAACAAAAAAAAAGTTGTTGAAAATAAGAACAGAGACGGCTCTTGGTGATCTTACAACGTATTCGGCGATGGTGTCTTTGCCAAGGACGACATCAGCCAAGTTTCCTGCAAAACAAGCAACAAGCCTGCCTGAATCGGAGAATCCCATCAACAAGGTGCTAGAGAACAGGGCGAACAGTACCGTACCTTTGGAGTCGGGGAGGACGACGGACATGAGTATGGCGCCCAAATTGGTGATCTTGACGGAGAAATCCCCCTTCTTGAGCTCGTACACGCCGATAGCCTTTCTCCCGTCGGCGCCGGCGGCCAGAGCGGCGCCGGCGATGCACAACAGCGCAAGGAACACTACTTGACACCTAGCCATCGGTGGCCAATTGAAGATAGCTACGACGACCGAGCACCGTCGCAGCTAGGAGAGGAAGGAGGCGGCGATCGACTATAGCTGCTGCGGACGGAGGCTGCCGCAAGGCCCGGGCGCGGATCACCTATTATAGGATAGGCGGATATGCCAGCAGGACGTCGTGCCATGGTGATCGACACGAGCATGTTGAGGTCTTTTATATGCCGTTTCTGGAATCTCTCGGTCAAATGTTTAGGCTGCGGCGGCCAACACGCGCGAATCTGTACACGTATCCCGCACTGAGATCGATCTCTACACAAATCCCGCATCTTGTCAGCTGTGAGATAGCGCGCCGTGCCCGTCTATTTCTCCGGCGTCTTTGCCGGTGAGATCTGGGGTGCCTCCAGGTAGCGCTTGCCGCTTGCGCCCGGCGCACGCCGACCATGGCGGGGCCAGGCCAAAGGTGAGGAGCGACGACGTGCTGGATCGCCAAAAACAACTATGTAGTTGGACACCGGGGAATACTATATGCCGCGCGCGTCTCACATTATGCCGCGCGCCACCGCTGTCGGTGTAACATCCAGTTCTGACAAGTGGACAGTTGAGGTCTCAACAAATTTTAAAGCGCGTAGAATTTATTTTTTAGAGCTTTTAAAGCGCAGAATTTATTTTTAGAGCTTTTAAAAAGCAGAATTAATCTAGCAGATTTCATTATCTCTTCGAAGATTCTTTTTCAAATTTTAATGTTTATTATAGTAGAGGAATATCAAGTGCATAAAGCATTTGGTGAACATCCAGTTGTGTTGAGCATCCATTTGCCATGTTCTGTGGCTCAAGAATGTCTTCAAAGTAAGGCTGAGATGAGTCACCACAACCGCTTAGACTAACAGCAGCAGTCACCTGTAAACCTTCCTGAACAGTAAAATTAGAGGGCCGAACCCCAAAACAGCCCTGCAGCAGTAGCCGCTAAACAGCCCGCTATCTTTCAGGACCCGGTCGCGGACCTAGGAATGTGGTGGGCGGCGGGGCGTCCGCCAAAACACCTCCGTATGCGTCGCCCGTAGCCGCGTCCTGCAGCTCCCGACGCAATGGCCGGCCCCCGCGCGCCCGTCGCGGCGGCCGTCCTGGCCGTGTTCGTCTCCCTCGTGCTCTCCGCCGTCGCGGAGCCCCCGGCGAACGAGCGGTCCGCGCTGCTGGCGTTCCTGACGGCGACCCCGCACGAGCGCAAGCTGGGGTGGAACACCTCCACGCCGGCGTGCGGCTAGGTCGGGGTCACCTGCGACACCGCCAACTCCACCGTCGTCGAGGTCCGCCTCCTGGGCGTCGGCCTCCACCGGCTGCTGCGCCCCCGCTCCGCCTCCGCGCCGTCGCCGTCGCGCCGCGCGTCCGCCTCACAAATCCTCCAAATCCAAGCCTCCGCCTCGCCGTCGCACCTCTATGTGGAGTCGGCCACCCCGCCATTACCAAGCCCGACGCCGTGCTCCTCCCCGACGGCGTCATCCACGGCATCGAGCGCCTCTCGTTCCGCGCTCCGTGCAGGAGGCCTTCAAACGCCACCGCAGCCTCGCCGCCATCTCGGCCGTGCTGCCCTCCGGCGCGCCCGAGGTCGACACGAGGACGCACCGCCTCAAGAAGCCCGCACCGCCCGTAAAGAACGCGCTCCTGGCCGCGGCCCGCGCTCGCTTGTAAACGCGCTCTTCCCCGCCGACCACTACGGATGCTCCAGCTCCACGCGCTCCGCCCGGACCTCGCGCGGAGGGTGTTCGACGAATTGCCGCGTCGCGAGGCGATCACTACGACCTGGTCATCAGCATGTACGCCGGGGCTGCTCGGGGACGCCTTCGTCGGCTCCGCGCCTCATCAGCATGTACGCCAAGTGCGGGTGCCTGGAGGAGGCAATCAAGGTGTTCGACGGCATGCCGGAGCGGAACGAGTACGTCTGGGGCACATGGTGGGCGCGTCCGCGGTGCACGGCATGGAGGCGCAGGCGGTCGCGTGCCTGGAGAGGATGGCGACGGAGGACGGGGTGCGGCCGGACGGCGTCGCGGTGCTCGGGGGGCGCTGTCCGCGTGCGCGCACGCGGGCAAGGTCGAGGACGGGCTGCGCCTGCTCAGGGAGATGCACCGCCGGTGGAGGACGGGCTGCGCCTGGTGTGCAGGCGGTGGAGGAGGAAATAGAGTGCACTGTTGCAGCAAAAGAAATTTAGAGGGTGAAATATTTTAGAGGAGGTGGAGAATATTCTTTTAGAGGGTGGAAAATAGGGGACACTGTTGCGGTCAGTCTTATAAGCTGGTTGTTCACAATTTTTTCTTTTGCGAAACAAAAGGAATAAAAGAGGCATAACTTTGGATTTGGGTGCTTTCAAACCGTGGCAGTGAAGAACGATCTGGATTTATATATAGATAAAATGTTGCACCACCGATTTGTTTTTAAGATTTCAGGTAGTCAAATCTCAAACTAAAAATACACAGCTATGAGGGATGTCAGTAGAAAAATCTTATGATGGAAACAAAAATTAGACAAGTGAGCGATCTGAGTCTTAGTGTGCTCAACTGCTCATTTTGAGAAGACATGATAGATCAAGTGGACTCAAATCAATGTTGGCTTTAAAATATGTGGAGCTTTAAGGTACATTCCAAAATCTGAATAAGGGGTCAGCAAAATGATTTCTCTTTCGATTTGAAGGTGGGGGAGGTACGCAACCGTTGACTGTTTGCCATCATTCAGACATGGCAGCCCCTCTTTTTAAGGACTTTGAACAATATTTATTCATTGGGTATCTACTGGTACTAGCACATAGTTTTTTTTAGAGAAAGTACTGGCACATAGTTTAGTAGCCCTTTCTAGAACCTTTACAAAGAGGCAGTATTTTTCTTGAAAAAGAAAAACATGTTGAGCACGTTTTTCATCAAAATAGAAAAAAGAATATAACAACATCCAAAAAGCGAAAAACACAACACGGGAACATTCCAACATACACAATGACCACTATGACAGCGAAAAAAGACAGGCACTTGCCCCATACCGAAAGCTACCACTTACAATCTAAGCATCTACGTGGAGGATAGCACACACCACAAGCAAATGGTTTCAGCTTCTATTCTAGAAGTCATAATAACTCGAACAACCCATGGAGAAAAAACATGGCAACAAGAAGGATGAAATGCACGGGAATTTTGCTAATTTTACTTATGCGCACGGTATTTTTGTACACAGTTTCTTCATACATGTCATTCACTTCCTTCACAAAAAAAAAAATGCATGTCATTCGCTTAGAACGAGAACTTGAAGACCATGTCGTGCTTGTACACCTGTCCGGGCCTCAGCGTCTGCGACGGGAACTCGGGGTGATTCACCGCATCAACATACCCCATCGTCTCCAGGCAGAAACCCCCGTACTGGTTGTACACCTTGCCGTCCTTCCCCTTGGTGCTGTTCAGCCAGTTCCCCGTGTACAGCTGCATCGTCGGCTGGTTCGCCCACAGCTCCAGCGCCCGGCCGGACGCGCCGTCGCGGGCCACCGCCACGGGCCGCATCCCTTCCCCGTCGACGACGTAGTTGGCGTCGTACCCGACGATGCGGCCGCCCATGACGCCGCGGATGCGCGCGCCGATGGGCGTCGGCGTCCGGAAGTCGAGCGGCGTGCCGGCCACCGGCGCGACGCGGCCGGACGACGGGAGGAGCTCCTCGTCCAGCACGGTGTGGCGCGACGCGAAGAGCCGGAGCGTGTGGCCCAGGACGTCGCCGCTGCCGTGCCCGCCCAGGTTCCAGTACGTGTGGCTCAGGAAGTTCACCGGCGTCGCCGTGTCCAGCGCCGTCGCGTTCATGTGCACGCCCAGCGCGTAGGGGCTCCACAGCCGGTACGTCACGTACGCGTCCACGGCACCCGGGAAACCTGCTTGCGTTGCGTGAATGCAAGTTACAGCCGCGATTTTATTGCGCGCAACGATCGCGCGTCAAAAAAAGATTCAAACTTTCGTTCGAAAGATACGATTGTATCCGATCGTGAATTGCACGCACCTTGCTCTCCGTCGAAGCTATGGTAGTACAGGGTAATGTATGGGGAGTCGCCGCCGCTGACATACTCCTTCACAGTCCAAATGCTTTTGCTGAACCCTCTGCCACCGCCTGAATTAACGAACGAACACGTACAGTTAACATATCTGGGGTCTTTTCGGAGCAGAGCAATCCTCTGTAGGATGTCGGCGTCCATACCGTGTATCGTATTCTTGCCGTCGTTTTTGTACAGGTGGTACACCTTCCCGTCGAGGACGAAACGGCCCCGGGATATTCTCTGCGCGACGCGGCCAGTAATCGGCCCGAAGTAAGATGTATCGTTCTGCGTGGCAAGAACAAGTTGAATGCATTGAACAACACGAAATGGGAGATTTGGGGAGTTGCAGGCTCAATGAAATCTCATCTTTATTTTTCTCATTTTTATATGTCATTGCAAACACACATTAGCCTGAAAATGTAGCATGCTCACATGTTACTATCTGACATGGTTCCGGACATTTGGGGGAAGAAAACAGGGTACCATTTCTAAACGCCACAACGAATTGTCATTCTCTACCAGCTCGAAGACTGACGGCTTGTGAATTGGCCTTTGAGACTACGATGCGTCGTTTGGTGGCGAAACAAACAACGTGGGCTCATGCTTTGAAAGTTCTTTTAGCGTGGTGGCCCCGTGTACTAATTGGACTCAAAAGATTGTCACACGTGCGAAATGGAACAACTGATCCTGCGTCAGATACTCTTGCAGGTCCTGTTTGGAAGCTGGCAATTTTGCCTCCCTTTTCCTATAAAAGTCATACTCATGCCTATATCCTAGCACTAGCAGCCTTTCTTTAGAAAAAAAAAGTACACTGTTGAGATGGTGGACACCAGTCCAGCTAATTGTCTGCTAGTAGTTCACTATTTTTATAGTTAGTTCATGGTTAAGAAGCTGAATTATCTCAATTTTTTTTTCCTTGAATCACAACACCATTTCCTTGCAACTGAGATTTGTGGCGTGTAAAAAATGTTACTGGTACAACCTTTAACCAGGAAATTAGCAAACAACCCCACTGGTAGAAAGGCAGAGAGAGTTCAGACATAAGCTCTAAAGTAGGGAGAAAAAGAAGGTTTGCTTGTTATGCAATGCTCTAGCACAAATCTGTTTATCAAACAGGGGCATGCTACTGCTGAAAAGAACAGAGACGGCTCCTTACCACATATTCAGCGATGGTGTCTTTGCCAAGGACGACATCAGCCAAATTCCCTGCAAAAAAGGGCAAGCCTGGAGTTAAACCACGTTGGCCTGAAACGGAGAAAGATCTCTCCCGGCAATGGAGCACAACATCAGGCAAGAAGTTGAAGTTGAACCGTACCTTTGGAGTCGGGAAGGACGACGGACATGATTATGGCGCCCCAGTTGGTGATCTTGACGGAGAAATCCCCCCTCCTGAGCTCGTACACGCCCACCATCTTCCTCGCGCTGGCACCCGGCGCGGCGGAAGCCACGGCGCACAGCAGCGCGAGGAACAGCACAGCTCTCGCCATGGCGGCCAGCACTGTCGCAGTTAGAGCCGAGGAGGAGGAGGAGATGCAGTTGGTTGGCACCGTTCATCGCCTTTAATATAGACGCGCTCGCGTGCGGATATGAAGGCGATGACGATGTCAAATGTTCAGGCTGCCGATCTGCAAAAGCCCTCAGTCAATGTTCAGGCGGACCAGCACAGCATGCACGCACGCGCAGCACCACGCTGACGCTGTGCCGCTGCCGGTCGCATCCCGTGATTTTCCTTGTCCGTTTGCTACCTGTGCGCGCGTGCGTCGTTTGCCGTGAGGCGAGCTGCGGGACAGGGTGCGGCCAGTTTGCGCACAGCGGTGGCCGGCGCGGCCAGCCACGCGGGGAGGTCAGAGACTCTGCATGCCAGTACCGCGGCCGTTGCCGCCCGCGCCAGCAAAAGCAAGGCCCCTGCCGAAGTGCCAATTGCCATGTGGTGAAATAGATCGAGCTTATGTTTGTATGGGCTGTGCCCCGTGGTGGCTGGCTCGGCCTGCCTAACAAGGTCGCTCGGCCCAGAAACTAGTCTCAGTTCATAGCAAAAGAACACCGTCCAAAGTGTGCTCAATCTCCTCAAAAAAAAAAAGGTGCTAAAAAAATGAACACCAAAATTTTATGGAGATGAACTTTATTTTGAAAGATATCAGTGAAATTCCATGAAACCTATGCAATGGCATGTGTTGACTTGAGTGTAGTTGAACTGGAGGTATTGCGCTCGTGAGTGCGGCGTATGTTTAATCGGCAACGGGTTTGAGTACACACACACACACACACACGAAAAGAAAGGCATTTACTATTTGCAAATTATCTTCGGCTCAGAAAATTATTGTCACGCAGCCCTTCCAGCTCGAATCTCGCAAAGACATCAACCAAGGTCGCCTCGCCTGAAACGCTAGAACGAGAACTTGAACACCATTTCATGCCTGTACACGCCGCCGGGCCTGACGATGACCGACGGGAAGTTGGGGTGGTTCACGGCGTCGGGGAACCCCTGCGTCTCCAGGCACAGCGCGCCGTACTGCCCGTACACCTTGCCCCCTTCCCCACGACGTGGTCGAGGAAGTTGGCCGTGTAGAACTGCACGCCGGGCTGGTTCGCCCACAGCTCCATCGCCCGCCCCGACGCGCCGTCCCGGACCACGGCCACCTTCCGCAGCGCCCCGCCACGCCGTCCACGGCGAAGTTGGTGTCGTACCCGTAGACGCCGGCCTTGCCGCCGGAGACCTCGCGATGTGCGCGCCCACGGGCGTCGGCGAGCGGAGGTCGTAGGGCGTGCCGGCCACGGGCGCGAGCCGCCCCGTCGGGATCAGCGCGGCGTCCACGGGCGTGTACCGGGACGCGAGCAGCTGCACGGTGTTGTGGAGGACGTCGCCGCTGCCGGCGCCGCCCAGGTTCCAGTACGTGTGCTGCGCCAGGTTCACCGGCGTCGCCTTGTTCACCGCCGTCGCGTTCATGTGCACGCTCAGCGTGTAGGGGCTCGAGAGGTGGTACGTCACGTACACGTCCAGGGCGCCCGGGAACCCTGTTTCACAAAAGCATAGATTAATAACTTGATGTACTTCGTTTTGACGAAATGGCTCATTTTAAGATTTGAATTTCTTGTTCTTATTGCTTCTCTAGATGCTTGCCAAGTTGCCATGGCACCTTGTTCCACTACGACACAAACGTGACCATCAGGCGAGGTTTTGGAGCACAAATTAAAACGGAAAAAAAAGCATCCGACAGAGCGAAGTGACCTACTGCTAGTGGATCATAGAGGACCACACAACTACATAACAATGCTATTGATGATTTCGGGCAGACATATCCTGACCAGTCACTGAAAGTGTCAATATTTTGTATCAGCAAGCGGTGTTCATGAATAAATTAACCTGACATCGTGATACTACCAAAACAATTTTGTTTCCCTCGTTCTGGTTTGCGATGATATTTCAAAGATATCGCTTTGATTTTTGTTCAGAGATGTAGCCTCTCAAGATTTTCGGTAGTACTAAACTGATTCACAAGTGCAGTTTTCAAACTTCCCTGACAACAGGTAAAATCTTCAGCATCAGTACTGATGTTATAGATTTGACTGTCTGGAATCTCCAGAAAATTTTCTCGTAGGCCAAAACGAAATAAAAAGGTGCAGACAAGTGGCATGTATTTCAAATCATGTGCATTTGGGTTACCTTCTTCTCCGTCAAAGCTGTGGTAGTACAATGTGATGTATGGGGAGTCACCACCACCGACATATTCCTTCACCGTCCATATAACTTTGCTGAAACCCCTGTGACCACCTAGACAGGAGCAAGATAAATTGAACCATTGTTCGTGATGCACCAGGAGTTTCGCGAACACTTTGAACAGGTCTTTCAGCTCTGAAGTATACGTACCGTGAAGTGCGTTCTTGCCATCGTTGGGATACAGATGATAGACTTTTCCATCGAGGACGAAGCGCGCATTAGCAACTCTGTTTGCTACTCGTCCCACCAGCGCTCCAAAGTAACCAGAGCCATTCTGATCAGCAAGATTACGACAACAAGGTGAACTGAAATTAATTTACACATTGTGAAGAAATCTGAAAACAGAGTTGTTTTGCCAAAAAAGGCTGACAAAGTTGCTTTCTGGAAAGATTGCTAGTGTAAAACTGAACAAAAGCTGTTCTATTCTCACGATAGTTTGCTTCTGGTTAAGCAGTTTTTAGTGCTGTCATTCGATTTTGCTGAGATATCAATGTGCGTAAGAAGTGAAGCTTCAGATCAAAGAGGCTAAAACAAGTAACAATGCAAAACAGGCATCACATGGTCAAGCAGTGTATCCTTTCTCACCGGTAACATGGCCACCAGCATAAAGAACACAGCATCCAACTAATCCCTTTTTTTTTCTATTCCTCTTGATCTTCAGAAATACTTTTTCTTTCTCCCTTCCTTTCTTTTTCCGTATGCTACAAGTTTATTTGCCTTATCCCGTTGCTGTATTCAACCAGAGCGATACGTGGCAAACGCATCTCAATTTTCTGTGGGTTGTTTTCAATGCATGGGACCTCCTCGCGTAGAAAACTGAACTCAGACTGAAGGCGACAACATCGGTCCTAGCTGCTTGATGAACTTGTTTTTAATACCCGAATGATTGACTAGATGGCAGCGGTTTATGCGGGATGCTATGTTTAGGATAGGAACATGCGCAATTTAAAATTCACAAGCCCAGGAGGTAAGGAACATACACAATGCTAATCGAATTGGGCGAGAAAAAGGTGTAGACATGCATCGAAGTGTATCAGATACAGACAGTATTCTCACTAGGTTTTGCAGTTGTGCAATCTGCGTCGATCAAAGAGGCAAAGACCAAGGACTGATCACTG
This sequence comes from Eragrostis nindensis, assembly GCA_012490785.1. Lineage (NCBI taxonomy): Eukaryota > Viridiplantae > Streptophyta > Magnoliopsida > Poales > Poaceae > Eragrostis > Eragrostis nindensis. The sequence continues at coordinate 176,408 of JAAXCT010000812.1, read as the reverse complement.
ACGCTGGTTCGTAAAAGTGTTGCAGACAGAAACCAAAGGGAAGGTACAGCGTATACGCACGGTAAAGCAGAGAACTAGCAGTACCGGAGGGTACGTACCACATATTTGGCGATGGTGTCGTAGCCGAGGACAACATCAGCCAGATTCCCTGCAAAGTAGGCATGGCAGCAACGTTCCGCTCAGAATTTGCGAAAGCCGAACACAGAACGAACGAACGAAGCAAGCACAAGTCGCAGACAGAGGATTGTTGGACGCGAGAAACGAGAGGCACACGCACCTCTGGAGTCGGGGAGGACGACGGAGGTGATGGTGGCGCCCCAGTTGGTGACGTTGACGGAGAAATCGCCCGCCTTGAGCCCGTACACCCCGACCATCTTCCTCCCCGCCGCCGCATTGGCACCGCCGACGAGGACCGCGACGCAGCACAGCGCGAGAAGCAGCGGAGCTCGAGGCATGGGCATCGTCGCCCGCTGCCTGCGCCTTAATTGGCAGGCAGGGCCCTGGGAGGGAGAGACGTAGACGGAGCGGAAGGGACGACCGACGAGACGAGACGAAGCTGCTGCTGCTGGCAGGAATGGACGGATGTCTGGCAGTCAAAGATATACTAGTACTGCAGCTGAGATGCGATAAGGTGGTGCCAAATTTGAAGTGGTGGCTCCTTCTTGTTTTCTGCTCCCGCGACGCCACAGGAACGAATTGTCAGAGCGCGCTACGCTCGGGACCGCGCGCGGCGCTTGTCCCGTGCGGCGCGTTTCTCCTTGTCTGCTACGAGCTCCGTCGCCGCGCCCATCCGGCGGCGTCGTTTCTTGTGTGGACGAGCGGTGGGCCGGCAGGCACATGGATGGTGGCCGGCGAATATTCGCGCGTCCTCGTGCGCGGCATGATATGATGGTCGTCTAGTCCACTAGTCCAGGCACGGCGCGTTACCCAGATCGATCGATCCACCGCTGAGCGAGAGCAGCAGCAGAAGTGCGGCCGTAACGAACAGCCGTGGTGTGCTACAGCTCTACAACGGATCACTTGCCGCGATTAGTGCTTGCCGAAAAATGACTGCATTTGGCGGCGTTGCCATCCAGCTGGGAGTGAGCGTCTGTAGCGGTGGGATCAGGAGATCACCAAGCCCGGCAGACAAGTCATACGACCATATCCGTAAGCAAGCACGAGGCGAGAGCGATGGACGAGCCCGGGAGAGCTGTGGACTCGGATGCGCGCGAGGTTCACACTCGAAAGTGACTCTAGCCGGCGCGTCTTCCTTTTTTTTTTTATCTAACATACCTGTATTTCAAGTTAAAAAAAATTACACCAGACATACGTACAGTACGTAGAAGGATACGGAGGACAGCTGTCCCACCAAACTTGCAAAAAGGTCCCTAAAGAAAGAAGAAATTACAACCAGGTCCCTAGACCTCAAGCATCGCAGCCGATTCCACCGACAGCCGTCGCCGCCGGCAACGCCGGCCACCACCGCCATCCCCACACCGGAAGAAGCCCCATCGCACGAAGGCTTTGAAGAGAGCCGAAGATGACACTCGGACACCGAGATGAGCACACGCTGAACGCTCAAACGGCCGGGGCCGCACCTCGAGCTTCCACCGGCCCCGACTTGACTCGCCATCGACGACCGTCGCCGCCACGGGACCATCGAGCAAGCTCCGGCTTCCAAACAGACCACAAACCCCAGCTGCCTCTCCATCCTTGGAGTAAAAGGCCGGCCTCCTCCTCATATTGCCGGAAGGGAAGACGAAGGAGGACCAGCCGCGATCTCCTGAACAGGACCACCCATCGGGCAATCCACCTTCACGAGCTCTCTGCCACGCCGGAGCGGAATGCCAGCGGGACGCGGACGAACTCGGAAGGACAAAGCCGACACGAAGACACCGCCGCCGCCGCCTCGCCGGTGTCCGCCGGAACCCTAACCCTAGATACCCTAGGACCTAACCTATACACTACTACCCCAGCCAGCTGAAAACCAACGGTCTCCACCACCTCGCGACAGCGCACAGGCCATCGGAGGCGATGGAGACCGCCGGCACAGCCGGCGCGTCTTCTAGTATAGAAGGTTCGGCTTCGCTCAGCGGCCTGAACCTGATGGAGCCTAGCGTGCGTGTTGTTGTCAGCGAGAAACGGCAGCTCCGTCACGATCACACAGGTCAGTGGGGCTCCATCGCTGCTGAGGTGGGCCATGGGGCTGAGTTTGGTATTTCAGTCCAAATATGTAACGACCGGCCCTGTACACGTCCTATCCTAGTGTCAAAAGTTACTCGCTGTCTCATAAAGGTCGTATTATAAGTCCATTCTTAATGCTTATCGACAGGTCACTGCTGAGGCCAGTGGGTCATGGGGCTGAGTTTGGTGTTGTAGTCCAAATATGTAACGACCGCCCTGTAACCGTCCTAACCCAGTGTCAAAAGTTACTCGCTGTCTCATAAAGGTTGTATTATAAGTCCATTTTCAATGCTTGGTGACAGGTCGCTGCTCAGGCCAGTGGACCATGGGGCTAAGTTTGGTGTTCCAGCCCAAATATGTAACGACCGGCCCGGTAACCATCCTAACCCCGTGTGTCAAAAGTTACTCATTGTCTCATAAAGGTTGTACTATAAATCTATTTCCAATGCACACTTTCATTTTATTGTTTTTAGACTAAATTTAGGAAAGAGAGGCAGCTTCCTTTCATGGGGATGAAAAGTCTCTCACAAGAGATGAAAGTTTCTTTCTCTTTCCTCATAATTAGCTTGCCAAGTCAGTAAAAAATGCATATGTGGCATAAATTTTAATGCTTATGAAAGAATGCATTGAGACTGGCCTAAGTAGCATTTAGAACTTTTTTAACGAAAGGCCGTCATTCTCACTTTGCAATTCAATTTTTATTCTCTATCTTCTTCCTCCTCCATCCTTCCTCGTTTCTTATGAATCAGACTTTTCCGGCGCTTTATTTCATGTGTCTAGAGAAAGAACGATGATTTCTTTTTTTTTAGATGAAAGGAGTAACACAACACTCCACATTTTATGGACTTAGGAATAGCTGTCTCTGCAACACACACCATCAGCCGTGTGACTCGTGACCCTGTGTTTCATTTTGCATGTGTCTCCTTGAATCCCACATCTTCATCGCATCTCATTGAACCAACACACCTATCCAAGTCGTCTCTGATAGTGAGTATTGCTTTTTTTTACACAAGGTCATGTGCCCCCCCCCCCCCCCCCCCCTCCCCAAGACGTTCGATGGTTGGAGATTCGTGCTACGATGTTGCGTTTGACAATAGTATGCTTTGCACATATACACTCATACACAGAACGACCAGTCGATCACTAGTTCAAGCAATTCGCATATGTGAGGCCTATCTCGGTTCACACTTTTTTCCCATAAGCAATGCTTGTTTGGCTCTCATTTTTTACTGTTTGGCTGAAAAGCCATTTTTCTATCTTTTGGCTTCTCATCTGGGTCATGTTATTGATTTTGTTATACCTTTCTAGCTTCCCATCTCACTAAAAGCTAAAACCACTCCATATCGCTTTTAACCTTTATTCATTTCCTCGAAAGTCAATTTTTGAGCTTTTCAAGACACGATTGTTTGCTTCAGCTTCTAGCTTCTCACAACCACAAGCTAACCAAAAATAAATAAAAAATCAAACAGGGTCTTAACAAAGAGAAATTTTTGTCGCTAGCGCACGGCTATGCAAACCGTCTCGGGATGGAGAACGAGCCGATGTTACGGTGGTAGCGCTCGTTGTTGCCAGCTTGCTCACCCGAGTCGATCTCCCGTGTCACACACCGAGGCTTGGTGACATTGACGGGGAAATCGCCCGCCTTGAGCCCGTACACCCCGACCATCTTCCTCCCCGCCGCCGAGGAGGACCGCGACGCAGCACAGCGCGAAAAGCAGCGGAGCTCGAGGCATGGGCATCGTCTCCCCTGCATGCGCCTTGGCAGGCAGGGCCCAGGGAGGGAGAGACGAAGATGGAGCGGAAGGGACGACCGACGAGACGATAGCTGCTGCTGCAACTAGACAGGAATGGACGGATGTCTGGCAGTCAAATTTGAAGTGGTGGATGTTATATCATTCTTAATAGGATCATCTAGTCAGAAGTAGATCACACCTAGAACTTAACAGATCAGATGAAACTTAACCTACCTGAGCTTAAATTCGCCATGAATTAGATCTGCAGTGGATGCAGATCAAGTAGATGATGACGAACTTGGTGTAGATGTAGAAGAACAGCAGATGTCGATGTAGATCAGGGACACCGGGCTTCCACGACTTCCAGCACCTTAGGGATCGGTAGATTAGGGTTAGGGTTAACCCTTAGACTTAATTTCGTGGTTAATCACGGATTAGGGTTGACCAGGGGTCTCCCCTTATATTTATAGTGCTGTAGGCGCGGGGCCGGGCCCTTAGATGGGCTTAGTTTGCCTCCCGATCAAGGCGACTAATTAGGGGCCTTAGTTGGATTCGGATTGGGCCTTTTTTTTTTTGGGCCACATGACCGAGGTCAATAATTCCAACATTCTCCCCCTTGACCGAAGGTCAATGGCTAATTCTTTACAATATTCATATTATCAATCATGTGCAGGTGGATATACACAGATCAATAATCCCCACTTAATTGAACAATCTCAATCTTATACTTAGACTTATGTTCGCATTATGTTCACACTCAATACCATAGTAAAACCCAGCGAATGGGTCGACAGCAGCGTAACAGCATACTGGGACAACATTAACCAAAGTCAACTACAGTATCTTGATAGAACACTTATTAACTGAATTGGGAGTTTATTTATTCGGCCTCATCCAGAATCATATTTCAGGTTAATCATCAAATCCAAACTAATTTCGCGAAAAATAGGATAAGAGATAGGACCCTCAATAAGTCATGTTGCTAGCTACTTGAAGCATTAAAATGACTTGATCCTGGGACCCTTCTTTCATAACATAACAATATAGTTGTCAATAGGCTTGACACCATCAACTATGTCATTACTTGAAGGAATACTGTAATCAAATACAGCAACATTGATTGTAATCAATGTAAACTTAATAATAATAATAATAATAATAATACCGGAACATATTTTATATGCCTGTCTGAATTAAAACATGCCATACAAAATCAGCTTTAATAATACTAATCTTGTTTTAGAGCTTTCTGCAGAATCGCTCATATCTGTAAGACTGAAGGACATAAAACTTAATTGTGCACATTTACGTCCATACACCCTCACAGAACCTTATCTGAATAGTACTTAATTAAATAAGCATGTTATATGGTGCCTTTAACTTTAAGCCCCTTTTTCCAGTGGACCTCCCCTGGACTAAGGCTACTAAAATTTTGTCAAGCATTCCGGCTTGTCATGCTAAGTCATTGTCTTATAGATCTCAGCATATAGCTTCTATCTGAAGCTTTAGGAACGTCTTCCTATTTATCTTATTCTTAATCTCATACTTATGATAATATTTGCTATATCACGCAAAACGATACAGGCATAATTATATTTGCATTCACATAATGTCATTTCAGAGCCTCTCTCAACTTTTGTGCTTGAATGACAATCCCAATATTCACTTTGGTCCCATCAAAATGTCATACTCCCCCAGAACCTAGGAAAGCGTCACTAGATGTATCTTATGATATGATGAAATTATTTCTCCTTTCTTGGAATGCGTGCTTATTTCTTTCAACTTACGGAGAAAATAGTCACCTTAGAGTATCAGGATCTTAATTAATCCACCTTAACCTTATAATAATCACGGTTGCCCATGACATACAAACTCATAGTGAGTTATTATAAACTTAACATCTTAGTTTCCTTTGGAATCACTCCTTCAATATCTGCAGACCCATTACAGTCTACTGCTTTGACTCCATCAGAAAATTGCTATGAGATGAACTATACTTATGTTCAAAATTCATAGACTCTTTTATGACCTCTTTTACATAATCTTAGGAATAACTGAGACTTTTACTTTTGTGCCCAAAACACTTAATTTATCATTAAACATTACATGTCTCTGTTATTGTAGTACGACTAATGCACATTCTAAACAGAGATTGGAAAAGAATGGAGAAAATACTTATGGCACAGTGTATATGATAGAATCATATATGTATGTATACATATCTTATCTTAAATCATCAATACAGGGAAACTTATCCTATATCTCATTAAGATTTTATTCTCCCCCATTTCCTTCCATGTGAGCTTTCATTGAACTCTGAATTAATCAGAATATTTAAAATGTGTCGGCCCATAAACTTATCTAACTTACAATGACAGCTCTTTAACTTAACATTGGCACGACGTTTCTTATACCACTGATCAGCTTTCCTTGCTAAAACTAGCCCACATCAGCTGTGGCCAGAAAATGAACTAGAGCAGCATGGCTATGATTAAATGTCCACAAAACAGCGGTGGCCAGTATCATGAACACAATCATACTGCAATCATCTCTGATTCCATTGCACCAACTCACAACAGCGGAGGCCAGAAAATGGGTGACACAACACAATCTGCGACAAATATCCCGTACCCAGCGGAGGCCAGAATATAGAATAAAAATCACACTTATTGAGACAATTGGTCTTTATGGAGTATATACTCCCTTCACAATGGTAATCATATCTCGCATTATAAGGCTGCCCTTGAACTTATTCTTAATGGAGCAGTAATAATATAGCGAGTAAATTTGTCCTTAGAACTTATGGACAAAATATCATGGAGAGAATTATCACTTAATTTTCTGACAAGAGCAGATCTTAACTTATTATTAACTGGAGCGTCTCTTCTTAATTGATGAGACATTCCATTCTCCCCTTCGAATTTGTGGTCTAAACGTGAGTGTGCCACATATTCGACAATGTCTCATCTCTTAACTTGTTGAGTCTAATTCTCACATATAAATAGTAGAGAAGTAAGAATGAACAATAACTTAAAACTTGATGAGAGAAGAGATAAACTCATAACTTAAAGGTAACACACTTATAGTTATATATAGAAACAAAAGTTTCGCTAAATTACATTGAAATCATCAAGCTAAAATGTTGAGTTCACTAACTTAATCTAAAAGAACAATATGATAACTCAACTCATTTCCATCAACTAATTCTAAGAGCCACTCCCCTGGTCTCATGGATCTCATAAGGAGGCATTAACAAAATGGTCCACACATGAGTCTGAAATTTGCAATCCAAAAGCCTTAAGCTCATGGGCTATGTCCCACATGCGACTGATATGCAATAGTAGTCCACCTTGCCCACCTTGCCCGTCATAACGTGTGGTAGTTAGCCTTTTAATGAGGTAACTTATGCAGACTTGCTTATGACTTATCTCAATGAAATATAAGAATTCATCAGCAGTCTTGTCCTCATTTGCAGCAAATGCTCCCCGTATGCCTTGTGAGATGGAGCGCATTATGATCCTTTTGGCAAGCTTATTATCCCTCTCCCATATTTCTAACTTGAAGTGATACTCAATCATCTTCTCATCATAATCCTCAATGCCAGGGGTAGGAGGAAATGGCTTGACATTGTGTAGCACATAATCAAGCTCCAGAAACTTGAGAATGTCTTGCACCTTCAGTTTCCATAGAGGAAAGTCAATGCCATTGAAAGGCTTAATGGTCTTCATGTAGCTTGCAAGACCATTGTCTGAAAATGACAAAAGCATAAAATGCTTAGTCAACTTAATGAATGCAACTTACGCATTTCTTATTAATCTTAAGTCTTAAAAGATGGTGATGGAAACATAAATAAATAAATAATAATAAAACTTAAGTCTGAAAGATTAATAGTACAAATAAGATGCACTTAATAGCACGAAAATAACCCTACGTTGGTCTGATTACAATCATGCAATAAGAAACAACTTGCATCACCGTTGGGGAAAACAAGCGAATCTTATTCTAAAACTCATAATTAAAACAACGTTGGTCAGAATTAATTACAAGTGTACTCTAAATGAACTTCTCGTTGGTTCCATTCAAATAGAGGCATCTTAAAAGCACTTGATGAATAAATGAATATTCAACTTAACTTATATGGTAAGATAAAACTTAATGATGGACAAACTAAGCCTAAATTTAAACTTAAAAGGCTTAGAAAACATTAATGGCAAGGCAAAATGCACCATAAAATTAAAATGCTCATAAGAACTTAAAACTTAAAACTTTATTATGAGCGCGTGCTTATTTATCTGAGGGACGGAGTAAGCATAAAACTCCATTTAATTAAAAGTGGTGCAATGGTAAAAAGGAACTTAATTTGCACTAAAATTATGAGCTGCTTAAAACTTTGTAACTGAAAACTAATAGCTTAAAGAATCTTAAACTTATCCCTTAAAGTTATTATGCTCATGAAAAATCCAAATATTGGAACATAAAAGCTAATAAAACTTAATAAAACTTAATATAGTGGATGAGCATATATTCTCAAGATGACAGCGGAAGCTTAAGATAGCAAATGAAATTTTGCTATTAAATATTCTTGAGAATTTGACTTAAATAGTTTCTCAACTAATAGCCAAATTAAACTTAGAAAATTATGAGAAATTTTACTGCAACATAACTTAAGATATTACTTATAAAATTTGCAGAAAATTATGCTTATAACTAATGCTTAATTTTATTTCTTAATTACTTAGCTCAAAAACATGAATTAGGCACCTCAACATATATATTGGTGGATTTAATGCTTAATTATGAATTAACATAAATAAATACCACCAATATTAAACTTAAATATACTTACAAAAAAATAATGATACTGAACATTTAAATAAATGCCACAAAGAAATCATCTTAATTTGAGCTAAATTTGGGGCAAAATCTAATTCTGAAAGGAAACTTAAAAGAAATGTTCAAATCTTATTCAGAGCACGCGCATGGCCCAAATGAAACTCGGCCCAAAACTGAAATGCGCACGCCCAAAACTGAAAGAAACGCGCTCACGCACGAAAAATTAAAACGGCGAGCGAGCGGGCCGGCGAAGCGGCCCAGCACGCTCCGCGCGCGACGCGAAAGTGGCCGCCCGGCCCGGGCGAGGTTTTCTCACCCCGCTTCAATGCTGGCCGTCAGATCGAGGTCAATAATTCCAACAGTGGATCCTTCTTGTTTTCTTCTCCCGACGCCACAGGAACGAATTGTCAGAGCACCGCGGACCCCAGCGCGCCGGCGCTTGTCCAGTGCGGGTGCAGCGCTTTTCTCCTTGTCCGCTACGAGCTCCGTCGCCGCGCGCGCCCATCCAGTCGGCGTCGTTTCTTGTGTGGACGAGCGGTGGGCTGGCACGGCACATGGATGGGACCGGCGAATATTCGCGCGATCTCGTGCGCGGCATAATGGTCGTCTAGTCTACTAGTCCAGGCACGGCGCGTTACCCAGATGAGATCGATCCAACGCTGAGCGAGAGCAGCAGCAGAGTGCGGCCGTAACGATCGAACAGCCGTGGTGTGCTACAGCTCTGCAGCTGATCGATCACTCGCCGCGATCAGCGCTTGCCGAAAACTGCCTGGATTTGGTGTCCAAAAAAAAAAAAACTGCCTGGATTGGCGGCGTTGCCATACAGCTGGGAGTGAGCGTCTGTAGCAGTGGGATCAGGAGATCACCAAGCCCGGCAGACAAGTCATACGACCATATCCGTAAGCAAGCACGAGGCGAGAGCGATGGAGCCCGGGAGAGCTGTGAACTTGGATGCGCGCGAGGTTCCACTCGAAAGTGACGCTAGCCGGCGCGTCTTCTAGTAGAAAAGGTTCTATCTTAGATTGATTTTGCCGAAAAGGTTCGGGCTTCGCTCAGCGGCCTGAACGAACCTGATGGAGCCCTAGCGCGCGTGTTTGTAGTCAGCGAGAAAGGTAGCTGGGACCAATGGGCCATGGGGCTGAGTTTTGGTGTTCCAGCCCAATACGTCACTACCCGGCCCGGTGACAACCGTCCTAGACTCCTAGCCCGTGTCAAAAGTTGTACTCGCTGCTGGCAGCCGTGTCCTAGCCTGCTGCTGTCTCATAAAGTTGTAGTATATCTTAATGAAGCCCGTGTCCTAGGCATGGGAGCCAAGGCCTCCCCAGGGCGTTTTGGTCTACTGTGTTCACTCTCCTGAACGACACGTGGCGTTTGGCTGCCACAGAGCAAATCGTTCTTCCACTCTTTCGAAGGACGCCGAGCATGGTTTTGCTGGGCGGTGGTTCGCACGGCAGTTCCTCCAGGGCCGTAGCCCTCACGGTGCCCCGCCCGCCCACGCCCCTGCGCGCCGGCACACCCGCCCTGGGGCGCCGCACCCGATGTCGTCGAAGACCGCCGCCGCGCCCGAAGACGTCTCCGTCTTCGCCACCGCGCCCGACCTGCACCTGCACCGGGACGCCGCGCACGACGCCCTCGAAGACCGCCGCCGTGCCCTCGCCGCACCCGGGACGCCAGCCCTCGACGCCGTCGAAGACCGCCGTCGCGCCCGAGCACGTCGCCGTCTTGGAGGCGCCGCACCCGCCTCGGGACGCCGCGCACGACGCCGTCTTGGAGCTGCCGCTTCCCTCGCCGCCCGGAGTGAAGGGAGGAATCTCATATCCGCTTGAAAGAGAGGCCGCCTCGCCGGATCCAGCCGCGGGCGTCGCAAGGGCTGAGCACGCCACCTCCTTCGCCGGGCGGAGTGGAGCGAGGGGTCGCAGATCCGGTAGAAGGGGAGGCAGATTTGGGCGCGAGGTCTGGCGGGCTGGCACCTCGCACCGGGTCCGGCGGGCAGGAAGCAAGTTGCCGCCGCGTGCGCACACGCCAGACCGCCGCGACGCTCCACTGCTCTCTCGTGCTGGTGTTGGCCAAGCTTTGTTGCAGGGAACGAGGAACGCTCGTGGCCTCTACGAGGTAATGGAGGTGCATTTGCGGCTAGATGCAAGAGGCGGCAGAGTGAAGAGAAGAGCCCTAGATTTTGTTGTGCTTTGGTGAGCTGAAGAGAGTGCGAATGCGCGACAGAACGAGCATCGGCAGGCTGACGAAGAAGACGACATAACTCAGATAAGAACAACTCCTCATGCCCAAAGTGGACGGGAGACTCTACACGTGTTGTTTAATTGGACTGAATGTGCATCTGCTGGGCTTTGGTGGGCTGGATAATGTGTTATTGGGCTTCGAAGCTCCATTGGAGTTTCCAACAGCTACAAATTAACAAGGGCAGGAGCGTTAGCTCATGCGGCAAGGCGTGCGGTTGGCACCCTGCCGACCAGCGTTCGATCCCTGGGATCGTCGCTGGTTTCTCACCGGATTTATTCCTAAAAATAAATTGCAGGTGCCTCTCTACGCGTGATGCTACAAAAGGAATGCGACGTCCCTCGTCGCGCACTGGAGGCCTACGGTTTCTGGTGATCTTTGGAAGGACGCGATCTTCGGTGATGCTGAGTGTAGTTGTAGGTTTGGACTGTGCGTGTGGGTGTGAGTTTTGTGTGTGTCGTGGTGTGAGTGAGTGTTTGCACATGAACAGATGCTACAATTGTACCCAGTAAGAGAGGCTTAAAAAAAGGGCAGGCCGGCATATTTACCAAAAAAAAATATATATATATATATAGCACACAATCATTACGCAACATACTGACACAGTGGCACCATTATGTTTTTAGCACCATTAGAAGCCGTGTTTTTTGTTCACGGGGCGCGGCGTAGCGCACCAGCCTATCTAGTATAATATATAAGGGGGAAATATTGGGTGCAATGAAGCTATTTCGTGCAATATTTGCAAACCCCCTTTTTTCACAAACCCCCCACAAAAATCTCTTTACTAATTACTCGTCGTCCAGTGTGCTGGCGATTGGATGAAGATGGGGACACTGCTTTTTAAAGTGCAAAATGTCCAAACGATGCTGGATGGCAGCAGGCTTGGAGGCTACAAGAATAGAACTGGATGCATTGTCTTCCAGTCAAAAAGTAGTGCAAACTGTTCTGCAGATGAAAGAAGAAGACAGGCTGCGAACCATTACCCTCTTATGGGCTTGTGGGATGCTAGAAACAAAGCTAATGCAGGAGAGAAGTTACCCTCATGCACTGGCGGAGCCTTCCCCCCCCCCGTCTCGGCCAGCCGGGCCACGGCCCCCCCGTGGCCACAAAAAATTCGAAGACCCATGCATCTTGCTGCTATTTGAAGCCCAAAGACCAGCACGATGCGAATTTTTTTTATTTAATCGAATTTTTTATTATATTTTTTTAATAACCGCTCGTTTTCAAAATTAGCAAAACTAGTCGCCAAATCGCCCGCTCAATGGGCGATATCCTCTTGCCGCCCATCATTCGGGCGACAGGAAGCGGAAATACCTGTGCTCCGGTTGGTGGGGCCCAGTCGCCCATATATCGGGCGAAAGAACCAGTCGCCCAACCTTGGGCGACAAGGGCTAGTCGCCCATCACGCGGCGAGTAAAGCCCACGCAGGGCGACAACGATCTAGTCGCCCAGTACAAGGGCGACAAGCTGCTTTCTTTTTTGTTTTTCGAAATTTATTTACCGCATGTATTTTTTTGTTTCTCATTTATGTTTGATAGATTACCATTTATGTGAGGTTATTTTAAGTGCAATCAAAAATACTGTGAAAACATATTGTGCAATAAACAAAAACGAGCTGTGCAATGAAAATACTGTGCAGTCGACATGCTGTGTATCCGAAAAAGGTACGATAACTTAGGCTCCATACATAGAGTGAAGTACAACAAAGATTACAAATACTGGTTGCAATGGCATGTATGGAACACGTGACGACTACTATCATAGTTGTGTTCCGCTCTAAACCTAACATGCCTTAGGGAAAAATAAATAATAGGAACAACAAACATGCATGGCTTCTACTTAGGCCCCCTTTGTGCCCGTCGAGCTTCCTCGCGCCATGCAGCTACTTGTTGAGCATGGCGTTGATGAGCTTCTTCCTCACGCTGTGACTTCGTGCCATTGCACGCTGGCGTGTTTGCTCTTCACGCGGCTACGTTCATCCATTGCTGGCTGCCTTGATCCTTTGCACCATTAGTTCCTCCCTTGTAGGTTGGGCGTGCTGAATATTTTGTTCCCTTTGCCCTCTAGTTGGACGTGCCTGTTGGAGCCTTTCATGGTCAGCCATCCTCATGAGTATTCACTTGTGGTTTCGGCTTCGATGGCTGCACGAGTAGCATTTGTGGGCCGAACCGAATCAATCCATTGCTTGAAGTCACAACCCTGAAGAAGGTAGGAAAAATGTTGTAGCGTTACAGCCTGGAAAATGCTACAAGTGTTAGAGAAATGCTTAGTTACCATGAAATCAGGGTCCAAGTCAGGACACCCAAAGAACCTCATGCCAGATGTGGCACGCTTTGTCGACGTTCTAATCATGGCTCGATGACCGCACTTGCATAGCGGCCGGTCGCTCCACGGAGGCAATGGAAGGCTTCTGTTGCTTGATTCAGCCATGTGCACGGTTTGGTGACTAGGCACCTTGGTTTCTATGTGCAACCCATTAGATTTATACTTAGGCATTGGATGCTTTGCATGTGACAGCAATAATAGAGATGCATGCAGAGAATAGGGGTCACTGTTCGACAATGATGTGAGCAATAATGCATGCAGAGAGAGATAAGGTCAAAAGCTCAGCAATAATGGAGAGGCAGGTCACAGCGATGCAGGTCACAGCAATAATGCATCCTTGGATGCTTTGCCTGTCATTGCGAGGAGATGTGGATGTAACAGAGGTAGGGTATGACAGCAATAATGGACATGCATGCAGGGGGTAGATGCATGCACTGATGCAGGGTCAATGAATTGATGACACTGTGATGCATGACATCGAAATCTTTCATCATTGAGGCTCTTCAATTAGGGAATGGCCCCATTCAGCAGTGCGTAGGACGTCCTTTAGCGATTATACGGCTCGTAATTAAATCGGTTCGGACACGGGAGTCCTTTCTACATGAATGCGACCACACTGAATTCATTTGTTGAACAAACGTTTAATCAACGGGTACAATATGAAGATATTAATTCATTGGCATGTGACAGCGCTAGTCATTTACATAGTACCATTCCGCGTATACGAAAAGACGACATAGTGAGTGAACTTAGGAAAAAAAAATAAAGGAGGCTACAACAAATGGCGTGAGCGGATCACTTGATGACCATTGTGCTGCCCTAAACCTAACATGCCTTAGGGAATTTAAAATAAACGATACGCTTCGTAACTAATTGCTTCCAGAGGCGCCCTTTCCTTCTCATGGGACTCATAGTTCCTCATCATGGCTGCATATGCCTCATCGTCCGGTTGTCATGTGGTCATCGATCCACTCAATGAAGTTGCAACCAACAGTTTTCTGTGAGTTCTTGAACAGCGTTCTTTGAACACCCTGCACAAAATGAGAGATATGTAAGTGCAGTGCGAACATTGTCAGACGTACCACGATTTGATAAAAAAAAACCTCATTTTTTTGTTCCTCCTCCGTGAAGAACGAGAGCCTAGTTGGCTCGCTGCATTTCCAGAACCTTCTACCGTACGTGTCGTAGTCGAAGGAGATACCTGATGAGCATTCTTTACGCAATGGCAAATTGGAGGATCACAACACCGGCTGGAGGGGAGTGCCCTCGCTACGAGCATTTGCGGGAGCTCCGTTATGGAACTTCGCCAACTCTTTGTGCACCCAAAATGGGTCAACTCTCTCTTTGCGTGACATTCTATTATACGTGTAGTGCAGAATGATATGAAACATATGTGGCATCTCTATTTATAGACGGGTTCCTGGGCATCCGGGTTGACAAGTAACCTAACCAAGGTTAGTTTTGAACCATTGCAAACACTGTGCAATCAACACTGTGCAATCAATGCACTGTGTAATCAAATCACTGTGCAATCAACGCACTGTGCAATCAACGCACTGTGCAATCAACGCACTGTGCAATCAAAGCACTGTGCAATCAAAGTACTGTGGGAATGTGCTGGTGGTGGTGGCGGCTGTGGTGGAGCAGAAAAGCCTCGCAATGCCTCTGTCGGATGGTTCGGAATAATTGGTTTTACGCATCGCTGGCTAAGGTGACAGTAAAAAGAAACAAAGTAGCATCGCATAACATAAAAGGTCCTACCCAATGAGCACAAATGTCGTACCACGATGGACGATACAAATAGATGTATAACATAGTGCATAGATACATCTCACACAAAATAAAAGTCATGTCACATACAAGTGATACAAGAGATAAGTAGCTATGCCTGCCACGCTTAGGGGGAACACCCCTAACTGTGCCAGGCTTAGGCGCCTTGCGACCCGCTCTCACGTGATCGGCTGAGTACGTCAACGGCGAAGGAGGAACCACCTGACGTGCGGGACGACCTGCAGCAGTAGCAGCTGGAGTCACGTAGGGGTCCTGCGAAGACTGTGTCATCTGTGGTGCACCAGGTAACTGTGATGCAGGAAGTGTATCCTGCTGCTCGCCAGCCATGTACGCGTCGAAGTCGAAAGGCGTCGGAGATCGTCTGCCGTAACGCTCAGGGTGTTCGGAGACCTCCTCGTCGTTGTAGTCGTAGTCGTCCATACCTGAACCTATAAAAGCAAAGTTGTTGTTATGCAGAAGGTAACAATAATATGTAATATGACAAAACGTTAGTAGTAGACGTTACCTGGAGTCATGCGTGGCATCTGTGAAGAGGAGCCTGCAACATCACCAGCTGGTGGCAAACCGCTGTAGTTTGTACCTGCGCATAACGAGTAAGACATGACAGTTAGGCCATCCTCCTCGCTGTCACCGTAGAGCCTCCTCCGTAAGTGGACAGGTCCATGTGAGGACGTCCGATACTGAACCGCTCATAGGCCCACATCTGGAGGAGCAGTGGGCAACCAGTCAGGACGGCTGAGGGGTCCGCCTTTGTGCACGCGTCACAAAGTCCTCGGTACGTCGCTGCCAAGATAGCAGACGACCAGCTGTACTGTGGAACAGCGTCAAGTGGTGCATCCGCAATCTGGCGAGCAAAGAAAACCAGCTGCTTGCCCACAGAGTTCCCATGCGAACTTGTGAACATGATCCAACCGAACAACCAAAGAAGGTAGGCCTCCAAGTGCCTCGACACAGTGTCGTCATCCGCCTCCGGGTGAATGTACTCCGCCTGTACGTCACGACATAGAAACAAACGTTAGCCATAGGTATCGAAAAACTATGGAGTTAAAGAAATATACTACAAGATGATTCACTTTACCTGAAACTGTAGTAGCCACTTCTTCGTCGGGCCGTGGTGCTGGTCACCAGGAATAGTCCGGTACGGTGGAGCACCTGGCCGACGGACGATACCCTCAAAGCGGGCAAGAAGGTCGTGCCGCCAAGTGTCTGGCACGTCGGGAGAGGAGAACCGCCTCACCAGCAGTGTGTACTCCAAGCAAGAACGACACATCCTCAAGTGTCGGTGCCATCTCCCCACAAGGAAAGTGGAAGGTGTGAGTCTCAGGTCTCCAACGGTCCACTAGTGCAGCTAGCAGAGAACGGTCGAAGCAAACCGTCGGGCTGGATCCGCCTGCTCCTCAGGCCCGGTGGCCTCAACAAGCCTACAAGTGGTAGGAGTCCAGCTGCTCGTAACCTGCAAAAGCAAATGTGATTAGTTTAGGATAAATATTTAAAAAAGTAAACACATAAATGAAAACATACTGATGCATACCTCGGAATCCAACGATCGTCTAACCGCAACAACTCAAGAGGTACCCTAGGGCGTAGAACGGGCAGCTCCGCTGCAGTAACAGCACTCAAGTAGGACGGTGCCGTCGGTCCAAACGCGAGTCCAGTAACTCGAGCTCAGCTCCACCCTCGGTCGCCATACCTATACACATTGCTTGTAAAATCAGCAAATAAATACGTATAACAGCAAATATGTGACAATAAGAATGTAGTTTCATTACAACTGAAGGTCTTACAATACATTACAACTGAAGGTCTTAGAATACATTACAACATGACATACAATGTCCTTAATAACTTACTTCTCATAACATAGTTTACACAATACAGAATGCATTGAAGACGTAAGGTCACATATAACAACATGGATCAACCTAGGGTAAAGAACAATAATTCTTCAGCGAGCACTTCCTTCCGTCCTTCCTACTCCACGACGTGCACGAGGACGACGACCATCTTGGGATTCCCAGAAGGGCCTGCTTCAGCTGCACCCTCTGTTGACTTCTTACCGGGGCACTTCTTGTAGGTATGTCCCGGTGCCATCACACGCCGTACATCGGTTCTCCTGCCTTCCTTGTCTCAGACTCATCCATATCATTTCTAATACGTCGTGTCTTGCGACGGCCACGCTTCTGCCTCAATTTTTCCTTATCAGGACACGTAGGTAGTTACCACCAGGGTTGTTTGTAAATGTGCCAAATATAGCAAAGCCATAGATCTCTGCATTCCATGTCGTCATGACATACTCTTTTGAAAAATATTGCGACACGTAACGCTTCGGGGCCAAATTTGTAAGTGAACAAGCTGCTATAACATGTGAGCATGGCCTGTGTAAGAGCTTCGGCTTCATACAGGAACATGTGCATGACTCATTGCGGACAATACACTCTTGTACCGTCCTCTCGCGGTTGCCGCCACGACGCCCCCTGTCTCTACAAAGAATCTCAAAACGATTCTCTGTTGTGCCCATTGCTCGAGCACGGTGCAAACTTGCCTTCTTAATCTTTTTCTCCATGTAAGTTGTCATGAATGTTGAAAATATCAATCTGTTGTCAGCCATAGCATGACAAGCTGCTGCATGTCTTTCACGAAAGTACTTGCACGTCCCATACAAAATCCCCTCCACTATTCCAACAAGAGGCAATCCTCTAAAACCACGAATAGCCCAGTTGTACACCTCTGCCATGTTTGTTGTCATTATTCCATATCTGGAACCATCTGTATCGTACAACAATGACCACTTCTCCTTTGGCTCATGCTCAATCCAATCAGAGAAGCACCTGATAGATGACCCTGCTCTCCGGACGACGTTCCTCGGACCATCCGTGGGAGGCCACAAAGAGGAACAGACCTATCAGGGTCAGGGTTCGGCCTCTTCGACAACTCTTTAATTTGTTTTGTTGTCAACTCATCAAGCCGCTGCCACATTGCATTAAACTTCCTCTGTTGATTCTGATTGCACAGCCTTTTGAACATGTTCATCAGATGCTTATTCTTGAAATGACTATAAAAGTTCGCACCCAAATGCCTCATGCACCACCTGGATTGTATGTCAGGCCAACGAGCTGGAACACCACGCTCAACAGAACCATGCTTCATGTCCAATATCGCCTTCAGCAAACCTGCATGTCGGTCGTGTATGACACAAACATTAGGTCGTCCTTGCACCACTGCCAACTTTACACGCTCCAAAAACCAATACCAGCTATCGGCGTTCTCACCCTCCACAAAGGCAAATGCCACTGGTACGACTTGATTGTTGCCATCGACTCCAATGGCAGTCAAAATCTGCCCTTTATACTTTCCGTGAGGAAAGTACCATCCATGCAAAGAATGGGCCTGCAATGCAGAAATGCCATGATGCATTGACCCAATGCAAAGAAGGCACGATGAAGGATCAATTTTCCAGGTTCTTTTGGATTTTGCAAATCCATGATATCGTAATATGTACCAACGTTTCTCTGTCTGATGCTTTCTAACAACGATGGCAGGTTGTCATAAGAGGCTTCATATGAACCAAATCTCTTCTCTATCACCTTCTGCTTTGCTTTCCAAGCTTTAGAGTAGCTTATGGTGTACTTGAAATCCTCCTCTATCATGTTGATTATAGATTTTGGCTCATACCTTATGTTGTCCACAATTCTACTATACATGTAGTCAGCAACAAATTTGGAGGTAAGAGCTGTATTGCACTTCTCTAATTCTTCCAACTCACATGTATGGTCCTTCACTATAGAGCATTTCCATAGCAGACTCCACTTTTGCTCGTAAGCGTGCACCCTGAACGGACAATGAGTGAACACGCACTTAACGTCATACAGTTTCCTGCTGGACTTAACAACTACAAAGGACCTCTTCACCGACAGAGACCAGTACTTCACAGCATTCATCACATCATCCTTGTCTTTGTACATAGCTCCCTCTGTCACCTCATTCCCGTGGTACTCCCATGGGACGGAGTACCCTTCATTGATAATCAGATTTGCAAAATTTTGATTGTTCCACTCAGCTGGGACTGGAATCTCATTCTCGTCGTCTGAAGAGTCAACTTCGGGAAGATTCTCATACTCCTCGTCGTCCCTCCTCATCTCCTCAACTATGTGTTCTATCCGCTCTCCTTCGTCTGCTTCACCCATCGGTTCCACAGATGCTAGATTCTGTTCACCCTCCTCAATTTCTGTCTCGTGATCCTCTTCATCCTCTGTGTCTGGCCTACCTACCTCGTCCACGTCCACGGCATCTACCTCAACCACCTCCTTTAGGTATGCCTGAGCAAGGAGGACGAGAGGCCACCCACGTTCTACAGCCTTATCCACATATTTCCTCCATGTTGATGTTGCATTCAAAGGTATTAACTCCCAGTAAAACCCCTCACGTGCACGGCTAACCATACCATCAGGTTCAATCCGTGTTGGTCTGTATCCAGCTGAAACAGCCGCATCAAACAATTGTGCACACCCTTAATTGTCCTTTCATTTGGCCTTGTGATTCCTCTACAAACTGACGGAAACCCTGATACATCAACCCCCCTGTACCCCACGAACAATATCCCCTTCTCCATAATAAATTTGAAACACTATTTTATCTGACATACCTGTCAAACATCGAGATTATTATTTATTTTCGTATTTGTCACGTAGTAATCCAAATTAACTACCTTTTATACTGACTATCTTACTTGCTTTAATACATCTAAATATTGCTTATAATTAATATAAATCCTTTTTTAAAAATATGCTACAACTATATATTAATATATCTATACTTATCTTACAGAGTAATACATCTACAACACTTGTAAGTAAATATTAATACCACTATAATACTACATTATTTATTTAAATATCATAATACTAAACTATTTAAATACTGACACAAATATATAATACTGTTATTTAAATAATAGAAAATACTATAATGATACACTAATTAATGCTACATTATTTAAATCTAGATCTAACTTAAATACTATAACGCTACACAATATAATGATAGACTATTCATTTCAATACTACTAACTCTAAATCTGGCTTATAAGAATATAAACCTACATCTGTATCTATTGTATTAATACGACTATATTATACTACACTATTTATTAAATACTAGTAAATCTAGATCTAGCTACATCTAAAACTATTATACGAATCAAAAACTTACCGAAGTTACGACACGTTGGACCGCACGCCGCAACCACCTCCTCCTCTCCTCCTCTCTTTCCTTCTCTTCTCCTCTCTTCCCTTCTCCTCTCCCTCTCTTTCTGCTCAACGCCGCCGAGGCGAGGCCGAAACGCGCGGTTTATAGTGGGGGGCGCCTTGTCGCCCGGCAACTGGGCGAGTCGACCCTTGTCGCCCCGCTCTGGGGCGACTGGGCCCCACCGCGCGCACCCGCCGCGCCTTGTCGCCCGTTTGAAGGGAGATTCGACTCCTTGTCGCCCCACCGTGGGGCGACTGGGACCCACCGCGCGCGCGCCGCGCCTTGTCGCCCGTCAAACGGGAGATCCGCGCCCTTGTCGCCCCGTATATTGGCGACTGGGCCCCACCGCCCGCGCCCCGCGCCTTGTCGCCCATCGACAGGGTGATTTGCGGCCTTGTCGCCCGCCAATGGGGCGAGAACATGTTATCGCCAATGTATCGGGCGATTGGGCGACTAGTTTTGCTAATTTTGAAAACGAGCGGTTATTAATAAAAATATAATAAAAAAATCGATTAAAATTAAAAAAATTCAGCACGATGCAGCAGCAAAGTCAGCCGGCCTGCACGCAATATAATATTGGCCCAAAATCACCAAACGCTGGGGAACGAACTCAGGGCGCGAACTGAGGCAAAGCGGCGCGAACGAAGGCATCGTGCCATCGACTGGTCGACTGGCTTCTCTTATACGCTTCGTTGCACAGTTGCACAAAATCAATTGGGGAAAAAAAGCAACCGGAGGTCCGGAGCCACAGCTCGCCGGACTGATCGGCGAGTTGCAGACCAAGACTCAGCGGCTCGGCGGTCGTCACACATGGCCGTATGCTTCCGCTCTCTCCGGCAGTCCGCCCATCGCGATTCTCCGTCGACCACTCCCGTAGTTGCCCATCAGGACCAGCGTTTGGGGTAGGCTTTCTTGTTCCCTGTTTGTTCCTCTACAAAGTTCATACCTCGATTCTTTTTCCAGAGTTCAAAACTTTGAATCAATTGCAATTTATGTACTGAGAAGTCAAGATGCATTCATTTGTGTGATAAACTACTGTATATAACACTCTTATAAATTGTAGTAAAGGCTCTGTGTATCGTCGATATACTTCTCGATGAGCTTCTATGGATTTGCCTAATCGGCCCCCCCTGTGTTTTATGTCTGGCTCCGCCACTGCCCTCATGTGAAGAAGTGACCCACAAAGCCACTGTCATGTTCGCTGATGTCAAAATGTAGGGTACTGTTCAGATTCAGACAAAATTCAAAAGTAAACGCCGGGTTTGGACACCACCTCCAACTGATGTGCTCAAAGTTAACATTGATGGGCGTATTGCAGTCAAGATAAATCAGGTGCTTGGGATTTGTTGTGCGAGATAGTGCGGAATGTGCAGTATTTGCAGGATTTGGGAAGCTGATGGCAGTGCACGACGCACTTGTGCAGAAATGATGGCGTGTTTGCAGGCACTGAATGCATGCTCTGATCATGGTATGGTTTCTATTCAGGTTGAGACGGACTGCAGTAATCTAGTGATAGCAATGACATCTGAGGAGTATGATCACTCTCCCAGAGGGGTGCTGTTTCGTGAAGCTAAAAGCTTAGTGTCCCTTAATTTCAATAGTGTTGAGTTTATTCATGTTCCTAGATCAGGCACTGAGTGTGCTCATGAACTTGCCCGCTATGGTTTGTGTAAGGACCTGTAAGTTTGGTTGGATCCCCTCCATGAATTTGTACTAAATTTGGTTGCCCGCGATTCTGTTGAGTCAATTGTGGATGAATAAAACTGAAGCGAGATTGAGGATAAAAAAAAATTACTCGTCGTCCTGATCCCGATCCACCGCCTGCCGCCGGCTCTCTGACTCTCTCATCAGCAACTACACCACTCGTCGCCGATCTTCTCTACGGCACCCTCGCTTTAGCTTTGTCAACGTCGGAGCGGCTCGGCAAGGACGCACCAGCCCGTGGGTGCTTTGTCAATGAAGCCACCAACTCTGGGTTGCGGCTTGTTTTCCCTCAAATTTAGAATCTTTGAGAGCGGAAACCTGGCATGATAGCAAGACTCGCAACGCCAATATCAGATAGTCCGGTATGGAGAACAGAGTGTTTCACGGAAGTCTGCTGAAGTCTCTGGGAGGCTTGAATTTCCAGACCTAGGCCATCTCCTAATTTTGTTTATTGTAAATCTGTGGTCTGATCTAGTGAACTATACCTGTAGGTGTGACGTTTTTGATAGCGTATAGACAAACGGTGTAGATGCAGGCTGTCATAGAAGTGAACAGGATATATGCAGGTAATACATATGGCATGGACGCACGCCATATTGAACTGCATTGCCGAAGTCGTCAATGGACATAACAGCGAGCTTGTGGCCGAGGGAAACAGAATGATGATGCGGACTCTTGGGCACAAGTTGGCTCAAATTGAGACATGAGAACCGGCCACAAACGAACAGTGGTCGAGGACGGCATGAATGTCGACACACGAGAAGAGCTGGCGTCAGTGCGACCATGGCCGCCGATGTCGTAGACATGGGCATCGACGAGTGTGAGGTGGCCTAAACCCACCCAGGGGTCAGCCCGATTGGAATTGCATTAATTAGCAGCACGACGATCCTGAGGAAGGCGAATGGAGTCCCTGGGTCGTCGTGGGCGGCATGCTCCAACTATCAGCGACTTCATGGCGGCGTGCTCACCTTGGCAGGTAGATCAGGGAGAACGACGTGCTTATCGGGATCAAGAGGGATTTGATTGGGAATTAGGGAGTTAAACCCAAGTAAAAGGATTTTTGCAGAGATTAAGTGGATCGGGGGATTTCCCTAGGCAAAGATGGAACACCGGATGCTGATCAGACGGCTGGATGGGCTGTTGCACACATTGCACCAATAAAGTCCATTGCATCAAATATTTCCCCATACATATAAGTAGCATTTATAATTTTTCACCAAAGGGCCGTCATTCTCACTTTGGAATTCAAATTTTTTTCTCTATCTTCTTCCTTATCCACCCTTCCTCATTTCTTATGAATCAGACTTTTCCGGCGCTCTTTATTTCTATGTCCAAAGAAAGAATGATGATTTTTTTTTAAAAAACGAAAGGAGTAACCCAACGTATAGACTCCACAGTTCATGGGAGCCTCCACAGGACGTCGTTGCTATATTCTATCGACCATGACTGGTGACCCTATGTTTCACTTTGGATGTATCTCCATGAATCCCACATCTTCGTCGCATCCCATTGAACCTACACCTATCCAAATCGTCTCTGATAGAGAGTATTGTTCTTTTTTGTACACAAGGTCATGTGCCCCCCCCCCCCCCCCTCTAGACGTTCGATGGTTGGAGATTTGTGCTACGATGTTGCATTCGATAGTAGTTACTTTGCCCATATACACTCATACACAGAATGCCCAGTCCATCACTAGTTCAAGCAATTCGCATATGTGGAGCCTATCTCGTTCACACTTTTTTTCCCATAACAATATGGACGTTACAGACTTCTGTGTTGGGTCTCAGTTTTTGACTGTTTGGCTGAAAAGCCATTTTTCTATCTTTTGGCTTCTGATCTGGATCATGCTATTGATTTGTTATACCTTTGTAGCTTCCCATCTCACTAAAAGCTAAAACCACTCTCATATCGCATTTAACCTTTAATTCATTCCTCGAAAGTCAATTTTTGAGCTTTCAAGACATATCTGTAGTCAGATTGTTTGCTTCAACTTCTAGCTACTCACAACCACAAGCTACCCCCCCCCCCCCCCCCCAAAAAAAAAAAATCAAACAGGGTCTTAACTAGGGATGAAAGCGGTCCGGAAACGGTCGGAAGAAGGCTATATTGTTTTCAGTTTCATATTTTTTCTCGGTAGCGGTACTAGAGGAAACAAATACAGCGTCGGCATTACGGGAATATCAAAAATGGAATTACCACGACAGAAATATGCGGTATCGATCGAGAATCGATATTAATTATCGGTAACACAAATCACAATTGTGTATTAGCTGTATCACATGATGTATAAAAATATCAACTGTGAATATATTATTGGTACATGAACTAGTTATAAATGTATCACGGGACATTTGAAAAAAGATGTTCAAATTAAAATGTAAAAAATATAAGTAGCGACATCATTGTTTATGCCTATTAAAAATATAATATATATTAGTTGGTTAGACTAACATAAAACGGTAAAATATTTGCGGTAATTTCCGGTCTAAAACGGAAATTGTCAGAAACGATCGGTAAAGTCAAATCGTTTTTATTTTTGTTTTCACCAAATACTTTCACTTTTGTGTTTATTTTTTTGGTATTTCATTTCCAACTACTACGGTCGGGAGAAGTCGAAAACGAGCCTCGCTTATCCGATAAATTCCGTTTTTGCTTTCATTCCTAGTCTTAACAAAGAGAAATTTATTTGAGAAGTTGCTAGCGCACGGCTATGCAAACCGTCTCAGGATGGAGAACGAGCCGATGTTCCGGTGGTAGCACTCATCGTTGCCAGCTTGCTCACCCCAGTCGATCTCCTGCTCGGTCCACAGAATAACTGTAGGTGTCGCTCACATGTGGGAACTACAGTGGGTGGACGACGTCTCCGTCGCGCATCGTCTTTGGTGATTCTTATAAAGACGCGATTTTGTTATTACGTGTAGTTTTTGTAGAGATGATCATGTACATGGGTGCGAGTATAGAATGATTGAGTGTATACACATATGAAGTATATATACTACTACAGCTGTACGCCTGTACCCGTAAAAAAGTGTCTCAGGATTACTACATCACGACGCCGCTTCCATCCGACGCCTGCCAATCCCTCGGATCCAGCACATCTTCTCGCATGCTCCCGAGGCCGACGCCGCGGGCGTCGAGGTTTTCTTGGCGGTGAATTGGCCAGGGAATCTACACTAGATAACTTCCAATACAAAAACAATGTAATGTCCAAGAACAAGAAACATTGCCTTTGTGTTGCACAACCTCTTCTAGATTTGCACAATTGCTCTGTCGCTGCATTCTTGGTACGCCGCCTTAGCTGACTTCAACAAGGAGATGCACTTTTAAAGGCAAATTGCTCTTTGCATGGCGTGAATAGTGTTTTGCACTTTGTTCAAATTTCCTCTTCTCCAACAGACGCAATGCATCGCACGGAACTCCATCAGTCAATTTCCGCCTCTGCTGTGCCGCGCGAGAGCTAGCCGTGCCGCCATCGCGCGCTCCCGCCTCCGTCGCCGCCGTGCCGCGACGCGCCCCTGCCGCGCCGTGCCGCACGTGCCCCGGCCGCGCCCGGCCGCGTTCGGACGCGTGCTCCCGCCGCCGCCTCCGCTGTGCCCGCGTGAGAGCTAGTCCGACGACGCGCGCCCGCCTCGCTTGCTCGTCCAGCTCGCCGCCGTCGCGCGCCCTCGCTCGGCCTGTGCTGCATCACTGGAAATCCATGCGCTCGATTCCCCCACCATCAACCATTACCCTGCTCACCTCCCGCCGCGCCGCGGGCTCGCCGCACTCCGTCACGCCGCGCTCGTCTCGAGCAGGCGGCGCCACGCTCCTCCTCCACCACGCTGCGCCGGGCTCGCCTCCCTCCGCCTCTGCCCCGCCGCGCCGTGCTCGCCCGCCGTGCCCCGCTGTCTCGCCCGCCGCTCTGCGCGCCGCTCGACCGCCACGCGTCCGCCCCACCGCTCGACCTGCGCGCGCGCCCGCTCGCCCCGCGCCGCTCCGCATGCCGAAGCAGAGGTCGCCACGCGGAGGAGTGCAGCCTCCAGCGTCTTCCCTGGCTGCGGCGCTTCCCGGTCTGCTCGTCGATTCCCGTCGGAATCCCGGCCGCCTCCTTCCCCACACGCCGTCCCTCACTGTCGGATGCGCGCGAGCTCGATTCCAATTGAGAAGAGGAAGGCACGCGCCGGGGCGACGCCGCCGCGGCAGGCTGGGTGCTGGCGTGTGGGTGTGGGTGCGGAGGGGCGGCGGCAGCGGAGCCGGTGTCGGTGGAGGACGAGGAGAGAGAGAGAGAGAGAGAGAGAGAAGCTGGAGGCAGAGGAGGCATTCGAGAGAGATGCCATCTATTTTTAGATCGTGTCTCTCCTGGCCAGGCAAAATGGATCTCGGTTTGCATTACCTGTTGGAGTTGGGTTGGTCATGCATAGTGTCTAATGTGATGCAAAAATAGCTTTGCATTGCATTGTTGAAGTGAGTCTTATTACAACACAGATGGCGGCAACGAGGCAAACTAACACTTGTCAGCCAGCCTGCGTCTGTTAATTAACTAGCTAGCTAGCTAGCTAGCTAGGAGGAGAACTTGACGAGCATATTGTGCTTGTACACGCCGCCGGGCCTGACGATCACCGACGGGAAGTTGGGGTGGTGCACGGCGTCCGGGAACCCCTGCGTCTCCAGGCACAGCGCGCCGTACTGCCTGTACACCTTGCCGCCCTTGCCCGTCACGTTGCTGAGCCAGTTGGCCGTGTAGAGCTGCACGCCGGGCTGGTCGGCCCACAGCCGGAACCCCCGCCCCGACGCCGGGTCCCGGACGTCGGCCACCGGCCGGAACCCGCTCCCCTGCACGGCGTAGTTGATGTCGAAGCCGGCCATGCCGGCGCCGGAGACGAGCTTGATGCGGGAGCCCAGCGGCGTCGGCGCGCGGAGGTCGTACGGCGTGCCGGCCACCGGCGCGACCTCGCCCGTCGGGATCATCGACTCGTCCACGGGCGTGTACCGCGGCGCGTGCAGCTGGACGACGTGGCCCAGCACGTCGCCGCTGCCGGCGCCGGCGAGGTTCCAGTACGCGTGGCTCGCCAGGTTCACCGGCGTCGCCTTGTCCAGCGCCGTCGCGTTCATGCGCACGCGCAGGTCGTAGGGGTTCGACAGCTGGTACGTCACGTACACGTCCAAGTTGCCCGGGAATCCTGCCAATAATGTGCGGAGTATACATCGTTATGATACGCGTAATCGGGTCTAGCGTCACTACGCGTATACGTGTGCCACTCGTGGGCACTGTCACTGGCAACACTGAATTAATCTGAGCTGAAGAAGTCAACAACTTCTTCCATGTGAATCATGAGTGGATCGATGATGACACAATGCAAATTTGACTTCTCCCTTAGAATGGTCTCGGTGCGATTTCCGTGCAAGCAAGTGTATATGATTTTTCTTCTTTATCTGTGTGGCGTTTTACCTTGCTCCCCGTCGAAGCTATGGTAGTAGAGCGTGATGTATGGGGAGTCACCACCGGGCACGTACTGCTTCACCGTCCAGATGACTTTGCTGAAACCCCTATGGCCGCCTGATTAATATAGTGGCACACACAGCGAACGGGATTAATGAACTAGTGACTCACTCGGTCTGAGCTCATGCAAGGTGATCACGCATGAGGTAAAATAATATCGAGTCCGGATATATACTACGTACCGTGAAGTACTGTCGTTCCATCTTTGTTCAGACGATAGGTTTTCCCATCAATAACGAAGCTGCCATTGGCGATTCTGTTGGCTACTCTTCCTACTATCGCTCCGGAGACAGCACCGGATTCCTGATTGAGCAAGGAGCATATATATAATTATTAGTTTTTTGAGCTTGAACACAAAATTTGAGCTCCATTCGGTAATGCAGTAGAGTTTCAAAAGTGCTTTCTTTTTTATACGAATGTCACGCTCAGAAGGCGATAACAATTACTCCTGTATCAATCTAGAGAAAACACAACACTGCAACTACGAACAGGCTCTCAGCCCTTCTTTTGAGCCACATTTCATTAAACCTGACGTGAACATTTAGGCTACTACTTTCATGTGGAACTTCTATGCGCAGATTTTTTGACTTGACATTGTTAAGAAAACTAAATGGAATTTTCTGCTAGTTGCACAACGCAATCGTGTGCAATAAAGAGAAGCAAACAAGCATCGGAGGAACATTTACATCTACAGATCAACTGCTTCATTAATGTAAAAAACTAAAAGAGGGATATGTGACTATACCACATATTCTGCAACGGTGTCATACCCAAGGACGACATCAGCCAAGTTTCCTACAGCAAGAAAGTATGCACACTTGATAAGGAATTTCGATGTTTATATCACAAAACAATATGCAAATGGATTCTTGGAAGCAAGGAAACCATACCTTTGGAGTCAGGAACAATGACAGACACGAGGGCAGCACCCCAGTTGGTGACCTTGATGGAGAAGTCTCCCTTCTTGTTCTTGAGCTCATAGAACCCAACCTTCTTCCTCTCCGCATCAGCACCGCTGCCCAATGCGAGGCACAACAACAAAGAAAACGATAGCGCCGCAGCTCTAGCCATCAGGTTTACTACACTGTTAGCACAGAGTAATGTGCACCTTACAAGAGGAGAGGAGAGGGAAAGGGAGAGGGAGAGGAGGGGAGAGGAGAGGGGAGATATGCAGCTGTCCGGATGCCCTTCACCATTTCTCTTTCCTCAAGACTTGCAGCAAAGTCAATCCTCTCTCAATTCCAAGGCTATCATTCAATTCTTTCTTTGTTCTAGAGGTCTGACAATTACTTTGGCCACTAATATTAGTAGACTGTTCCCTCCCTCCACTTGCCTCGTTACTACTTCATTAGGGTATTGCAATTGCTATCTTCGGACTATAGGTATCATGAGAAGAGAACAACTGCATTCTGGAAGCAATTTTTTTATATAAAAAAAGTATATTTCCAAATTTTATGGCCCTATAGTCTCACGCAAACACAGATATTTTAATTAGCTCGTGTAAATTAACTCCAGAAATATTAGAAGTTTCATTGATTCTCCTGTCAGGATAAATGTAAACTCGGGACAACGGAAGACTATGTTCAAGTCTAAAAAACACACAGGATGATCTTTGTGCTTTCTCGCGGACAACATTTTCAGCGGCACACCTGCAAAAGCCCAACTCAAGGCTGCAGACATTGTTCACACGCAGGGTGGTGTAGCGAGCACTGAACCTTGCAGCTGCAGATCGAGCAATCGCACCACAACCTGTAGCGCCCTCACATTACTTTACTACTATTTGGCACGGCAGTCGGCCTTATTACAACACATCCGGCTAGTAGGACGAGAACTTGAAGAGCATGTCGTGCTTGTACACGCCGCCGGGCCTGACGATGACCGACGGGAAGTTGGGGTGGTTCACGGCGTCGGGAAACCCCTGCGTCTCCAGGCACAGCGCGCCGTACTTCTGGTACACGGCCCCGGCTTTTCCCTTCTCGTTCTTGAGCCAGTTGGCCGTGTAGAGCTGCACGCCGGGCTGGTCCGCCCACAGCTCGAACGCGCGCCCGGACGCCGGGTCGCGCACGTGCGCCACCTGCCGGAACCCGTCCCCCCCGTCCACGGCGTAGTTGATGTCGAACCCGACGGCGCCGCCGCCGGAGACGAGCTCGATGCGGGAGCCCAGCGGCGTCGACGGCGCGCGGAGGTCGTACGGCGTGCCGGCCACGCCGGCGATCGCGCCCGTCGGGATCATGGACTTGTCCACGGGCGTGTACCGCGACGCGAGCACCTGGATCTGGTGGCCGAGCACGTCGCCGCTGCTGTGGCCGGCCAGGTTCCAGTACGCGTGGTTCACCAGGTTCACCGGCGTCGCCTTGTCCAGCGCCGTCGCGTTCATGCGGATGCGCAGGTCGTAGGGGCTCGACAGCTGGTACGTCACGTACACGTCCAAGTTGCCCGGGAATCCTGCTCATCCCCAGCCATGTGCGAACGTGGAGGCAAGTGCAAAGTCAGTTCTTGTGCACGACAACTGGTCATAAGCTAATACCCAACTGGTCATAACTCATAAGCTAATATCCTATCAAAACGAATCCTAACACGATGACATTGCGAATTGACTTTTGGAGTTGCCAGCGTATACTGCAGATATTCAAGTTTGAATATTTTTTTGAGCATGTGCTTCTGCTTACCTTGCTCCCCGTCGAAGCTGTGGTAGTAGAACGTGATGTAGGGGGAGTCGCCACTGGGGACGTACTCCTTCACCGTCCAAATGACCTTGCTGAACCCCCTGTGGCCGCCTGATTAAACCAACGGCAGCAAGACCACGTTACTGGTCCGGTCAACGGCGCATCGGCCGGGACAGCTCATGCACGAGCTTGAACAAACAAGGATGTTGAATGATAAACTCTCAACTAATTAATTAAGCGTACCGTGAAGTGTGTTATTTCCATCGTTGATGTAGAGATGGTAGGCTTTTCCGTCGAGCACGAAGCGCCCCTTGGCGATCCTGTTTGCTACGCGTCCGACCAGAGCTCCGAAGACGGAAGAACCGTTCTGTTTGTGCAGGGTACAAAACACAGCTTCAAACAAGATCCAGTGGGATCAAACAACACCTTTCTTTGCCTTTTGAGCAACGACAGTAAAGATGCTTTGCACGTTTTCAGCTGACGCTTTCATGATGAATTTTTCAGCTTTCTTTCTGTTTTTTAAGCTTAAAATAGATTGACCTAGGTTGTACATGATCTATTTCCCTATGTACTGCTATTAACTGTTAAAACAGAGAGATCTGTGACCTTACCACAAACTCGGCAACAGTGTCATACCCAAGGACGACATCAGCATGGTTCCCTTCAGCAAGAAATGGACCAGACTTGTAAAGTAAACCAACTATATGCTATCCCAAAACATTATCCAAATGGATTCGCCGAAAGCAGGGAAGCCATACCTTTGGCGTCAGGAACGATCACAGACATGAGGGTGGCTCCCCAGTTGGTGAGCTTGATGGAGAAGTCTCCCTTCTTGTTCTTGAGCTCATACACCCCAACCGTCTTCTTCTCTGCATCAGCGCTGCTGGCCAATGCAAGGCACAGCAGCAGAGCAACAGGAAGCCATGCAGCTCTAGCCATTGCGCAGACTCAGGCGCACAACGAGAGAGGAGAGTTGATATGGCCCTACTTCAACGAGGGTCACATAGTACGTATATAGGGTCGAGGCATGGACGAGCGTCACGAGTATGGGCTGTAGATGACAAATTGATATTTTATCTCTCTGTTCCTCAAGTCTTAATAAACAAAAGAAGATGTCAGAAACTTACATTTCCATGCTGGCATCCAAGGCTTCTTTGATTCCTTCATATCTGAAATACAAACGTAAGTTGTATCGGCTAGTGTCAGATTATTCATTTGGTCGTACTCATTATATTTATCGCATATGGCGTCTTTGGTTCAGAGATCTGATCTCGTGCCAATGTGCACATATACTATAGTATGGTTCGGCCTCTAGTTGACCAGAATTTTTCTTTTTGGGCGAGAGAAAGAAGCGATCAAGAAATTTTCATCAGCTAATAGTAGGTCATGGCATGCAGCTATTGTCAAATTATTACTTTGGTCGTACATTTTATCTCATTATTCAACGCATATAGCGTCCTTTTTTTTTTGACACCCATATGGCGTCTTTGGTTCAGAGAAGTGATATCGTGCACACATGCTGAACCTATTGTATTGTTCAGCCTCTAGTTGACCAGATTTGTATATTTCATTTTTTTTGAGCGGGAAAGAACCAATCAATTTTTTCCATCATCCAAATTATTTAATGACACATATGGAGGCATTCGGAATCAGGACAGTTTACTACCAAGTCGGCCTAATTGGCTTTTTCAATGGAGCAGTGAACTTTGAGCCATGGAATAGGTTATGGCGTTCCTGGGCACCACTCAAGTGTAAAATCTTCCTATGGTTTGCCATTCGTGACCTTGTATTTTTCAGCCTCTAGTTGACCAGATTTGTATATTTATTTTTTTTTGCGCGGGAAAGAACCAATCGAATTTTTCCATCAGCCAAAATATTTAATGACACATATGGAGGCATTCGGAATCAGGACAGTTTACTATCAAGTCGGCCTAATTGGCTTTTTCAATGGAGCAGTGAACTTTGAGCCATGGAATAGGTTATGGCGTTCCTGGGCACCACTCAAGTGTAAAATCTTCATATGGTTTGCCATTCGTGACCTGTGCTGGACTTCTGATCAGTAACGTCAGTTAGCAAGGCCTGGTCTTCCGCACCCGGATAGCTGGCCTCTGTGATCAAGAAGATGAGGACGTATAACATACCTTGACAAATTGTGTTTTTGCAAGGGAGGTCTGGGTCTCGGTGCTAGCTAAGCTCGGGCTTGCTCCGGCATCAGAAGAAAATGCCTTTGCAGATTGGTGGAGAAGGACACAGAGAAGGGCCGGCAAGCAGCTAAGGAATGGGATAAACTCTTTGATAATCCTATGTGCCTGGTCCATTTGGAAACAACGGAATGATATAGTGTTCAACAATGCTGCACCCAATCGCACCCAATGAGCTATGTATGGTTCAGCCTCTAGTTGATCAGAATTTTTCTTTTTGGCGAGGGAGTGATAAGTTTCTTCATCAGCCAAAATGTATAAATCTAATCGTACCTTATGGCGGCCAGTGTCAGATTATTCGTTTGGTCATGCACTTTATCTCACTATCCATCGCATATGGCGTGTTTGCTTCAGAGCTGTGATATCGTGCCAGTCGTGCACACTTATTAGATCGACTGTATGGTTCGGCCTCTAGTTGACCAGGCCTCTATAAATCGCCCTTTGAAATTACCAAGTTCAATCAAATTGAAACACGGAGGCCGGAGCACTTTACATTGACCATCTTATACGAAGTAAACAACTCGAAATGCATGTACCAGGAACAAAAATGACTGAGTTATTACGGACCACCAAAAATAAAAAGAACTAGCTGAGAGTCTCGACACCTTAAAAGCAATTCAGATGAGTCGTACA
This sequence comes from Eragrostis nindensis, assembly GCA_012490785.1. Classification (NCBI taxonomy): domain Eukaryota; kingdom Viridiplantae; phylum Streptophyta; class Magnoliopsida; order Poales; family Poaceae; genus Eragrostis; species Eragrostis nindensis. The sequence continues at coordinate 143,398 of JAAXCT010000812.1, read as the reverse complement.
ACACTACGACCAAGTAAATTTGTTAAAAACAATAATGAACAAACAGATAAGAACATCATAACAAATCCAATAAACAAATTTCATAACCGAACCGACATGCCAAGAGCTTTCAGAATACCTACCAGAGTACAATGGAAAGTCCAGATATCTCAAAAACTATTAAGATGATCCCTACATGTTTTATTACCCACCAAATTTCTAAAGGCCAATAATGCACAGACAGATAAGAATAGTATAGCAAATACAGAAATTTTATTGCAGTACTGACTACAAAGTGAACCGACATGCCAAAAGGCTCCACAACAATTGCCACAGTGACTCCTTTACAATGGACTAACGAACCATTTATCTAGACAAGAAAAAACAGAACAAATGTCAATAGGCAACAAAGCGCCTTGTTTATATACAAAACCAACTGACTCAACTTGCAGATGGAAAAGAGCAAGATTCAAAGCTTCTCCACATCAGCATTTCTGAAGCTGCCACCGAGAAGTGACAGCAGCCCACCACCATGCACCCTCCCTTCAGGAACAACATAACCTCCCTCTCTGCCCCCATCTACCGGCTCAGATGACCAAGAGGGCATCATAGAGCGAGGAACCAGCACCTGAGGAGGTATCATCGATTGGCTCCTCACTGTGCCGTCGCAGTCTGATGCAGTGCTCATGCCCGAGGAAGAGTGCTCGTTCGTCATGCTGCTTGCTGCTGTGGCCGATGATACAACGATGCCGCTGAAGAGGCCTGGTCCAATCATGCTTCCTATGTTCTTCACCACCCCTTGTTCTTGCTGCTTTGCCATCAAGGTACCATGGGCAGCACAGAAGCCACTCTTGCCACGGGAGAACTTCTCACAACCCGTGCTCCATGTGCACCGCTTGCCACCACCATGAGCTTTACAGAAGTCGGTACTCCCCTGCGCGCTCTTGCCACAGTTGTCAACCCTGCACCGCTTACCACCACCGTGCTTCACGCAGCAGTCAGTGCGGCCTCGGGCGCTCTTGGTGCAGCCAGACACCGAACAGCGCTTCCCTCCTCCATGGGCCACGCAGTAGTCAGTGGCCCCATGTACACTCTTTGCACAAACGCCACCTCCTTCGAACATGCATCGTTTCCCACCACCGTGTGCTTTGCACAGAGGTGTGCTTCCCTCTGCGCCTTTGCTGCAGCCGTCGAAAATGCACCTCCTCCCACCACCATGCCCCTTGCAGTACAATGTGCTGCCCTGAGCCCCCTTGTCGCAGTCCGGATACTGACAACGTCTGCCACCACCATGAGAAATGCATAGCCCAGCCTTCCCCTCCGCACTCCGAATGCAACCTTTAACTGTGCATCTCTTCCCCCCACCGTGCTTGATGCACCGCCCAGACTTTCCCCGTGCAGCTTTAGGACAGCCAGGATGTTCACAGCGGCGGCCTCCACCATGAGCAATACAATAATCTGTCTTCCCCTCTGCGCTCTTGGTGCAACCAAGCTGCTCGCAACGCCGACCACCACCGTGGGCTTTGCAGTACGCAGAGCTGCTCTCAGCACCTTTATGGCATCCAGGCTTATGGCATCTCTGCCCGCCTCCGTGAGCAATACACAGGCCTGATGCACCTCTTGCACCTTTGGAGCACCCCTTGAACCTGCATTTCTTCGGATGTCGGGTATGGCCACGTTGTTCTGATGTGGTTGTTACAGTGGCCACATCAGAACTCACACCAAAAGAAGACTCCGTCATGGCAGAAGGCTCAGGACTCAGCTGATGGTAATGCTGAAGGTGCTGACTGTTGATGTCAGCGTTGTCCGTGAGGTCTAAAGAGTCCTGATTTTCTACTTGGGCTTCATTGACAGTAGCAGAACTGGAGCGGGGAGCAAAGAGAAGAGATGGCATGTAACCACCCATGTTCCTTACAGTAGCAGATGTCGAGGCCTCATCAACTACAGTAAAAGAATGCACAGTTCCATTTGTCTCTTGCAAATATTGAATCCCTTCTGCAGCATCCATCTGAAGACCAAGCCTCAGCATCCCTGGATCAGCAGAAGGAGAACCCTGCCCTGATAAACCCTGAGGTTGTTTTGACTTGTGTACTCCAGTTGACTGATAATCTGCCGAATAAAAGTTGGGTGTTGGCCCCAATCCAAGGACTAACCTGCTGCCTTCTTCTCTCGCTGTTATGTCACTCACTGTCTGTGTATATTGATCGCTATGGCCACAATTAGCCATTGCTGAACCCAGGCAGTCCATCCGGAGTGTGCTTTGGCCCAGGTTCTCCATGGTGGAGCTTGGAGCTGAGCATCCCATTAACACAAAGGGGTCATGCATAAGAGGCTGGTGTGGGATGTCAAAGCTGTTATTATCCATCGTGGTCAAACAGTCTGACAACAGTGGAAAGCAAACCACATTAAAAACTGGAGATTTCAAGAATAGGCCCCGATGGTCTTTCTGGCCAGACCAGCTGAAGAGATACTGATGATATTTCAGACACGGACTGTAGAATAGACGAAATGGAAGAATATTAGGAGGAGTGTAGTACCAAAGCAACCACCACTGACAAACCCGGACGTGTCTGCACGGTCCATAATTGCCCTGTTTCTGGGGAATTTATGATCAAGAACTGCTCAACTTCCCCAGCACTAAACAATATCCCTGGAAGCCGACATCAATCATAGGCAGGAGCATTGAAATACTTTGCGGTCATATAACCCTGAAAGCACAAGGAAAAACATGGTGTTAGCTAAAATTCAGATATATTAAATACATTGCTTGGCGTGATCCTATTTTCTAACAATGAGGATTAAGATAGCCTGACGCCAAAGAATGCAGCTCTACTGTTTACGAAAAGATGAAAGGAGATCAACATATGTAAGAAGAGATGATAAAGGGTCCGGTATAGAAAAGGAACTTCAATTTCGAAGTGATATGATGCAACAGAGACCAGATCCCCAAGTGTTGTACCAAACTACTCTAAGGTTTTACCTCTATTATAAAAGGTTGACCACTTGTGCAATAAAAAACCAATGAGGTAACTAACATGGGTATAATCTTTTCTCAAAATGGAAACAAAGTAGAAGTGCCACCACAGTGACTTGAAAATTGCAGGGACTGATTTGTGCAAATGATACTTGGCACAAGAATCCTGAGCATTGGGATCTTAGCAGAATATCTTCCCTTCCTCATATTCACTTAGAATTAGGCACCTGGATGCAATCTTCCCTAGCTTGAATGAATAAATGGTTCTACGTAGCCTACTCTTCCATGTCAGCGTATGATAATGAATACATCAGTGAAGCCCAAGCTGTAATATTTTGTCCTTCCCCATCAGCGTGGCTAATTCTAGATAGCATCACTAACTGTTCTCACCCTTAAAAACGTCAGCTGGCATTATTTCAGCACAATTCAAACACATTGTGCTGCCTGTAGAATAGATACCATCAAATGATTGAAACTAAGATCACTACCAACACGACCCATGTTGTTTTTAATGCAGGTCAGGCTAAGATCCACGATGAGCCAAAACAAGGAAAAATCTAAGCAACTACTGACATAAACTAACGGCAACTGGTAGTATAAACAGGTAAACATAAGATCTTTCAATAAACAGATAAGGAAAAGGATTTGGTTAAGAAAGGGACCCATTGCTGTATACATGTGATGTATCACATCTCTCTCAACTATGGACACAGACTCACTGTATGTAAATCTGATATGACATAACCAAAGAGCGGAGGGAACCGAGCCTGACCGTGTGTGCTAAGGCTGTCCAAGGTCCATGGTAAGAAACATAGAAGGACAAGAGATGATAAGACCCATCAAGATACAAAAGTTCGCGTGCTAACTAGATGGGTTGCCCATGTACTTGACCATTAGCATACTGAAACTCCCTTCGCCTTAGGAGCCGCGAGAGTGTGTTTTACCCCCCTTTCGCCAGAAAGGAAATATCCAGGCATACGAGAACATTAAGAAATGACAAACAAAACAAATTGATGCCAAATAAGCAAAGAGGCTTGACAAGCTGACATCAAAGTTCTAAGCTCTAACGCAGATGAACTCCGGACCAATGGCGGAGCTTCATTGGGGCCGTGGCCCCCCCTGCATTTTGTAATCAACGCCTTGATAAACAGTAGATTTAGGTCTAATATGTTACAATTTCATTGATTCGGCCACCCCTACCAGACAAGCCGACTATGTTGGCCACCCCTGGAGTTGAGTCCAAGCTCCGCCACTGCTCCGGACCAGTTAGCACCTATGAAGTTGGCTACCCAGAAAAATTCCATAGACCATGACAGTACATCTAGTCAAACGAGACTGTTAGTATCAGAGAGAACAATAGGGGGAGTAGTAGAGAACGAGCAAAATACTAGAAAGGAATGGAGCGGGTGTCCTCTATCCATGTAAACACGACTCAGAGCCCCATATACCGTCCTGAATTGCAGAGCACCCAAAAACAGGGAGATGGATAATTCTCCAAAAACTGCATCATAAGCCTTACAGATACTCCCCCGAATCTCGCAACTTCGTCACAGAGTAGCAGCAGAACAACAGGACACGGACAGAGCAGATCTAATAACACCGCCGCTGAACGGGACACGGCGCACGCAGAAACGGAATTCCTTCCCCCCTGAGGCCCCGACCAGCCAACACCGCGAAAGAGGTAACGTAACTTGACGAAGGGCTCGGTACCAGCCAGCTAATCATAGAAATCCTACCACAAACAGGGGGAGACGCATGCATGCGAATCGTGGAAACGAGGAATGAATTGAAAGCAGAGGAGGGCGGGAGCGACCGTCACCTGGCACGCGCGGCGAAGAGGGCGGGTGGTCTCAGCGCGGCGGCGGAGGAGCACGTGGCGCGGAGGCGCAAATCGTCGGGGGCGATGAGAGAGCGGGGAGGAGAGGAGAGACGGGGGACGGGAAGTGTTTTTGGTTGGGTGTGGGCTGCCTCCTGCCGGTTCCGTTCTCAACAGAGGAGACGAGGGAGAAGAGACGGAATCTGGTTACGGAATGGAGTCGAGGCGGAAATTGGTAGGGCTCGTGCGGCGGGTGGGACGCGACGGCGGACGGGTTGGATGACGGCGGATTGATTTGATTACCTGGCAAATCTGGCTCGGCTCGCCGGCTTGGACGCTTGGCGAGCCAGGCGGCAACCAGCTGTTGTGTTTTTCTTTCTCACTTTGTTACGATTTGAGTTGGCTTCATGTGCTCACAACAGGCTGCTGCTGGCTTTGGGTTTGTCCATATCCTATTTTAACTTTCACCTGCATTTTTTAACGTGAACTCATAAGTGGATATGAAAAGGCCTTTTTTTTTTTGCGGGCAAGATATGAAAAGTTGATATATGCCAATATCAAACCAACAGTTTTTTACTTTACTCATTTTGATAGACAAGTGTCGCCATTTGACCTTCAGTGACTCTCTTGTGGTCTGCACCTTTAGCAATGGTTTTGGCAAGGTTCTTTTTATTTACCTATATTATTTTTCTTAATTTAAGAATTTGATCATGTTTTTCTTCAATATTATTGCAAGCCACCGTGGTTGTCTAGGCTCCACAATTGTATGGATACCATATTGAACCTTCATAAACGTTTCATCAAGGTAGAGTTCCCGTCGTTCTTTTTGAAGAAATAGTAAGATTATCATTTACATGTAGATTTGTCTAACAATTTGTGTCTTTTGTTGATAGGTTTCATAGGCAGCTCCCGCAAGATGACATAATGGAAACTATCAATCATGAGTTTAGAAAAAATGGCATATTGACTCTTGTATGTCAAAACATTAGCGAGAACCGTGACGTGGCAAGATGGCAATCCTTCCACACCCAAATACTTATCCTAGTGAGGCATTTCAACACGGATGGTGTAGAGAAAAATATTAACGAGTCGGATCGACCAAGTAGAGATGATGAGATTAGTTACAGGCCAGAAGTTACGAGAGAGTCATAATACTTTAGCTGGTGAATCAAATATTATCGACAATCAGTTTGATGTCATTGTTTGTCCTTGAGAAGTGGCTGGACCGAAAGACCAAATGTTCCGTGTATGCTGATTCGAGATTTTCTTTTCCTGCTATTTATATGCTTTGAACGGTTGTCCAATGCTCACTAAAATGTGAGATGAGAAACATGAAATTTAATCGCATGTGGATTTTTTTTTCCTTTCTTCCTTTTGTTTGCAGTATGTATTCAAAGTTTCAGGGTTGTACACTCATGAGGCAAGGGTAGCCCCGCGATCAAAATCCCGAATACGACAAATAGGCAGGATCAGATCTGAGATCTGCGCGAGCTCAGAGCAGTGTCGCCGCCGGTGACCCCATCCCCGTCGCTTTCCACAAAAAGCTGATGTCGGTCTCCACGGCTCAGGCTGGGCCACCCTCCACATTGGTGGCGACACGGACAGGCTGCGCGCTCTGGCACTCGACGTAGGCAGGCCGCGGCATCGCCGGCGGGTGGACGCGCTGGGTCGTCGCGAGGCTGCATCATCCCGGCGCTCAGTTCGTCGTGGACCCAGACGGAACAGCGTACGGTGCGTGCGGTTTCCTTCTTCTCGCAAGCGCGCTTGGCTAGGCTGAGCCGCTGCGGTGTCTGTCCTCCTCCCGACTCGGCTCGGCTCGCACTGGCGCTGGGCCAGGGCAAGCACACAGGCGACCCGCTCTCTCTCCGCCGTCGGTTCGCGGGAAGAAGGAACCGCACCCGATTCGCCGAGACGCCCACTTGTCGCCGTCCCACGGGCCGAGCGCGGCTGCGCGCGCTTGTTTAGTTGCGTTCGCGCGCCCGAGACGCCTCTCCTCTCCACTCCCACCGCTCCTCCCCGCCGAGGGCAGGACGCCAGACAAAAAAACCACGGACGGAATCCCTCGCACACCGCCAGGTGGGTCCTCTTGGCCGCGGCGGTCCACCGGCCAGCGAGCTCGACTGAATCTCGCGGTGCATATTCCATCCGGGTCGCGTTGGCCGGGTCCCTTCCCCCCGGCCCCGCGCATCCTTTTCCTTCCTGGCCCCGCACGCGCGCTCGCCTCGCAACACGGGCCAATAGGAGTGCGGCCGCCATTCGCAGGCCGGTAGGGACCACCGTCGGTTGGACGGAGCGAGTCTGGTGGCGCAGCGGGTGACTGACGCCAGCGCCGGCCGGGCGTGTGGTCTGGTGGTGCGGGAAAGCTAAGCTAGCGGCAGCGGAGCACGGGACAAAAACGGAGCCATCCGCCCAATCCCATAGGCCGGGGAGGGATAGGGACCCCGCCTGCCGTGGCTGTTCCGTTCCGTACGTGGAGGGTGGTGGACGCGGGTGCGCGGGCCCGTGCCTGCCACAACTTGTGGAGCCGCCGAGGTCAGGTAGGTGTGTGTTAACCACTGATGACGATGCTTCCGGTGATTGCAGTGTTTAGCTTTGCTTCGTGCTCCTCCTCTCGGCCACTCACTCTCACGCTGCGTACGTCGAGCGCCGACTCCGTTGCTGATACGGAACACATGGAAGCGCAACGCAAGGGGGAGGAACTGCGAGTGCGACGAAGGTTGGTGGCCCCGCGAGAGCCAATCACAGTCACAGGCTGGCCCTGCTGTGTCGACGACACATTCGTCACTCCGTTTTTTATAAACAGAAAGAAAAAACTGATCGATGATGCTTTCGTCACGCGGGGAGTCTTTGATCTTGCACGTTTTCATCCCGATGATGATAGAGATACCACAGGGTTGCGTCACGCACATGAACTCTGTCCAACAACCTCGTTACCACTCTTGGCCTCTTGGAGCAGTTAGGTAGAGCTTCACCTCAAGTCTAAGCCTCTCTCAGTTTTTTTTTTCCTTGGTATGGATCGTCCGTTTCGGTGTCCCGGCACGGCAACACGATTATTGCTTATCAGAGTTTTCAGATCAAAAGGAGAGAAATTGCAGCTTGATTATGTTATACTTCGTTTTACTTTCCAGCAAAGTACTAGCACTATCCACCAAACAAACATCACTACAGCAAGAAAAAAAGCTTGCAAATAGTTTAGCCCACGAACCTTCGCGATCCACCACAAAACCGCGTGTGCTCTCGTCGGTCACTCGGTCCTGCCTGCACCTGTGTTCACGTCAGAAACTTAATTAAGAAACTCCTCAGATACCCAATTCAGCAAACCCAGCCAATTGTCTGGATACCACTAGCCTTATATTTTACGGCAAATGGGCTTTGGATCAGCAGAGAGAACCAGTGCTGCAAGCTACGACTCCGAATTAATTTTGCCCCGGGGCAGCCAATGGCGTCAGGTCAAACTTGTTTATCGCGGGCCCCGCGGATTGCTATAGCGACCCACCGTGGACTAGAATCCTGGCTCGACGAAGAGAAATGAAAAATGAAGAAGAAGAATCCAGGCTCCTAACCGTACCAATTATTGGTGCAAACCAGTTACTTATTGGTTGGTTCGTCTGTGATGCCGTCAGCTTCGCCACCTCAAAAGATCCCTCTGATTTTAAGGTAATTGCTGGCGGACGGAATCCTTGCTTTCAGTTTCAGAGATGCACGTCGAGAAGACTAACTCTGCTTAATTTATTCAGAATAAGAAGCCCTATCCGTCCGTATGATTAGTTGAACACGAAGCAAAATAAGAAACGTCATGTTGCCTCTGCTGAGAGAGAGAGAGAGAGCGAGCAAAGTTTCTCGCAACGTACACTTGCGCGAATTTGTGCTCTTTAGAATCTTCAACTAGGCCTGGCCCATATTGTCTGTCTAGGCCCAAATCTCTTTTTTCTTTCCCGAATATCTAGGTCCAGATCTCGGCCTGTAACGGCCCAATATTTTGGCATATAGAGCGGGAGAAACTTCAGAAACTCATGCAAAGAGCTTCGATGTTTCTTAAAAAAAAAATGCAAAGAGCTTCGATGTCGCTCAAAAAAAAAAAATGTGAAGACCTTCGATGGTTCTACAAAAAGTAAAGACCTTCAGAAAATGTGAAGAGAGACCGTATGGCATGCCATATTCAGAAAATAAAGTGCGGTGTACTTCGATGTTTCTTCGGATATCTATAACGAAAATCAAGAATTCACACAACACACCGGCCAACGAGCACTTGGCGAGCGGGCAAGCTTGGCGAGCGAGAACCAGTACAACTAACAAACGAACGAACAGTGCATGGAATCTCTCGGGCAAAATGGAGGAGACGCCGAGCGTGTGCTTACCTAGAAATCGGTATACTTTGACTACCCGAGCCTGCCAAAGCATCATCTCTCTCGTGATCACTCGTCGTCGTTATTTTGCACCCATGGATGGATGTAGTTGCCTTCTCACTCAGTGGCGGACCCACGTATTGGGCCACATGGGCCTCGACATACCTTAAAATTCCGGCTCAAGTACAATTTTTTAGAGACGACCCAAGCACAATTTTAACATTGTAGCATAGCTACAGTACCTGCTTTTTTTTTCTTCTGTCTTTTTTCTCTTGTCGGCCCACCCTAATAGGCCGAGCTGGATCTGCTACTGTTCTCACTGCCCACTCAGTAAGTAAATCAGATACAGCGTTGAAATTGTAAAACGTTGTTGCGACTTCTTGAATCTCAATCAACCGATTTAATTTCTTGGCTCATTATCTAATGAGATGTTGGCTCGGCTCGGCTTGGATTGTTAAGCTCTCGCGAGCTCGTTCGTTATGGCTCGCGAGCTGTACATCAATGTGGTCGTTCGATTTGACCGGGGATCCGACCTGCGCGGTCCACGAATCGTGGAGCTGAAACATGGCCCCTTTCTCCCCGCTGCGTCACGTTTCGCCGGACTCTCCCTGACAGAGGGCGGGGTGGGCCCTGTCACTTCTGTCGTAAACGGCGTACGGGGGCTACGGCTACGAGCACGGGATCCCTCCCCGTCGTCACTGACGGTTGGGGTGGGGGGGGGGGGGGGGGGGTGGGACCTTTGACCCGCCGTTCCGCGCTTCGGGCTGGCCTTTCTGACGTGTGGGCCTGGAGCGGCGGTTGCAGCGATGACACAGTTGTGGCGCGTGGATGGACCAGTCGCACTGCGCGGGGACGTTCGGTTCGAAACGGCACGCCGCGGGGAGAAGGGGACATCGGTAACGTACGCTGCGAAAATGTTGTGCGGGCATACTAGGGCATTGTGTGCGGTACTGCGCCAAAGAGAGAGTAGTAAAGCACTGCTATAAAGGACAATGGGGAGCTTAGAACCTCGTCGGTCAACCGTAGTCCGTAGACGGTGCTCCTACGCCACGGGAGACGGGACAGCGGCAACGAAGGCTGCCAAAACGGTGTGCGAGTACTGCTAGGAGTGCATTCAGGCGGTACACAGCAGCAGTAAAGCACTGCCAAAAGTGACCAGATCACGAGGGGGTGCTTCCTCCTCGGTCAACTGTAAAGCGGCTGCCAGAAAATCAGCAGAAACGGCGGCTGCCCGAAAATCAGCAGAAACGGCCACGCGCCGCGACCCTTACAGGCTATGAGCAAATCTATGAAAATAATGTATTTTTTGTTTTTCAAAATATTTTTCTCTTTTCCTCCAACCTGTGCACAATTTTTCACCATACACTGATTTATTTACCTTATTCAAAACGAAGTAAGAACCCAAATATGATGAAGAGCCATTGAGCTTAAATTCCGACCATTACATGCCACATTGTCTCCTTTAATCTACGGCATTATCCGAGCATCCATATTACTTGTAAATAAAGCTCAAAACAATATGTGTTTTGGTCGATCAAACGGGTGCAGCCACGTGTAACCAATGTTATTTCATTGAGTCGTTAGCACCAAAAATAGGCTCATAAAACGTGCATTGTAGAATCTTTGGTTGATATTGAAACGGACGCACGAGAGATGAATCATTAATAGAACTACAATTTTTACAGTCATTTTTAAGGCATCAAAAATGAAACCGCACTGCAGCCTGTGTACACTTTTCTCGCAAAATAAATACTACGAACAAGGACACAGTTTTTTTTTAGAGGTTTGCAATGTGACACTTAACCGACGGGATTGGAGCACTCATGTGCGAATTATGTGGTTGTGGAACCTTTCCTCTCATAGACAGGGGAATGAAGAAAAAACTCATTGAGAAAGAGAAAACATAGTACTCCTATTTCTTAATAACGTTTCTCAAATTAAAAAAAAAAAACAAGGTGAGTAACACACTCTCGATAATCACTGATCTGGAGATTGGCGTACGAGGACAGCGTCCACGAAATGCACCGCTCCGCATCACGCCCACGTCAGCGGCTCTGGCTGACCCACCCCTACGCTCTCGAGCACAAGAGAAGTTTTCTAGCCGACACGCGGGCCCCGTGATCCCGTCCCCACCTGCCACTGAGGCTACCCGGATAACGCGCCGTAACTTGATGTCCCTGAAACATGTCCCTCGTTTACCAGTGGAACAATTTTAAGGTCGGATGGGCTACACACGCAAGGGCAGCCTCCCTAGTTTTTAAAACCTCGAGCTGAAAAACACTGGTAAAAAGAAGGCAAGGAGGTGGGAAAGAAACGTCGCTGCAATCGAAGAAGTGGGGGGGAGGACGAGGTGTCGCGGCGGCGGGAACCTGTCTTCGGCTGTGAGGCGGCCGCTGGCGGCTCCAGTTGGCGGCGGCGGCGGCGGGATGTCGGCGTCGGCGGTGGCGCCGCGGCGGAATTGGTGGTGGTGGTGGTGGGCGGTCGTCTTGTCGGTGGCGGCGGGCGGCGTCAACCGGGTCGTCGGCAACTCGGAGGGTAGGTCACTCGCTGCGCTTCGTGTATTCGTGTTTTATTTTCCTCTCCGGTTTGATGAGCAGAATGCGGCGGCTGATTTTTACTTTTGTTGGGGATAATGGCGAAACATGTGGGGACGATTGCTACAAATTCGGTGCCTGTTAGTAGCGTTCAACTTGTTTCTGTTGATGGGCGTAGGGTGAAATTTCTGGCTGCGGTGAAGTAATGAGGAAAGAGTTCCCCTGATGGACTGTTTTGGGGAGTTTTGGTGCCCCGGTCTCGTCTCTCATAGCGTGTTTGCAGTTGATTCTAGTTGCTTGGTTACTTCTAACAGGATGATTATGCAAACATGGAATTAGTTCCGGGAAGCAGTTAGGTCTACTTGCGGAAATTTGTCTCTGGCTCACTAGTGTAGAATGAATTTGCCGTTAAATCTGAACTGATAGGATTGCTTGTCTCTGTTTGGCTAAAGATAGAACTCATGGAAGCTGGAGGGAACAAAACATGTTTCTTTTCTTTTTCAGGATAGTGATATCGATATACCATTCAGTAACTGAAACTGAACCGAAGCTGCCTAACGGAAAGATGAACGAGCACATTAATTTCTTAGAGTTGAGAAGCACGAGCACTCGAGCAGATAGGCGAATCATTAAGAACGATTGCTTGCTGAGTTTCTTTAGCATTCTCGTAGTAGTACACGCTTGGATGGAAACCGTGTTGTCCTAAATGCTAGTGACTTTGATATGGTGGTTGTATCCCTGAAATGGAACGTAATGGCTGGCAGTTTGCATGTTGTTATTCGTGTGATTAAGCGACGGTACAGCAAACGGTAACGGAGCTATTTTTAGTTGTGATTATTAATTACTACTCTAGACGTTAGTTCAATATTTCACGTTGAAGCCACAACTGATTGAAATTACTGTTACATTCTGCAGCTCTAGTTCTGGTGAGGAACTCAATAGTTAATGGGTAGATTATATCTGATGGTGATCTTACTCTCATTTGCAGGTGACGCTCTGTACAACCTGCGCCAAAATCTGAAAGATAATAACAATGTGCTGCAGAGTTGGGATCCCACTCTGGTTAACCCATGCACATGGTTCCATGTTACTTGTAACATTCAAAACAGTGTCATCAGAGTGTAAGTGGATTACAGATCTTCTAATTTATTTTTGCTAAAAGGTAGATGAGTGATCATTTTAGATATTGACTGCATTCATTTCTCTCTAATTTTTTCCCAGTGATCTCGGAAATGCACAACTATCAGGTGAACTGGTTCCACAGCTGGGAGAGTTGAAAAGTTTGCAATATCTGTAAGTTTGCACATTGTAACTTTTAGAATTATGTTAATAATTTTATCATACGACCATGCCTAGGTGCATCTTTTAGTTCGAGTCTCGATGGAGCCTAAGAGCTTGTCTCTCAGAATTTTGCGATCTACACGCACGGTGTGAGCTATCACTGAATATAGTTAAAATGCTGCTAAGGAAATGTACTGGCCCTCTTAACCAATTTTGATTTGTTTTGTTCCATGTCTGAAGAACTCTATTCTTTGTATTTTCGGGCTTGATGCTTGGAGGGGATATGCATGCTTTGTTCTTTAATATCGGGTGTATTCTATTTGGATCCTTTTTTGTTACACATTGTTACGTTTCAAGTGTCAAGCTGTCTTTCTTTGCGCCTTTAAATGAATTGTTGATTTTATTCTGCAACAGGGAACTTTACAGTAACAACATAACCGGGTCAATCCCTGATGAACTGGGGAACTTAACTAACTTGGTCAGTTTGGATCTGTACCTGAACAACTTCACTGGCTATATTCCTGAATCCTTGGGACAACTATTGAAGCTGCGGTTTCTGTAAGTTTATTTCACAATCATACTAACAGATGCTTCACCTCTTATGTAGCATTGTTACACCAACTATTGTCATCCTTTTGTTACAAATCGTGATGCTTTTTTCTTTCCCACAACGATTTCCCACAAAAACATGGAGAATAAAATCGTACAGTAGCCGAAAAATATACATAAGGTTCTAATTCATGCGTTTATAATGACTGATTTTCCAAATGTAGTTTGCAACTTACATGTGTTATTAGGTGTTACTTACTTTTACTTTCCTTTCGTCATTCGTGTCTTTTTTCAGGGTCACATACATCTCTTAGAAACAAATGGAAAATTGCATCATTTACTTGTTTTATTGCTTATTACATTATTTGTAGGTTTGTCTGTCTGAACAATTATAACACTATTCTTTCTTTGGATCTTCTTGCAAGGATAGCCGTCTTAATAACAACAGTCTAACTGGTCAAATTCCGAAGTCCTTGACCGCTATCACCACTCTCCAAGTCCTGTAAGTTTCCTATTCTAGTAATCAAGATTTTTAATATATTCACTGGATCATTGTACATTATGACAGCCTTTCAAGATGCTAGATAATAACGAATGTATTCTGGCAATCATGCAGGGATCTCTCAAACAACAATCTCGCGGGAGAGGTGCCATCAACTGGTTCATTTTCATCATTTACCCCTATAAGGTACTCTCTGGATGAAGTTTGTATTATTAACCGCTTCCTGAGGTTGACATTCTTGCTTTATTATCACAGTTTTGCTAACAACCCAAATCTTTGTGGCCCTGGCACCACAAAACCTTGTCCTGGGGCTCCTCCTTTCTCTCCACCCCCTCCATACAATCCCCCGACACCAACTCCGACAAAAGGTGATCTGTTGTATCTTTATTCTGTGGCCACTAGAATACATTTTTTTTTTTGGAAAATACAAAAGTGAAAACTGACATAATCAAGATGATGGTACTTGACATATGGGTGCTGAATTTGTTCCACTTCATTAGGTGCATCTAGCACTGGAGCAATTGCTGGAGGTGCTGCTGCTGGCGCTGCATTGTTGTTTGCAGTGCCTGCAATTGGATTTGCATTGTGGCAGCGGCGTAAACCCGAAGAACATTTCTTTGATGTCCCTGGTGGGTTTTATATGCTATCTCTGCAGTTCATTTCATCAATGTTATTCGTTCCATTCATTTGCTCTCTCCTTTCTTTTCAGCTGAGGAGGATCCAGAAGTTCACCTTGGACAACTTAAGAGGTTTTCATTGAGGGAGCTTCAAGTTGCTACCGATAATTTTACCAATAGGAACGTTTTAGGAAGAGGAGGTTTTGGAAAGGTGTACAAGGGGAGGCTGACGGATGGTTCATTGGTAGCAGTTAAGAGACTAAAGGAAGAACGCACACCTGGTGGAGAGCTCCAGTTCCAAACAGAAGTTGAACTGATTAGCATGGCGGTGCACAAGAATCTGCTTCGACTCCGTGGATTCTGCATGACGCCTACAGAACGTTTGCTAGTCTATCCATATATGGCCAATGGGAGTGTTGCATCACGTCTAAGAGGTTCGTTTTTCCCCTGTACTTAAGTATTTATTCTCCATTTGTTATGAGGTTAGAACTGCTAGAGATTTTATGCCAAAAGATTCAAGCATTTACATTTTTTATGTTGCCCACTCCCAATTTAGGTGTGCTGTTTCTGATTTCATCCATGGCCTCAACTTTTTGCAGAACGCCAGCCAGACGATCCGCCTCTTGACTGGCAAACAAGGGCTAGGATTGCACTGGGATCTGCCCGGGGACTCTCGTACTTGCATGACCACTGTGATCCCAAGATCATTCATCGCGACGTGAAAGCCGCCAACATCCTGTTGGATGAAGACTTTGAAGCGGTTGTGGGTGACTTTGGCCTCGCCAAACTTATGGATTACAAGGACACCCACGTAACGACTGCTGTTCGCGGGACGATCGGTCACATTGCCCCTGAGTACCTCTCCACCGGAAAGTCATCCGAGAAGACCGATGTTTTCGGATATGGAATCATGCTTCTGGAACTCATTACTGGACAGCGGGCGTTTGATCTTGCTCGTCTCGCGAACGACGATGACGTCATGTTGCTTGACTGGGTAAGTGCTAAGTATTCATCTTTCAGTATACATTTTGAGCTGGACATACCGTTTCGTATTACTTTGTTAGCTTGAATCTGACGTAGCTGTCTGTCAGTCAAAGATAGGAAAGATCGTTTAATTTATTAGTCCAGTTATTCAAAGTCTTATTAGCTTGACCGGTGACTAAACAAGCTGCCACTCACTTTCATTGTCTCTGAAGTATCTATGACGATTGAAAGCCAGTTATTCCATTGCCTCTGAATATAAATGCTTCATCAGCTTCTGAAAGGAAATGTGCCTGCAGGTGAAGGGACTGCTGAAGGAGAAGAAGCTGGAGCCGCTGGTGGACCCGGACCTGCAGGGCGGGTACGTGGACCACGAGGTGGAGTCGCTGATCCAGGTGGCGCTGCTGTGCACGCAGGGCTCCCCGATGGACCGGCCCAAGATGTCGGAGGTGGTGCGGATGCTGGAGGGCGACGGTCTGGCGGAGCGGTGGGAGGAGTGGCAGAAGGTGGAGCAGCAGGTTGTCCGGCAGGAGCAGCGGGCCGACTTCGCCCCGCGCCTCAACGAATGGATCGTCGACTCCACCTACAACATCCGGCCCGAGGAGCTCTCCGGCCCGAGGTGATCGGCGTTTGAGAGATTCTTTGGCTGTGTACAGCTACAGGACAGAGTTGGTCGGTCGGTCTTGCTAGTCGCGAAAATTGTAGGTGAAATGGTGTTAAAGTACTCCTAAACTTGCCTGACCTCAGTAACATCTTTTTTAGAGAACAGTACAACCCAGATTTTGCTGACATCAGTGGTTATGGTCCCCGTACTTGGTTTATTTAGCCGGTGAATGGACGATTTGCAGCAAATTTGTTGCGGCTGCTGATTCGAGGACATCAGAGTGACGCACGCACGGATTAACGGGCAGTGCGGCCCGCAGACTGCGTCGTGCAGGCGCCGATTGTGCTGTGCGCTACTACGCAGCTCTCTGCTCTGCCTCTGCGCGCGCTCAATCAGTTGCTCACGCATTGGTGCCAGATCGCTCTGTCGCTCAGCGTAAACAAATCTGCTACTGGGACTGGCTACACAGTAATACTGCACGACGTTGTGGCAAATTACATTGGCAAGAATATACACACAGCGCTGACGCGGGTCTGACATACTAGTAAATAAAAACCAAAAAGAGGAATCAAAAAGAAGAGAGGAAAAATTCAGGCAGCACAAGGCCACCAGATGCCAGGAGATAGTAGTACTAGTAGCGTTCTAGAGGGAGGGGACGTGGAAGAACCTGCCGCGGCACATGCAGCGGTAGGCGATGGGGCAGGACTCGGAGGCGCTCTCGGCGCACCGGAAGCTCACCATGACGCGCCGGCACGGGGAGCACGCCCCGCACGCGTGCGCGCAGTCCGGCAGCCGCGACCCCGACGCGGCGCGCTGCCTCGCCACCAGCATCTCGTCCTCTGCAACCTCGCCTTCGTGTAACGTGGTCGCCTGGTGTGGCTTGAAGCTGTTGCTGGTTCCTCCACTGTTTGCTGGGGTCGGCTCCGCCCCGTCGACGTCGAGCCGGGCGGCATCAGCTGAGCCGGACGCACCTGCGCGATGCAAAACAGTCATCAAATGCCCTGACCGCACCAGGCACGTCCATGTCGCAAGCACGTAGTGTGGCTCGACGTGCTTTTGCAACAGGGTGCAACCAAGATACTAAGACATGGACTACGACCAACGTTGACAGATAAGGAATGTACCCCTGCTACTTTAGTGCAAGCGTGCCATTGTGAATTACATATTCAATAAGCGACAGACAGATGAACTTACTTCTTGTAGTTCTGACGCCATCAGCAACGTAGTACGAGCTCACGACCAACACGGCCGCCAGCATAGCAGCACAATGGCTCAATCCCCTCATCTGCGCTTGCTTTACGCAAGGAGTTAGTCTGACGACGAATACCGCGGAATGC
Source organism: Eragrostis nindensis (assembly GCA_012490785.1). Classification (NCBI taxonomy): domain Eukaryota; kingdom Viridiplantae; phylum Streptophyta; class Magnoliopsida; order Poales; family Poaceae; genus Eragrostis; species Eragrostis nindensis. The sequence goes on along the minus strand of JAAXCT010000812.1, from coordinate 125,878 downwards.
GAACAGAGCAGCTATCTAGGCTTGGGCTTGGGCTGCACGCGAAATATATAGGCGCATCAGAAACAAGGGGGGGCCACGCGTGCACTGCAACGAGCTAGAGGCGGTAAATGAAGGGATGATGCGCCGGGTGCTCGCTCACAGGATCCCCGGTTTGGATTCACATGAAAAACCCTCGCGCCGGCCAAGCCGCCCGAAGATCGGACTCAGCGACGCCGACGATAACAACCAAGACGAGCGAGCGAACGAGGGTGAGGAGGAGGAGTAGATGTGCTAGTATGATCGCCGTGCGCCCGCGCACGCAAGTGTGCGAGTGGGAGCAATGGCGGAGCGTGGCGTCGCCCGCGGCACGCATTTATGCAGTCGGCTCGACTCAGAAGACTTCCCGTGTCCTCTCCATCTGCCGCGCTGTTCCGTTCGTCAGAGCCCTGCCTCTGCCTGCTCTGGCCGCGCCGCGCCGCCCGCGTACGTACATAAAAATATTCTGCTGTCAGTGCGCGCGCTTCGATCGGTTTGGTTAACGTTGTTCTCGGCTCCAGTCAAGCTGAATCACCCGGCATCAATGCAACTGTAAGCTGTTGGCATTCAATAGCACGCATGTACTAGTAAACTGCATGCATGGACACGGACCATCTTGTTGTAGGACGCCGACGTGTCTGAATTGGGGGGATGATCGATGTCACTTGCTTTATGCATCGAACCATCATCGATCGTTCTGTGTAGGTGAATCCGACCTTCGCATGTACTACTACTGTGAAATTTGATGCTTCTCTGAACTGAAATCAGTTTGCGCGCTACGGTTCCTGTTGCTTTGGGAAACGCTTAGTCAAAGTCAGCTGGGGTTTCAGTACCATACCAGCCGGAGGCGCGGTCGTGCACTTTCCAAGAACAAGAGCGTCAGAGCCTGCTGTTCTTCAACAACTAGTAACGATTCTATCAAAGGGTGAAAGGGGGATGTTTGGGCGAGCTGGGGAGCTTCCTCAATTCGTCGTCCGTCCTCTTCTTCGCACTGTACACCGAGTGTTCTCCTTTTTTTTCTTTTTTTTCCAGCTGATTTCCTGAATACTCGTGCAGTTCGTTCAGCCTTGGGGGCTCAAATCGACACAGGCTTCTGTTAACGAGAAACCGGTGAAGTTGTCGTTGGAAGAGTGCGTGTGTTTAAAGCATGCTTGCCTACTCTTTTGGCCGGACGCAGGAGCGAAGCAAGGGACCCAGATCGCGCCATCAGCAGCAGTGCTTTGCTCGTGGGCCACTAGCATGAAAAACTCTATAATAGGTTAGTTCAGCCATGTAAACAAGCCGGATCCGTGGCGCAATGGTAGCGCGTCTGACTCCAGATCAGAAGGTTGCGTGTTCGATTCACGTCGGGTTCAAACCCCCCGATCCTAATCCGGATTATCTTTTTGCTATATTTGTTGTTCCCTACATATGGGCCAAACTTGTCATTCGCCCAAGAAGTTGTCTTTCAGACAATAAGGCCCGGATGATCTAACTTCTTTTTTTTTTTTTTGCGGGTAACTTCTTTGATCCTCTCTACCTACAGGAACAGTTTTGCTGAAGAAGCCGTCGTTTAATTCACCATTGCTTTCATAGCTTCTTGTGCTTTCTTTCACTTGTGATATGAGGTTTGCTCTAACTTGTGACTTCTTTTGAGCTATGATTGCCTAGACCTAATCAACAAGGTAACTATCTCTCTATCTTGTACTTTGTTGTTTAGTGTCTTGATCGAGTTGCGCTTTCATCTTGGCTTTTTGTCATTTTATCTTTTATCTTCTCGATCATTTTTATCATGGTTGTCATCCATCACCAAAAAGGGAGAGATTGTAAGCTTCATGACCATTGAAGCTAGGAAACCCCAAGGTATGAATGTTTTGGTGATAGGATGAAAATCATGAATGTGACTAACACTTTTGTAAGATCTTATAGGTCACATAGAAAGAAAGCTCCGTCCGTTGTTGGTGAACGCCACACACCATGAACTTAATGAAAAATGATGATTGGTTGCCTTCATCGACACAAGAACGGACTTGATGGAGTCGCGGAGAAGATATGGATCAAGGCTAAGACATGCTAGAAACAAGCAAGTGTTGCTTGGTAGATGTTAGCTTGAGTCCATAGAAAAAAAGGGACTATCAAGAGGGTTCGAGGTGGTTCTCTTAGTGCACACTAGTTTTAGAGATTATTGGATGCATGGTGAGTCTCTCAGGGACTAGGGTGGCTGAAGAGGAATGAAGGAATCAAGAATGAAGATGTTGGAAGCAAGGATCGAAGAAATGGTCGAGTTCCAGCAGAAGTGAAGTCACCGCATAATGCGGTGCCAGTCACCGTATGGTACGGTGACTGCAAGAGATGAAGACCAGTGAAGCAGGGTTTCTGGCTGAAAAGAGAAGAAGCCACCGTAGGATACGGTGCCAGTCACCGTATGATACGGTGACTGCGAGAAGAGAAGTCCAGAGAAGATGATGTTCTGGCAGATGAAGACTGAGGTCACCATATGATACGGTGAAGGTGTCACCGCATGATACGGTGGGCACCGTATGATTTCCAGAGAGTTGGCAGTTGCTAGAAGCTGAAGAAATTGAAGCCACCGTATGATACGGTGAGGGTCACCGTATGATGCGGTGATACCTGAAGATGGAAGACCAGAGATGGAGTTGCCTCTGGCAGACGAACGGACAGTCACCGTATGATACGGTGATTAGGGTCACCGTATCATACGGTGAGCCCTACGGTGACTTGGTTCTGGGCACTTTTTAGCAACGGTATATTGAGGTTGGTGCCTATATATAGCTGGTTGCTCGCCCCTTTGAGTAGCTCTTGGACCCAGGAAAAGTGGGAGGTGCTGCCAAGAAGCCAAGAGGGAGAAGTGTGAAGCACTTGAGAAGGATTTGGAGTGATCCTAGTGCTTGAGAGAGTAACAAGTTGCATCCTTTGATCTCTAGGCTAGTGTGTGCTTGAGAGAGTCATCTAGGGCTGTTACTCTTGGTCTATGGCAAGGGCCTAGACCGGTTAGGCGTCGGGTGTTGAGTGTCCAAGGAGTATAGAAGCCGACATAAGTTTGTACACGGTCTTGGAGCTTCCCGTGCGAAAAGAAGCATCACTAGTGGAGCGCCCTTTGGCAAGCATCAAGTGCGGAGCCTTACCTCGGAAGAGTACCCGGGGGGAGCCCGGCGGGACGTGCCCGCGACTTCAATCGGAGGGTGAAGTGTGCTCTAGGAGGGATCGCCATCGAGCGGAGGGACGGGGTCGAGACTCCGGCGGTAGTGGGGAGTGACCACGTGAGAGTAGGGGAAGACGCCCATCGTTCCGAGACCACGGGAAAAATTATGAGCATTCTCTATCCTTCTCTTTACTACATGCATTTACTTATCGCTCTATACATGATTGCTTGTAGTAGTATTTGAGGTTGTGCCTATATATTGCTTGTGTGCTTACCTTGGTTCCTACTAGCTTCATTAGTATTGTTTGTTTGCCTTGCTCGTGTGCTTACTTGTTGTAGCCTATCTAGTAGCTCTAAAGACTCTACTTAGTGTGCCTAGTATCTTTGGTTGCCTTGTCTCTAGTTATCTAGTTGCCTTGCCTTGCCTAGCTTAAGTCTTCCGCTTTACATATATCTTGTACTAGGTTGCTAGTGTGGTGTGCTTGTGTTATCTATATCCACTAGCTATATAGGTTAAGGATACTCCTTAGTGTGCTTTACCTTGTTACTAGAACTACTCGCTAGGAGTTGCTTGGGTGTTAGTGTTTGGAAATAGATTCTAGAGTGCACCGATTCACCCCCCCTCTCGGTCACACGATCCTTACAGCATCCATGAATAAATAGAGGATGCTATTTCGCAAAATTGCTCTTTAAACATAGCCCTCTGTCAACACTGTACATCTGTTTAGTAATACAGCCAGCTATACATACCTGATTAGTTTTAGGTGCTCATTTCCAATTTTGTAATATCTATGTTTTCAATGTGATTGAGAGCCACATTCCTTTACTTATTTTAGTAACCTACCTACATGTAATTAGCAAGTTAACATGTTAAGGATTCATGCAGTAGTGTTACCTGTCATCTCTATGCTGTCAGGATATTAGAATTAACGCTGTATAGAATATCTTATATGTTCTGGACTACTCCTATTTATGTGTGGATTTCTACTTCATGTATTTACTACTGTTAATGCAATGACATGTCAAGGATGTTTTTTTTCCCCTAAAGGTTCCCTCTGTAGAGTTCAACTGCTTTATGTAATCAATTCTAACTATTATCATGTTATCTATTTACAGGTGCAGGGAATAACCATGTGCTGGTTCATTCATTTTCTTGGTCTTTTTTGTCTTTAGGATCAATTGGGTTTTCTAACCTGTAAAACCATTAGTACTTCACTGCCATGTATACCGTACCCTTGCTGCTAACCTCCTTAATGAGTAATTTTAAATGCAGAGTTCACTTCAGATATACTATGTATTTACATGTTTCAAATCAACCATTTATGGCAATATAATTTATGCTGCACTGTGATTCTATCTTCTTCGCCCAGCTTAATGGCTCTTCCTGTTTGGTAGGGAAACTTAACGATTTTTGATTTATTAGAATGATGATAGGTTCTTACCAGTAAATGCGGCATGTAGCGTTATCCATCCGCACTTCAAGTGCTACGCCCATGTTTTTTCATTGCAGAACATAGCTATGCTCAGCGTAATTCAAAACAAATAGACCTGACAAAGATGGTTGTTTTCACAGGGATGTGTTTGATTTTTTTTTTTTTTGAGCAAGACAGGGATGTGTTTGATACATGACTTCATAGTGCAGATTTAATATTTTCATTGCAAATATCAAATGTCTTCTGGATATCGTGTCCTCCTTTTATTGTTCTGGATATCATGTATATCGTTAGGAAAAAAGGAAATACAGGGCGCGGCGGAGCGCGCCCACCAGTCCTAGTCAGTTCATATGGCAAATCTCTCCTTTCAATCTAGGCACATTCATTATCCGCTGATCTGCCACCTCAACCTAACCTATTTTTTGACATATACTAACTCTGTTCAAAAAGCTTGACATTTTTTTTATTTTTTAACATCACTTTTGATCGTTACAAGAGCCTGTTAGTCTTATTCAAAAAATTTACGCAAATAAAAAAAAAAATATGTCATGATTAAAGTATTTTCAATGATTAAACAAGTTATAAAAAATAATATTCGCACAAAAAATTTGAATAAGACGAACAGTCAAATATAATATCCAAAGCAAAAGAGCATGTAGCCTAATGGTTACAAGAGGCTCAGTAGCACCATAGGTCATGTGTTCGACTCCCGTGGGGGCGAATTTTTCAGGATTTAACGGCATTGTGCTTTCAGTGGTAGGCGATGCTCCCGTCGACAGCGAGTCGTCAATCTCGAGTTTTTGCCGACTCAGTCTTCGAATATGCTCATAAGGGTAGGGAAAAGCAGCTTTCCCACAAAGCTGATTCTCGTAGAGCGAAGGCCTCCTGTTTGGCGACAAGCTTTTTGCTTTGGAGAGAAACGCCGAGCCCGACGCGGCAGCCAGGTGAGAGTGAGCTAGGAGGGAAGAACTGAGGCAAGCGCGGCAGCCCATCGCACGCACGCCCAGCGCATGAGCTGGAGGCATGGCGGCCTGAATCACGTGTGGGAGGCGCGGCAGCCCACGTGCGCGCGGGAAGGCGTGGCAGCTGCGTCCGGGAGGCGCTCATCCTTGACGTCAGGTTCGGAGCTCCACCTTCGTTGCTTCGGCCTCGTCGAAGAAGGGGAGCGGAAGGCAGGCGGCCGCAGGCGCCTCCCTGTTGCGGGAATCTGAGGAGGGAGGGGGTGAGGGAGGGCGACGGCGGTGGAGAGATCAGAGATGACGATGGGCGAGCTCTGCGTGCGGATCTGAGGAGAGGAGTGAGGGAGGAAGAGAGGGAGACGACGATGAGGGATGAGAGATGACGACGGGCGAGGCCAAAAGCTCGGGAAGCGACGGTTCGCTAGCTTCTCCGCGTTTAGTTCATTTTGGCGGTCGTCTCCGCTTTTGCAGCTTTTGCGGTTTAGAAAAGCAACACCGTTTGGGGAATTTTCTGTCGCTTTTTACAAACGGAGAAGCTGTGAGAAGCTACACCAAACAGGGCCTAAACTCGTGTGCCAACAATAATCGTAGCCCAAAGAGTTAGTAGTTGCCTAGTTGGGTTTGTCATTTTCTTTGGGATCTGGTGAGTGATGACTGCCCTCCGCGTTCCCTCGGGGCAACATGGTTTCGATCAACAAAAGGCTTTCTCAAAAGTCACTTACCAGGTGGTGTTCATTCATAGAAAAATGATGATACTGCTTCAATTTGTATTCAAACAAAACATTAAATAGAAGTAGCTAAATTTACAATGAAGACACGAGAATATATATATATATAAAGAACACAAGGGGAAAACCCAGTTGTCATGAAGTCATTAGTTGAAGAAATGTGTGCGATAATTCAGGATCTAGCAACCATGACATGATTGTACATATTATTAGGGTTTAACGTAAAATTAAACCACCGTTTCATTAGTACTCGCTTCGTTCGGGAAAAAAGGCCATTCCGACAGCAGGAAATGAGTTGTGCCAAGTACAAATCACCTTTAGGGAACAACTTCATGCCCCAAACGGAAGGAGTAGTATTTTTTTGTTGGTTGAACTTTTCAGGCACTTATGTATCTAGGTTAATTAATTTAATAAATAATAAAATTAAAAGCTGATTTTTGAAGTATCGAGATATATGATAGAGTTTTCTTTATTTTTATGGCTTCTTCTGCATGACCAATTCCTTAGTTTTTTTGTTTCTTTTGAAATGGACCAATTCCTTAATTAGAACAAAAGAGAATTGCCGCTACCGAAAGGTGAAAATCCTCTTGTTCCCATGGCTGGCGTAGACCTCGATGTCTATAAAAGACAACGCGTTAGTTGATACTCCGTACGTATGTGACTAAAACCAGCTCGTCGGTTAGAGTAGCCACGCTGTCTTTCCCCTCTAACTCTTCACCTTCCGCGCCATGGCCGGTACGAACTCGTCACTTCCCTCCTCACAACACAACACAAACTCAAGCTCTCGCTCGCACGCCTTAACAGGTACACACACATATTTAGTCTGCAATTTCAGTTTCACTAATATCAGCTCCTTCCTGCCCCCTGCGCCGTGCAGCTCGACGCCAACAATGGGCGCCGGCGGCCGCCACCGCGCTCCTCCTCCTCTTCCTCGCCCTCGCCCTCGCCGCCGCGGGGGCGGAGGAGCAGGGCCGCAGGGAGGTGGTGACGTTTCCGCGCGGCGCCGTGGCGGCTGACGACTGGCGGTGCTCGGCGATCGGGCGCGACGCGCTCCGCGACGGCGGCACCGCCGTGGACGGCGCCGTCGCCACGGCGCTGTGCCTGGGCGTGGTCAGCCCGGCGTCCAGCGGCGTCGGCGGCGGCGCCTTCATGCTCGTCAGGCTCGCCGACGGCACGGCCGTCGTGTACGACTCCCGCGAGACCGCTCCGCTCGCCGCCTCCAAGGTGACTCCCGGCCCGTGACTAAAACTCCCGTGTCAAGTCTTTACTACAGCGATTTGCGAGCGAATTACTCGTGAAATGCACTGCTTGACTAAACTACATACGGCACTCTGACCGAAGGACCTAAATTTTGTACAAAATTCGTAAATAGTACTACTAGCCTACCAACTTTTTTTTTCTCTTATTGTCTTTGTCACGACGTACTTATAACATAGTCAACAATCGCGACAAGCAGCCGGAGTGTAAACCAGACATACCAAATAGAGACACGTGCATGGCCACAGTAGGTTGTTGATTCACATGGTTGGGGACCTTGGGTACCTCGTCTTCGGTTACAATTTTTTTACGCACAAATAGCGCCGAGCAAGCGGCACTGTTTTCCAATTGGCAAAATGTAGCAATGCGTGCCGTTGCTTCTTCGAAGGATCCATGTGGCTTGGAGTGATGGGAAGAGGAACAATGATCAACAGCCAATGCACGCGGCTAGCTACAAACTTTATCCTCCCTGTCCCTGTCTTTGCCGTCCCCCCCGGTGACCTGTCCTGCTGAAAGAGCGTCACGCTATCGCCCACTTGATGGTGTCTGGACCGATCGATGTCGCGCGACGCATGCGGCAATCGGGTAAGCCATAAGGCCTGTCTATTCACTCTTTCCAAGACTAGTTTTAAGGGAAAAGAGCAGCTTCCTTTTATTTGGATGAAAGATCTCTCACAAAATATGAAAGTTTCTCATCTCTCTCATCATAATTAACTTGCCAAATCAGCAAAAGATGCACATATAGCATAGAATTTAATGCAAATGAAAGGCCTCACTGAGACTGGCCTGAGGAGGAATCCGGGATAGTAGGATGGAAAGCCGCACTGATCAATCAGCTAGTGATCCCCTACTGTACGTCATATCGATCCATGTGCTGTGCAAGCACAAAATCTTTCTGTTAGTTAAGACGTTTGTCTCCAAGCCGATCGCAACCACTGACCTGTCTTTCCATCGATTCCCTACGTATCTACTCGGTACAGTTTGGTATAAAAGAAGAAAGCGGATCAGCCCTGCAATATGCCAGCTTCGCAAGTTTTTTCTTTTTAATTTGATCTTAAAAAGATAAGTCTGTCATCCAGCTTTTCCAGACGACCTAAACAGAGCGCTAGCAGAATGATTTCAATAACATGTAGTAGTACTTATAGTCTGGCACTGATAGAACGGAATCCACGAACAGTGAAAATGTGCACTTTAGACGTTATTTTCTCTACGCTGTTACTCACTGTTCTTCCAAGAACGAACGAGAAATGAACACACCGGCAACATGAACCATGGCTTCAGGACATGTACGGCGGCAACGCGACGCTGAAGGCACGCGGCGCCCTCTCCATCGCGGTCCCGGGCGAGATCGCCGGCCTGTACGAGGCGTGGAAGCGCCACGGCAGGCTGCCATGGCGCCGCCTCGTCGCGCCGGCTGCGAAGCTGGCGCTGGCGTTCAAGGTCTCGCCCTACCTGCGGATGCAGATGGAGGCGACCCGGGACGGCATCCTCGGCAACAAGGGGATCCGCGCCGTGTACGCGCCCAGCGGCGACATCCTCAAGGCCGGCGAGGTCTGCCGCAACGCGCAGCTCGCCAAGACGCTGATGGCCGTCGCGGAGCACGGGCCCGGCGCGTTCTACGGCGGCCGGGTCGGGGCGCAGCTGGTGAAGGACGTCAGGGAGGTTGGAGGGATCGTGACGGTGGAGGATCTGAAGAGGTATCGGGTCAAGGTGCGGCGGCCGCTGTCGGAGAGCTTCATGGGGCTGCAGGTGGTCACCATGCCCCCGCCGTCGGCCGGCGGCGCCGGGATGATGCTTGTGAGTTCTCGATCACATGCCAAGCCATCCAATTTATTCGTACTTGATGTAGTATCTTAATTAACGACATTTTTTTTTTGGTTGTCATGTGAACAGATTCTGAACATCCTGTCTCAGTACGGACTTCCCGCTGGTTTCGCTGGGTCACTTGGGATCCACCGCCTAATCGAGTCCTTGAAACACTACTTCGCCGTAAAGATGAACCTTGGCGACCCGGACTTTGTGAATATCAGCGAGGTTCTATCTGACATGATGTCCCCTAAATTTGCTGCCGAGCTGAAGAGAACCATCTACGACAACATGACATTTGACCCTAAACATTATGGTGGAAGGTAAAGACTTATAAAGGTTTTGCAATATCGTGCATCAGATATGTTCACGACTAGTTTAGTAAGCTCTGAACTTCCTGACCAATTTGTGTATCAGATGGAACATCCTCCAGGACCATGGCACCAGCCACATATCCATCGTCGACAGCGATCGGAACGCGGTTTCCATGACCACCACCGTGAACGCGTACTTCGGGTCCTTGATCCTGTCCCCAAGCACAGGCATCCTTCTCAACAACGAGATGGACGACTTCTCCATGCCGGCCAACACGTCTGCCGGCTCTCCGCCGCCGGCTCCCGCCAACTTCGTCAGCCCTCTCAAACGGCCGGTCTCGTCCATGACCCCCACCATCGTTCTCAAGGTAACTTAACTGCATGCCGTGTAACTGAAGTTGGGGGAAAAAATTATCTGAATTTCTAGACTTCGGTGCATATGCATGGCTCTGAAAGTTTTCTGAAGGTTAGACTTACGAGTGTGTTCCGGTTGGTGGGTGCTTCACGCGTAGGATGGGAAACTGAAGGCTGCCGTTGGCGCCAGCGGTGGCAGCTTTATCCCGGCGGGAACAATCGAGGTGTTCCTCAACCATTTCGTCAAGAGCATGGATCCCCTGTCGTCGGTCATGGCGCCACGAGTGTATCACCAGGTCTGACTAGGTTCTTTTTTTTATTTACTGTACCGTCATTAAAAAAAAAAAAAGAGAACATGTTACTAGTTGGTCCTCTGTTCCATAGCTCTGATGTCCTTCCTTGTGACCTTGGTTTCCTTGCTTGCAGCTGATCCCGAACGTGGTCCAGTACGAGAACTGGACGACGGTGCTCGGCGACCTCTTCCTGCTGGACGCCGGGACGAGGGCCGACCTGCAGAAGAAGGGCCACGTCCTGAGGCCGCTCTCCGGGGGAACCATCAGCCAGTTCGTGGTGCACAACCTCGACCACGGGGACCTGACCGCCGTCAGTGACCCCAGGAAAGGAGGCGTCCCTGCCGGTTACTGAAAAACAAAAAGAAAAGAGTACACGAATTCTTGTGTAATTTTTTTCCCGACATATATAAAGGGCGTGGCTGGCATCGGAGATCTCCGCCCCACAGCCAGTGCTGCAGCAGAAATGGTCAGAATAAAACTCGAGTGTTTTACCTCGTCAAAAAGAAATTTCAGCCCAGAATCTTAAGGGGGGAGGTTGTCAGTAGTGAGACAAGTCCGTCTGGAATTGACGAGCCATATAGGGCCTGCTCCGTTCGACACGTTTCCGCAGCTAGTGCAAGCCTAGCTTACCGCGAAAGCGCCACCAAATTAAGCAGATCGCGAGTGGCAACTGCTGTCGCAACCCAGCGATCCCCGTCGGCACCATCGACGGTCGCCGCGGCTCGGTTAGGTACATCATACTGGACACGAAAGGTCGATGGCTATGGCGCACGCACAGCACTACTCCTACGTCGTCTCAGTACCAGTGTACAACTTTTTTTTTTTTTGAAGGTAGAACGCCCGAAAGGGCTTTGATATTCTCCATTACTCTGGAAACTTCAGTACATATGTAGAAAGACCTATAACAGATACTACAATAACTACACTAAAGTCTTTCTGAAACAAAAAGAGGACACAAAAGGAAATGCAAATTACATTCAGGTCCTCCTGGCAACCCCTACGCCGACGACCAAAGAGACTCCAGTGTACATCTTTTTCTTGCGGTGATACTAGTAAGTCAGTACATGACCGGCCGGACAGTGATCGCTAATAGCGTCATACACACGAATGACACGAGGAATTACGATGTACCTGCGCAGTACGCGCTGGGAAATTTCTTGCTGCAAGAGCGACCGCCACATACAACCGAGCGGAGCCAGCCGCAAGTCCAAGCCTTTCACCGTCCGTCGACGACCCATCGCGTAGTGACTGAACGTTTTGTCAGTCAGTCATCTATCGTGTCGTGTGTCTGTGGTGGCTTTCACCCAGCTTTCACCCAACTTTCAGCCTAATTAAGTCATCATGACAACCAAAACTACACGTCGATGCATTGCACCTGCCTTGCGCACCAAGTTTGCGCGGCAGGACTTGACCCCTCCTCTCCTCTTTATATATGCATACACGCTCTTAGCATAGGACGGCTGCAGAGCAGAGCGGTTAGATTGAAGGAAAAAACTACTTCTAGACAGGTTCCCTGAAAAACTCGGATGGCGTCCATGATATCAGGAGACTTCGCCGTGGCCTACGTGCTGAAGAAGAACGGCTGCAAGGAGGAGACAACGAGGGCTGAAGACGCGAGCACCAGCAAGGAGGCGGCACAAGGAAAGAAGCAACAACAGGCCGGCGGCGATGGAGCATCAGGGAAGATGACCGCCGAAGAGGGAGCCAGTGGAGGCTTCTTTGGATTACTGAAGAAGAAGGTGCACCCCAAAGTTGATGGAACCAGAGCTTCCTCTTGAGCTAGTAGCATCAGTAGCAGTACGTACCACCCGGCAGGGCGAACTTGTAAGATTTTATTTTTCTTTTTTCTTTTTTCTTTTTTGAGATAACCGAGTTGCATGTTTGGGAATTTTTCAGGTATGTTTCCTAAAATAATAGTATTTTAATGAAAAATTGCAAAATTGAGGCACGATTTTAAATAGTTGCAGAAAATATGTGCTTGTCGGTTGTCTCGTGACCTATTGACCAATATGACATTTTGGTTTCTAGCATCCGACAGGCCTATGTGGCATCTCACATCCCCTCCAAATAGGGTCCTATCGGTCATCTAGAAACCAAAATGCCATACATTCAAGGACCAAGTAGTGACCAATAGGATTGTTGGTTATGGTATAACCGACATGTATATTTCATTTAGAAATAAAATGTTTCTAGTGAGCAAGATGGCCAAATAAGGATCAGGAATACAAAACACAGAAATAGGAAAAAACATAGAAACGAGAGAGGTGTGTAGTTGCAAAACAGAGGAATGAAAAATACAAGAATTTTATAGAAAGTAGCGTTTGGAACGGAGGAATGACACTGACTGTATTTTTGTCAGAACATAGGTGTGGATGATTATTATGTTGCAAAGCACTAATATAGCCCACACAAGTAAATGATTCGTCCGTGACACGGAGATTACAGCCCACGGCGAGCTCGAGCTACAGCAGGACTGCAGGAGGGTTGATATGCGGGCAAGCTCCAAGCTGTAGTGTCTCATGCGGGTGGGCTTTGCTTGCTTCAGACTTCGGGCCGGAGTGCGAGTTATGGGTGAGCTTCAGTGGTTGGTCAAGGTCGAGCAGTAGCTTGTGATGATGAGGATTGGGGAGATTAGCAAAGTGCTTAGCTTCAGGAAAGATTCCCCTTGGAGTGGAGTTTCTGGTCACCATTCTAGAGGAAAGGAACTTATAGTTCCTGCGTTCCAAACAGCAAATGAAGGAAAGTTCCATAAAGATCTGTAATTTTTTTTATATTTCCTTCAATCTAAACAGGCCCTTAATGTGTTAAGATGCATCTGTTTTGGGCTGAGCGTGATTTGGGGTCTGGGCATAAATACCAGCGTCAACGTCCAACCACCCTGATTGCTACTAGAGGCAGTAGCACCAAAAGAAAACGGAGAGAGAGAGAGAGAGAGAGAGGAGAGAGAGAGAGAGAGGAGATTGGAGCAATTAGCAACTATCCCGATGCCGGCTCTCAATATAATTAAACAGAAACGCATTTTCTAACTTTCAGTCGTTTCTCTCAATTAAGCAAAAACATGTTGCAAATATTTCTCCTTGTATGTTTATCATAAGTTTTTGTTTGTTGCAAGTAATTATTCAGAGACAGACGTTTTAAGCTGAGACAGAAATTTTCAAACGACTGAAGTACGGATCGGGGTCTTCTGCCGTGTAGAACAAACTTCAGACATGTGTAGCAGATTGAACAATAATTTGTGAGGGAAGCTTAGCCTGAATTAACACTATAGCAGGACACTGTTTAAACATCAATACGAGTCAATGTGTCACTGTTTATGTCTACTGTAGCAGTTCATCAAATCCCTCCATATTTGATCGGACGGTCCAAAACATGACTAATTCCAGATATCGTAGCTTCGTTCTCTAATTTTGGGATCTGAATTAAGGTCCTCTTTGGCACAGATTCTACAGGTGCTTCTGCTTCTGCTTCTCCTTATAGTTTGCCAAACAGACATATGAGAAACAGCTTCTGAGCAAAAGAGTTGAGAGAATCCGTTTTCGTTTTCACCATGGGAGCAGAAGCGGGTATTTCTAGCTTCAGATGGATTCTCAACTGACACACAACTGACACACGCGCACCCATGGGCGGGCCCACCAGACAAACACAATTATGCTTGTTTAAAAAATTTGTAGATTACAAAATGAATATCCTAATTACGAACCGATTACACCGTTGTGATTGTTGCGATTGGATCTTCAAAACTAGACCACACTTGACTATATTTTGCAAACTTTTTAAAAAAAATATAAGTTCAAACTTGACCTTATTAGTAATCATCTACTTATATTTAATTTATTTCATGTACTTATTTTCATTTACACAAGGTGTGGACAAACTGAAGCTTTAATTTTAGAGGCACGCAATCATTTTAAATGCATAATTCATTTCAAGAAATATCAGGATAATCTATTTTGTCAAACGATCTGACTAGAGAAGCTGTTTTGACATAGAATACAGAATAAGTTAGAGAATCTGTTTTGCCTCAAAGTCCAGTGCAGAATCTGTTTTTTGCATAATCCGAACCCCTGCCAAACAGACCGTAAGTATACAGCGCACACCGCATGCTGTTATTTTTTATTCGCAATCGTCTAGATTGCCAAATGCCAATCCTCTCAGCTCGGAGTCCCGTTCCGCATAATGAGCAAACAACGGTGCGTCACGAACTCCGTCATCGATTCCGGCGCGGTGAGTCAAGCAGTGCCTGCGCTCAATAAAGGTGAAGCCGTGCCAGCCGGACTTGAAGTAGCCTCGTCCGGTCAATAATGCGCAAACAATCGGCTTCAAGCTCGAGAACTGACGGGTGACGGCTCGGCGATATAAGGAGGATTCCGGTCTCCTGCGAAACCCAACCCACTTTCCCCTCTACGATGGCGGCGTCCGGCGGCGATGAGGCGGAGCGGGCCCGGCCGGTGGTGCTGGTGACGGGGTGCTCCGAGGGCGGGATCGGGCACGCGATGGCGCGCGCGTTCGCGGCTTCCGGGTGCGCGGTCGTGGCCACTGCGCGGTCGCGCGCGTCCATGCGCGGCCTCGAGGGCTGCCTGCTGCTGGAGCTCGACGTCCGGTCCGACGAGAGCGCCCGCGCCGCCGTCGCGGACGCGCTGCGGGAGCACGGACGCGTCGACGTGCTCGTCAACAACGCCGGGATCCACCTCGTCGCGCCGCTCGCCGAGGTGCCCATGGACTCGTTCCACCAGGTCTTCGACACCAATGTCTACGGTAGGATTGAAAAGTTTTTCTTTTCTTTTTTCCTCCTTCTTCTTGCTGTTGTATTGCCTATTGTGTGCTCCTATTTCGTGATTGCGATACTCCCGAGGAAGACAAAATTTTGGATGCTGGAATCCGTAAAAAATTGGTTGTCGGAGATTCATTGAGGTCTACAAAGGTTCGTTCTTGGATCTACCTGAGACCATTGTGCTGCAACGGGGGGAAAGATCCATGATTGGCATAATTATGCGGAAATTGTTTGTGGGAGGTATTCTGGTTATTACCAGAAAAAGACGTCGGGGATAAAATTTCGGTTAGTAAGAGGATAAAATTTTGCTTAGCATCCATGTTACTAACCAAAGGACAATTGGCAGCATGTGCTGCATCCATTTAAGTTATTAGTTAAAGTAGAATATTTTAAAATTAGTGATAATTTACTAAGAAAATCAGATTTTTATGGTAGCACAGTAACTACAGTTGTTGAAGTAACAAACTTTTACTGCAGATGATGAGTGCTATGACATCTCTTACTAAACTGGTATAAAAGAAAAGCTCTTAACTATTTTTGAAGTGTTTGAGAAGCAAAGCAGAGCATTGCTGACACATTGCTTTGCTAGTTTGCTAGTAGCTCTCATCGGAGAGGCCAATAATTGTGAAGCATACTGCTTCAACATAATTCCGTTGTACAATTTTGTGCTATTCGAGCTGTTGAAGAATTCAGTTATTGATCAGTAACTTCTTTAGCTGATGTTCTTGGATGGCTCACACTTCTTCCCGAATGTTGATGGTCTCAATTGCTCCTGCATCTATTTGATATTAATATGAGTTTCCCTCTTTTATCACTTACAGGGGCAATGAGGTTGATTCAAGCCGTTATTCCACACATGATGGAAAGAAGAAAAGGCACAATTGTTAATGTTGGAAGTATTACTGCTTTGGCTCCTGGTCCATGGGCTGGTGCATATTCAGCATCGAAAGCTGCTCTTCATGCATTGAGTGACACACTAAGGTAAGTCTTATATATCCTTGTAATGACCAGTAGGCTGTATACAGACTTAAGATTTAGGATATTTCATCTAAATCATCTAATTTAAAAACTTTGAATTTGCCTCTTGTGAAATACAAAAGGACGATATATGTCACGATTACTTTATCACTACTAAATATCAAATTAGTTTTTTTGGTCATATGGCAAGATAATAACAGCGCATAAAACTTGTTACCTCTATCTTTCTTTCTCTTTTTATGATATTCCATCCTATGCTGTTAAGCCTTTCAACGTGTTAATCGATGGTTTGTGGCTTTTGTCTCTTTATCTTCAACGTTTCACATTTTGTCATCTAAGTTGATAGAAAATTGATTCAATGCAGGTTGGAACTAAAAAACTTTGGCATAAATGTCATGATTGTTGCGCCAGGAGGGACAAAGTCAAATATTGGGAGTTCCTCTGCAGCCAAATATGATCAGATTCATGACTGGAAGTACTACAAGAAATATGAGGCATCACTTCGAGCCAGAACCAATGTTTCCCAGGGTCCTGGGTGTACTCCAGCAGAAGAACTTGCGGACAAGGTTGTTGCATCTGTTCTTAAGAAGCACCCTCCAGCTTGGCTTGCTTACGGCCAGTTCAGCACTATTCTAAACATGTTATATTATGCACCACTATGGTTTAGAGATTACTTCTACAAGGTAGTCATGAAATGCTAGAACCCGGAAGTATGATGGTTCTAAGGATCAAGAGATTGCTGCTAGGCCCCAATTATGTTCCTGATACTCCCATCCTGTCACTACAAGCATATATTCATCACCGCATATGCTTGTATATGGAAATTTCAAGTGAAATTCTTCCTGGTCACTCAGTGTTGTGAAAAAAATACTTTGTGTGGATATTACCACAACCTTAGATTTTTTTTTTCCTGTTCATAACCTTGCCCTTGGCCTGAAGACATTGTCTGTGAAAACACTGTGGCAGATATTACCGCTGTACTGCAAACCTTAGATTTTCCTTTTCCTGTACTGTTGTCGTAGATTTGTACCTTCTGCAGATAAGCTATTTGTCTGAGGTAGATAGAGCTTAAAACATGGAGCCAATTGCTTCTCATTCTCTCAAGTATTCCGAGCACAGTATTCCTCAAAAAAAAAAAAGAGTATTCCGAGCACAGTAAGAAAAGAGCCATGGCAACTTAAAAAGCGAACAGGTTAACCGTCTGCGCCATTTTTTTTTCTTTTGGAAATTAAAGGAGGCACTAAGCGATGATGTTACAAAACATTCAGATCACGTCACATTATCACAACACATTCAGCTGCTTGCGGAACCTCCTCGTCCAGCACATTCATCGATTGCAACCGGACACCAAAGAGGATGATATTACATGGAAATTGACATCGGACTGCAACTACAAGGCCTCCTCGCCGCACCACGCACACAGGAAAACAGAGTATAGACTGCGGGGAGACTGACACGAACGAGGTTTGCATCACCTATGAATTTGTCATCTGAATGATTTTCATGGCCATTTAATACGAATTCTTGCGAACCAAACCGAATTCTGCGGTTCAGTTAAATTCCGCATACGATCTCTCAGTCTCAAGCCGAAGCATTATGTCATCCGGGGCTACGACGGTATATGCCACAGACATCTCCAGTCCAGAGGTAACTCGCAATCGCACGTACGGCGCAGCAAGTGGCCATCGGAGCTCGGAGCTCCTTGTGTGTGCAGTTTACATGAGCAGACAGGGAGGGACGACCCCACGTCCAAATCACGAGTCCACGTGGCGCCCCAACGGCTTGGCAGAATCCGGTGGCGCGCACCCCTCATTGGCCGGCGCCCTATCCAATCTACCGCGCCCGAGATTTCCCGCGCCCTGATCTTGTGGCTGTCCCGCGCCGTGGCGCCGCGATTAATATCTTGACGTCCTGCTCGCTCCCACAGAAGGCCAGATCGACGACGACCACTCTGCCACACGGGAAGGAACGACTAATTGGCACACCAACCATGGCGCTCGCGTCCACCTCCGCCACCGCGTCCCCGGCCGTGCTCAAGACCCCGTTCCTCGGTGCCAGGCGCGCGCTCGCCAATGCCGCCTCCGTCGCCGGCAAGCCCCCCGCGCCGCGCCGCGCGCTGGTCGTCGAGGCCAAGAAGTCGTGGATCCCCGCCGTGAAGAGCGACCTCGAGATCATCAACCCGCCCTGGCTCGACGGCTCGTAAGTCCCCTTGGCCGAAATGGAGGAAAGAAAGCTCAATTTAGCTCCTGTGTTAATCAATTAATCCGAGATGCGTGTGCTACACTCTGTAGGCTCCCTGGCGACTTCGGCTTCGACCCTCTCGGGCTGGGCAAGGACCCAGCGTTCCTCAAGTGGTACCGCGAGGCGGAGCTGATCCACGGGCGGTGGGCGATGGCGGCAGTGCTGGGCATCTTCGTGGGGCAGGCGTGGAGCGGCATCCCGTGGTTCGAGGCCGGCGCCGACCCGGGCGCCATCGCGCCCTTCTCCTTCGGCTCCCTGCTCGGCACGCAGCTGCTGCTCATGGGCTGGGTCGAGTCCAAGCGCTGGGTCGACTTCTTCAACCCGGACTCGCAGTCCGTCGAGTGGGCCACGCCGTGGTCGCGCACCGCCGAGAACTTCGCCAACTTCACCGGCGAGCAGGGCTACCCGGGCGGCAAGTTCTTCGACCCGCTCAGCTTCGCCGGCACCATCAAGGACGGCGTCTACATCCCCGACCAGGAGAAGCTCGAGCGGCTCAAGCTCGCCGAGATCAAGCACGCGCGCCTTGCCATGCTCGCCATGCTCATCTTCTACTTCGAGGCAGGGCAGGGCAAGACGCCGCTCGGAGCGCTCGGCCTGTAATTTAACAGGTTTTTGTACCAGTACGCAACGGTCGGAACCGGCCGAGTTAATTCGTTTTCGCTCGCGCGCGTGGTGAGAATTCTCCACGGCTTCATCACCAGATTAATTATCACAACCGTGCGTGCGTGATGGGATCGGCTGCAGGTTGAAGAAGAAGCAATGCTTCTTTTGGGTGGTGTGTGTGAACCAAATGGGGAATTGAGTCAGAGATTCTTCCTTTTTTCCATGTATGTACTGTGTAATAGTATACTGTACTAGTCTGGATCGATTTCTGGAATTAGTTTAAAGCAGAATGAGTGAGGACATTTGATTCGATGTCAGAACGCCGGCCAATTCGTAACGACCACTCTACCGACGCAGAATAGTTTATTTGATCGAACGGAAGTTAGAAGCATGGCGGGAAACTACGAACTGGTGCTTCTTCTGGTAGTACTAAGTAGTAGATGACAAGATCCTATGTTTGTCTGACACATTGAAGTTTGGAACGAGAAAATTAAGAGCAGAGTTGTTGCATTCATCCTCTGTTTTCTGTTGCTCATTCTAACGTATGTCAAGCCTGCTCGAAGAAAGAACAGGAATCGTCAAAAACAAAAGTCACTTCAATCGTCACCGCACGCTTGATGTAAAAGTTAGCACCTTGCTTCATTCACACACAAAAAAGACAAGGAACTTAGCATCTCACTTACTACTGCTTCACAATCAAATTAAAGAACTTGAGTAGTAGATAATTATACAGGCATAATAAGTAATTAACACAAGGGTCCCTCACTCCACCTAATTCATTACACAGTACTTAGACACTCACAATCCACGCACACTCACTTTTATAAACGCACATACGCAAATTCATCCCTACTATTATTTTCGAAGACTGAACGGCATGCTCGAAGAAAGAACACGAATTGTGAAAAACACAAGTCACTTCGATCGTCATCGCACACTTGTTGTACTAAAAGTTAGCTTCATTCACACACACACACACACACACACAAAAAGGAACTTATCATCTCACTTACTACTGCTTCACAATCAATTAAAGAACTTTAGTAGCTAATTATACAGGCATAATAATAAGTAATTAACATAAGGGACACTCCACCTAAGGTCCTAAACTAAACATCACGAACCCAAGACCACCAAAATCAGTCATAAAATCCCCACTGCCAAATCGGGCTATCGGGAAGTCACGAACGTCCACCACATCGGCCACGCTGAGCAAACCGTCGAGCACGTCGTCATGCAGCCGCGCAGTCTCACCGACAACGCCGCTCTGGCTCTGTTGACCTATCGCGTCGCCGCCGACAACAACCGCCGCGTCGCGCTCCTGCTCGTCGGTCCCCTGCAGCATCGGTAGTAGAGCTTCATGAGCTCGTCGATCGAGCTGCGGTCCGCCTCCGGCACGCCCTCGATGTCCGGCAGAGCGAGCATCGGCATCACCTCGTCGCCGGCGACCCCCGCGCGCTTGCGCTTGTCAAGGTGCGCGGCGGCTTCTTCTCGGGGAGAGTCGTCGTCGTCGTCCCGGTCGTCGTCGTGGAGCGGCGTGATGGTGAGCGCGCGCTGCAAGTGTCGGTCGAGCGCCTCCTCCCGCGCGATGACCCTGGCCCAGGTGTCGGCGTCGCGGGCGCTCATCTTGTGCTGCAGGCGCTTGGACTGCCACACGAGCTTGCGCATGTGGTCGAACCGGGGGCTGAGGTGCTTGATCACCGCGCTGAGCAGCGAGATCTTCCACGCCTTCTTGAGGTCGTGCGGCTTCCGGTATGGCGGCGCGCCCTGGTGCGCCGGCGTCTCGCCCTGCGCGCCCCACCAGGGCTCGCGCCCCGTCGGCCACCACGGCGGCGCCAGCCCGCGGTCCAGCGGGAAGCTCCGCTGCGGCGGCTCGCAGTGCTGGATCAGCGCCGACAGCAGCGACCCCAGCGTGCTGTCCTGGATGTCGTGGAGCCCGTGCAGGAACGACGGCGACGACGCCGTCGTCGGGCTCCCGGGCTCGCCGGAGGCGGGCAGCAGGGCCGTCGGGCCCTCCCGGTCGAAGCCCACCTCGTCCTTCCACCAGCCGCGGAGGCTGTCGGAGGATCCCGACACGGGCACGCCGGACTCGTCCACGACGCCGTACACGAACCCGCGCGCGTTGCAGGCCTCCATCATCTTGAGCATGTGGCGGAGCACGCCGTCCTGCGCCCGGAGCATCGCCTTGCGCCGGTACCGGGCCTCCGGCGTCTCCTCCTCGTTGCCCGCGTGCTGGTCCACCAGGCCGGGCAGGCAGGGCTGCTTCTGCTTCTGCAGGCGCCTGTCGTCGCCGCGGCCCTCCAGCTTCATGAGCAGCAGCTGGTCCTTCCACATGCGCTTCTTCAGGTCGGCGATCTCGATGGATTCCGACCCCGACTCGGAGTCGCTGAAGCACAGCTCCTCCTCCCCCTGGCTGTCCGGGGCCGCGGCATCGTCGACGTCGGTGACGACAGCCTTGCCCTTTCCCTTGGCCGTCTTGTATTCTTCGTCGTCCATGGTTGGTTGGTCGGGAACTGCAAGTCGTTTCAGTGGCTTATCTATATATCTTATATAGATGCAACCCACTAACTATCACTAATTGCTATAAAGCTGCAACCACAGCGAGCCACGTCACCTCCTTATTTCGACCGTCCGATCTCAGCTAAACCTCTTCATCCTGTCCATTGTTCACGTTCATCTTCCCCCTCAAACGTTCATGGAACAGCCAGCCAGCAGGCAACGCCACACCAGTCCACTACTCGGCAATCAGTCGTCCCTGAAGTTTAAGGTGCTCGGGATGGAAACTGCAGTCATTACTACTCGGCAATCAATCGTCCCTGTTTAATGGCGCTATTGCTTTCAGTTACCAATGCAGTAAATCACACTAATCCTCCAGCAAAATCACTTTGCCAATCAGAAGCTCTTCTCAAGCGTCCCTATATATTTTGCGTCTGCTAATATCATCGGATCGTCATGTCCTTCTGCCTTGCCGGAACTTGCGTCTGCTCATATCGGTCATCAAATTGTCATGTCCTTCTACCTCACCGGAACTCACAATGATGATTTTCCATGCACCAGTAAATCTTTTTCTCTTGGTTGTCCTCTTCCTCCTCTGCCCATTGCAGTGCAGATTCGGTCAGGTTCCTGAACTGTTCTTTCTCTATGTATAAGCAGCTATGTGGGAATTTGTTTTTCTCTAAGCGCCAATTTGTGTGCTTGGACTATTGTGAATAATCATTTCAATCCTTCTTAGGTTGGAGTATTCAAATTCAAATCTTTCTCAGGTTGGAGTAAGGGTGAAATCCCTTGGGACAACCCGAAGTTGCTTTGGAGGGATTCTTTTCTATAATTGTAAGAAATCTGTTTTGATGTGAACAATAAAACACAAATCAATCCTTTCCTTTCTCGACATGTTAGTTGCATCATTTTTACATGCATAGTGGAGTATAATCGATTCCAGTCACCCATGAACTGAATTTTTGCACGCATGGAACCTTAATCGATTTGGCAGTAACAAGGTTAATTTTTTGCTAAGGCAACTGAATCCTCTACAACCACTCTCAGCAGGCGAATCATTGTCACTACTACAGGACAATCAAGACGTTGATAATTGCTCTTCCAATTACTCTCCCAGTCAATTTCTCCTATCCATTCTAGCCTTACAATCTGATGAGTTCAGTCATGAGCATTCCATCCATGCATCAAGAGAATACAGCAAGCGGCAATCAGGCCAAGCTCCAAGACAAAGCTCAGCATCATCCACGTCTCGCGCTCGCGCCATGCATGCCAAGCTTTCTGCATGATGCTTACACATCCTAGCAAGACCTGTATGGTCGCAGAGTCGATCGCTCCAAGCCTCCAAAGCTAGATAAGTATATATAGTTGTTACTGTCCTATACATGCAGTTTTTCTCTGAATGCCCAGATCAGTTCTTTCTTCGTTTCATAAATCTTTTTAGATGTATAAACTGAAAATTCGTTGACAGATGTAACCATTTACAACAAGTGCGAATTTGTTAATGTTTCAGACTTTCAATAGTTGGTTTAATCATTGTTGCCTCTCATTTTTTTTTTCATGCATATTAGCAAGCAAAAGATCTGATTAGAAAATTGATATGTTCATTTGATGGTTTTAACCACATATTTCTTCATCCTTGGGTGACTAAAATGCTTGATAGAATGTCACATATGCAATAGTTCGTAAGTTATTCGTTCCTTACCAAATTGATAAGAACCAATGTAGATGACCTTGCATACATAGTCATAAAAAATGTATTTGTAGGATAATTTGTAACTCTCACCTTTCGATTCATCCAAAGATATAATTCTAAAACCCCGCAGCAACGCGCGGGGAATTCATCTAGTTACAACTGAGGAATATCTCCATGTTGTGGGATGCAAATGTGTCTGTACGAGATTGGACGCTCGTGGAAAAGGTGGTGGCGTAGGGAGGGGAGCTAACAAAGGCTCTGTCGAAGCGCCGAGAAGGGCGTACGTGGAAGAACGCTAGCTGTCCACTGGGCAGGCAGCGCCTCGGAGCCGTAAGGGCCGGCACATGCATGGCACTCGGCCAATCGCGCAGTGACAGCAGTTTTTACTTGACCATGCAGAGCAACACACGCACCCTCTCACAATGTCACACGTGCTGTGACCAAAAACGGGTCACGTATCGTACAAAAGGTCCAAAAATGGAGATGTACGTGATCCGCCTCGAGATCGAAGAAGTGGCCAACAAAAGCAGCTGTGCCATCCCTAGCAGAAGGCTAGAAGCTTCCTTTTTGTGAAATAAAATGGTGACGAATATTCCGTATGTCTTTGCATCATGCACGCATGTCTCCCCGACGTACTCCACCACACGTGCGTAGTCGATACCCCTAGGTTTAACCGGTTGCATGCCTGCGCGCCATTTGTGACTGCTCCATGCTGCATTAGCGTCCTTGCTGACGTAGGGAAGCTCTGCTTACGGATTAGAGGAGAGACGACGGTCTGGCGGTGTTGACTGTCTAAGCAGCCTGTATCGAGTTTCTTTTTTTTTTTTTTTTTTGCGAAGGGGGATTATATTAAACTGATGAACAGTACAACCCACACCTTTTACAGAGACCACCCTGAGAAACTTTTACAGAAAGGACCCCGAAGAAAAGAAAATTACAACGAACTCCCTCTTCCACAAGATCCTTCCCGTCGCCTCTTCTCCCCGCCGGCGAGCACCGACAGCACCTGCAAGCCTCGACGTCCCACCATGACCGCGACCTCCAAACATTGGAAAAAGCCGATTTGATGGGCGCTAGCACCCATATCACAAAGAAGGGATCTAACCGGCCATCGCTCCGCCATTGGAAGAACCGAAGAGCAACGAACAAGCACCATCGACAAACACCAAGCAGGAGAAGCAAAAAACCGGAGTAGTCACCGCCGGATCTGAACGACGACCACCCGGGACAAAGATCACCCGCCACCAGCAACACCGGCGATGGGGACCAAGAAATCCTCCACCCTTTCGCAAAAGAAACGGAGGCACAAAAGCTCCACACGGCCACACCAGTTACCTCATCGCCGTCGCCGACGACTTCTTCACCAGATCCACTGCGGAGAAACGAACAACGGCCACCATCGCCGCGACCGGCTCCGGCGCCGAACCCTAACCCTACCCCCGAAGGGAAGCTAAACTAACTATCTATGCTAGCTAGCTAGAAAGACCGGACGGCAGCTCCGCCGTTCTCCCGACCCTCCGAAGCCCCACGGGCCGCCGGAGAGGAGGGAGAACGGAAGGGAGCTGCCGCCGGGATGGATCGCCTTCGCGTCGCCCGCTCGCTACTATAGCAAAGGGGAAATATCGCCTGTATCGAGTTTTGCAACGGATACATATATACTTACCTCCGTCTCAAAATAGTTGTCACCTTTGACTTTTGATCATGATCATCCGTCTTATTCAAAAAATTTGTGCGAATTGTAAAACAAATATGATATGATGAAACTATTTTTACTGGAAAAACATGTTATGAAAAAATAAATAAAATTTGCATAAAAAATTTGAAATAAGACGGACGGTCAAACGTGATGTCTAAAAGTCAAAAACGACAACAATTTTGAGACGGAGGGAGTATATGCATGGACAAAGATTGGGCTGCGTGTGTTACGGATGACCTCGGGGCGCCGCCGCCGGCCGGCCGGTAAAGCTAGCTCGTACTAGGTCGGTGTTAGACCCCGTTACTTGTGGCCACCCATTCTATTTCGAATTCAGCGCCAAAATCCTTGACCGTCGTGTTCTTTATCTTATCATTTTTGACGATTATTGACGAACTTGGCAGTGTACGTATCAGGCCATCCTCTCTGAGACGTATGGAAGCTGTTAGCTGTACATATATACGCGTTGGGCTCATTCGAAAGTCGAAACATAACCCAAGAGATGATGATTTTGGCCACCATTCTGAAAACCCCAGGCTCGAGATCGGCCCTCACGCAACCCCATCGGTGAGGCCGAATTTGTTTACCCTCATTGAGTTCTTGCCGAATTTGTTGTTACACATAGAATTGCAATTTGTCACTGATTCAACAGATAAAAAGTCAGGTGAATTGTAGAAAAGAACCGTTAAGATATGCCCAACTAATGTAGAAAAGAATTCATTATGTATTATTAATGAATTTGCTAGAATAGAAATAGAAAATAATCAATTGATTCACCATCAATTTGCATAGTTATTGTTAATTCTTCACAATATACAATTTTAAAAGCTCCTGCAAGTGTTGAATTGTAGTAAAAGTTCATGTAGGTGGGTTAACAGAAAAATTAAGATGCATATGAGTCCTCTGTTATATTTAACACTTGCAATAGTGATAAGTTCTAAAAAAAATATTAAGATCTAATAAAAAACCATCTCCAACAAGATCCAAAACCACCCTCAGTTTTTTCATAGCCCTTAACTCCCCTCATTTGTAGCTACAAACAGGGGAATAATTGGGGCTCCTATCTCTTCTTTTTTGCTTTGGAATTAATGTTTTTGTGGCCCCAAATGCTGACGTGGCCCAATCAAAAATGTTTTAATCCATTGTGAGGACAGGACTGTTGGAGAAGGAGAGAAAAATTGCTCCTCATAATTTTTTGGTTGCTCCCAATAACAAGTTTATGGAGTCAATTTTATGGGAGCCTCTTGGAGATGCTCTTAGAATTGAAAGTTGTACGTAAAGTAACTGTATAAAGTCTGCATGTGCTAGTAGTACAAGAAAAAAAACTTCAGGTTAGGAGGGGGCTCGAATTGTCTGAATTTTGAAAAAGCTAACAATGTAGCACAAATCAAATACACTGATTCAACAGTATAAAAAGTCAGGTGACATGATCCTATGTTTTGGCTACGAACAAAACCGTTAAGATATGCCCAACTAATGTAGAAAATTATTAATTTTGTACTACTATTTGGCTAGAAATAGAACTTGCAGACCCCCCCCCCCCCCCCCCCCCCCCACACCCACACCCCCAGTTGTGTTAGAACTCGAATCTAGATGGCTTCGTTCTACCACAAGGAAACCAATCAAATTGATTTACCATCAATTTGCATAGTCATTGTTAATGTCTTCACAATATAAAATTTTGAAAGCTCACCTGCAAGTGTTGAATTGTAGTAAAATTCATGTAGGTGGGTTAATAGAAAAAAAATTAAGATGCATATAAGTCCTCTGTTATATTTAACACTTGCAATAGTGATAAGTTCTAAAAAAAATATTGTTCGGCTGATGCGTCACACACCTTCTTCATATGCAATTTGAGAATTTGGACTAATTCCACAGTATCTTCGAAAGAACAGTAGTGTAATTTCTTGAACACTACAATAAATACTCTGGAAGGCAAATGAAGACGGTCTAAATTGTTTCCCATTCTATCACCCCACTAGCATATCCTTCTTGTGACAGAAAAAACACACACTCGATTTGTTGGTTCCTTGTAGCTATTGATTCTTACAACACAAGCTTTAATTAGGGTCAAACGGAGATCTTGAAAGCAATAAAGCCAAGTGACAAGCGACCATATCAGAGGCAGATGAAGCGATGCGGACGCTCTACCAACTTGCAACCCTCCCAGACTCAACCGAGTCAACATCCATCAGAAAGTTCCAGCAGATCAGTACTCTTTGGCAAAAGAAGGAAAAATGTTTCGAGAATACATCTCAGCTTCTGAAACACCGGTAATTTTATTCACCCGTTTTACAGCAGCCTCATAGTGGAAATACGAGGCTGCGGAATCATCAATCGCATATATATGATACGTACAACTGTAGCAGATAGCACGAACAATCTCCACGCGAGATTGCTGTAATATATAATTACACAACAC
Source organism: Eragrostis nindensis (assembly GCA_012490785.1). Lineage (NCBI taxonomy): Eukaryota > Viridiplantae > Streptophyta > Magnoliopsida > Poales > Poaceae > Eragrostis > Eragrostis nindensis. Next base: position 98,680 of record JAAXCT010000812.1, on the reverse strand, counting down.
AGGCAAGCTACTCCCGGAGTAGGTAGTATAGGAGGTTAAGCTGATTTTACATCGCGCGCGGTGACGACGCCTGCTGCTGCCTCCTCGTCGCCGCCTCCCTCCCGGCGCTTGGTGGTGTCGCTGCTGCAGTTGTCGACGACGGCGTAGAGCCGGTACGGCGACGCGTCGGTGGCGAGCCACTGCTCGACGGTGAAGAGCGTCTGCCTGCATCCCATGTGCGGGCCGGTGATGGTGACCTCGAGGTAGTTGCAGTACCACCCGTGGTGCGCCCCGGCGCCGTCGGAGGTGAGGTTCATCCGGCAGGGCGGGCGGCGCATGCATGGCCCGCGGCCGCTGAAGATGTCGAGGTTGCCGCGCTCGAAGTAGTCGTGGCCGGCGCCCATGAGGCCGCCCCAGCGCTCCAGGTCCTCGATCCGGATGCCCGTGCCGTCGGAGCCCAGCAGCGTGGCCCCGATCCGCGAGTCCGTGCCGCCCTTCCAGATGGACCCCGTCCGCACGTACGCCGTGTATACGCACTGGTTCTCAGGGTCCGACGACACGCCGCCGACGCCGAAGCCAGTGACGACGGACGACGCGTGTGCCTGAGATGGTGATCGATCACGCGCCGCGCGCATGGTGTGAGCCAAGCGATATATGGTGGGTTAATAAGGCGAAGTGAAGGACGAGCCGATGAGCTTACCACGCAAGCAAAGAAGGCGAGGAGGAGGAGGAGGAGGAGGAGGCTGAGCTTCTTCATGGCCGCTTCGATTGCAGAGGAACCTGGAGATTGTTGGGGAAGAGACACGGACACGGTCACCCGCCGCGAGCGATCGAGTGGTGCCGGTGCGGTGCTAATGTCTATGGGGATTGGCGTGGAGGACCCACCGGACAGTGACACTTTAGACGAGGAGGATCCAATCATCTCCGAGGAGGCATATTCCTCTGGCTCTGATCTGGCCTCTGTATCTACGGGAAAGGCGCGCGCGGCGCGCGGGACGCCGAGAACCGAAGTGCAAATACCTGGCGCGTGCACGTGAAACACGGACGAAAGCCAGTAACTTTTGCGAGTACTAGTATCTTTCTCGTGCCGCTCGCGGTTCACTGTTCCAGCGGGCGCTTGTTCTGCTGCAGACAAGCGAACCGGATCGTCTACCAGTTCGAGTCCTCACTGCCAATTGATCCGCACCGAGAAGTTTCAACGATTTCTTGCTGCTGCTTTCAGACCCAGTTTTGCGACATCACACGATGGCCGGTTCGTGACATGGACGTCCGGTTAAACAACACCGTGCGCGGACGACCAACGCGGTTGCTTTCGCGGCCGGGCAGAGCGTTTTTCAGCGATCATAAATATGGGGGTTATGTGGCGCGTGAGTACGTGTCCGGAGCAGTTGGGGAGGACGGACGGTGACGGTCACATCAGTCGACGAATTATTCAGGCTGAGAACGCATCAAGCAGCCAGGCTAGACACGATGCGAGACGAGGATATTTTTTTTCGATAGATATCCACAGCAGTGAAGCTCAGAGGTTCAGCTTTCTCCAAGAATATGCATAAAACCGCTTTGAAAAACAGTGAATGTTTTTTTTTTCAGACGAAACCACATTAGGCCATTGGCCTACGTGGACACTGAAATTAAGGCCTACCCGAAAAAAAATATTGTATTAGGTTGTTGGAGTATAAGTGAATTTTCATCTTTCCTCATCAGCCTGTTCGTTTACTTTAGGCCTAAATTTAGTTCTGCCACTAATTGCTATTTAGGGGTATTAAATAAAGTCTAATTACAAAACTTTGGTACAGATGTGCGCTATTTTGCGAGATGAATCTAACGAGCCTAATTAATCCATGTTTAGCTACAGTGATGCTACAGTAACTATCGTCTAATCACGGCTTAATTATCCTCATTAGAATCGTCTCGCGAAGTAGAACAGGGTTCTGTAGTTAGTTTTACAATTAAATTTTATTTAATACCCTTAAATAGCAAATTAGTGGGGAAACTAAATTTAGGCCTAAAGAAACGAACACCCCCTTAGGTTGGTGGGTGCAACGAGTAGAAACACATTTTTATTTCAAACTTATGATGGTACCGAAACACAAAGAAGAATTCAGAGTTTTGGCAGTGCAACAGCGAAAATGAATCGGTGAGAAAAGCAAGTGCTATAGATGGCTTTTCTTCTTCTTGCAAATTTCTTTCTATGTTCTTAATTATCGTCTATTTCCTCATGTTGTATGATGTATAGACACAGATATGGTCCAGAATTCCAGATTGTCTTGTTGCTATTGGTTTCTGCCTTCCAATTAAAATTATATTCCTTCTAATTTCCTCAACATGCTAATTATAAAGAACGTCACCTTGTTTCCATTTTATGTTCTATATAAAGATAAGAGAGAGGCCACACGTGGACTTGGGTAGTTTGTGGCTTTGTGCTATGAGGATGTGCGGAGCAAAGTCATTCAGTTCGAACTGCACGCCATAGATCATCTTAGTCCCTAAACTCCTATTTAAGTATCAAATTTAGGTTATAGTTTTGATTGTATTTATTTCTATAATTTCTGTACTGCCACTCTCATGTTTCTGGATCCCCACTTGCTACAAGCGTAAAATTTGATTCATTTGCCCACATATCTTGTGAACAAACTTTTAAGAAATTTAAGATCTTTAAATACTTTCTACTTTTATATTTGTCTTTATGGTGTGTGTGTGTGTGTTAGTTCATACGAAGCATTCGAATGTTGCCATGCATTCATTCTATAATCACTCTCCATCTAGAAGCTTTGCTCTCTTCATACATTCAGATACTCCAGATTCGTAGTGAGAAAAGGATGAGTGCACAAGGCATTAAAGTTATGATTAGTTCACTGGCTCCTTTCCTCTCATGCACACTCTTCCAAAATTTTCAACTGATATGCATATTCGTAAAGTGTAAGCACTTATCAGTTCATCTTTTTTTTTAGAAAAAAAAAACTTCTCAGGTTTGTTAAATTTGACATGCATCTATAGATATCAAAGGTCTGCTGCCCTAGTTACAACACAAGAAAGGTTGAAACAGCTCACTGAATTTTCCTATATGTCACGTGTATCATGGCGTCCTGATACCAATGACGAATAAGTGGTGATGAGTATTTTTTTATATTATAAGGAGCAAATATTCAATACACCAAGTCTTAAAAAAACATAAAAAATGTAGATCAGACTGAACAATGGTTCTTTAATATGGATCCGCCATTGGTAGCATAGTACTACTCCCTCTATGTCAAATTACTTGAACGTTTTTGACTTTTCGAAATCATGTTTGACCGCTCATCTTATTCGAAAAATTTGTGCAAACATCATTTATCTTGCTATAGTTTCTTTTATCATGAGAGATATTTTAAGCATGATTTATTTGTTTTCATATTTGCGCAAAATTTTTGAATAAGACGAGAGGTCAAACGTGATCTTTAAAAGTCAAAAACGTCAAGTAATTTGAAATGGAGGTAGTACTTGTTATTGTTTGGTACTATCTCTGGTGCGCCTCATGCGGCAAACGGCGCAAGGGCCTCGACGGCACCCTCCAGGGTGGCACGCCGGATCCGCTGGAACTCGTCGTAGCTGAAAGCCCTGAACTTGCGTGGACGGCGTGCATCCACAATCGACTCCGGCGCGCGGACCTCTCCGTCCCTGGGCGCCAGCAGGAACATGGCGATCGAGAAGCGCGGCACCACCGCCACGCACCGCACCCGGTGCGTCACGTTGTGCAGCACCCCGTTGCTCCAGGCCTGCTTAATTACAAGAGTACGTACGTGGAGGGAACTACTCAGAAGGCGAAGACTGGCAAACCCGGTGACAGTGAACACAAACAAAAAAAACTAGACCAAGGGGAGAGACATCCCCTGGCATTCTTTTAGGGCTTGTTTGGGAACTCCATTCCCCGCGGGGATCCCAGCCCAATCCCGGGGAAGGCCGGCTGCGGGAAAGCCAGCCCGGAGAAGCCCGCTGCGGCCTTTGGCAACCCGTAACCACGGGAAGGCCTGCTCCGGGTTCGGCCATTTTCCCCGGGCCAGAAATAATCTCCTCGTGACACAGGGAACGATATCCTCGCCGCCTCGCGAGCGACTCGCGCCGCCGCCTCGCCTCTCCTCGCCGCTTCTCCTCTCCTCCCCGCGCCAGCACCCGTCGTCCACCCGTCGTCTCCTCTCCTCCCCGCGCCAGCACCTCGCCGGATCCACGCGCGCGGAGCGGAGATCCGTCCGCTTCCTTCCGCCGGTAAGGAACCCCACGTCGTTTGTTTCTTGAATTGATTTCGCGCTGCTTGATCCACCAATCCTGCGAAAATTTTCTGCTGTTTTCGTGCTGCGAGCAATGAGATCCGGAGTTCTTCTCTCTGAGCCGCCCATGTAGATGTAGTCGTTGCAATCTAGCCGAGTTCACGGTCTAGTTGCCGGTTGCGGGCGGGCCGTGCCTGACGCGTCGCTGGCCAGAACCAGCCGTCCGCGGACACGGCCTCTGTTTCTTTGCCTGTGGTTGTGGAAGTGCAGATCCGGTCGCGACGGGGTTGATATCTCCCTTGGCTTTCTTGGACTGATTGTCCGCGCCGTTCTTCAGAATTGGTTTTCCATTGCCTATCAGTTCGTAGGGTTAGATCTTTTAACTGAGTGCGACCGCATAGTTTGTTACGACGTCACGGGTACCATGGCATAGTGCAATCTGCGAATGTGTTAAATGGTTAAACAGTAAGGCTATGTGTGCTTCGTGATATTGAAATTTCTTAAGTATACTAGTTCACAAGTCCATCAATTCAGCTACTAGCCTGGTACTGTGAATTTACAACCTATTCCTAAAAAATTCACATGTATTCAGCGTATGTTGTATTATTTCAGTTCATCAGTTCTCTTGCTGTAATCGATAGTTGCGAATCGTTTATGCGTATTGAATCTAACTCGAAAATAATAACTCTATAGTTAAGGTGCTCTCCTGTAAGCTGATATGATTTTGCTTTGCAATTATTTGGCTCTCTTAACTAGAGCGACAATTGCTCGATCGGCTCTGTTTGTTTCTAATAACATCATATGGTTCTTGTTCACAGAACTGCCTTGCTACCAAGGTAGAGAAGTCTCGCAATTAAAGCAGATGAAGGAGAGGAAGAACAGGGCAAAGAAGATCCACGGTGTAAAGAAGGTACGCTTATTTGTGCTGCTAATCAGACTGCCATGTTGTACTATTAAGGTCTTTGCATTGTGGGGATTTCATAGGATCGTTTTCCTAATTTTTAGTGAAGGACCCCAACTGCATCTTCGTCTTCAAGTTCCACACCCACTTCTGAGACGGCAAGTCCACGGCTTCCGCCTCATCTACGACAACCTTGAGGCCACCAAGAAGTTCGAGCACAAGTACTCCTTGTCAAGGTATATTGTTATCTATATTTAAAACTAATCTGTATCTTTGACACTTGCCTGGTTTGTGTGCTTGCTTATTTGAGACTCTATATTTAACACTAACTAGCTAGTCTCCTGCTCTCTTGGAATCACCAACTAGCTAGTCTCTTGCAAATATGTATCTGAAAGTTTCCTTTCACTCAAATTTCCTCCACCTCGAGTAATGTTAAAAAAAAGGAGATTCACGTGACCATTTTCCTCTGACTTGATCTTTGTTTATGATCATGGTACTCTAGTACAGATGAGGTTTACATGCCAACTGTTGTGAATCATAGTACTCTAGTACAGATCTTGAGGATGATATTAGCAGTTTACTACCGCCTCCTTTGTTTTGAACGTGACCCAATTTGTCATCCTAGTTCAGCTGTGTGCTCAACAAGAAATATCTAATCTTCTCGATGTTAGTGCTAGTCTGGTAGATGAGAAATGTATCTTTGAAAATATTAGCGTAAATATGAAAATTTCTAGCTCTTTCTATTAGCTAATGTTTGTGATCTATATATTAGCAAAAATATGAGTTCCTGGGAGGAAGAAGCTGAACAATTTCTGTTAGAAGAGGAAGAAGAGGATGATGAAATTTTCTTTGTCCTCGTGCCTGCTGTACTCTCAGCCATGCAAGAGGAGAAAAGACCTGTCCACACATCTTCCCTTCCTGGTGCTGTGAGGGTTCAGGAAATCTTGGAAGGGCATGAAAGTTGGTGCAAAGTTGAGTTTCGGATGGGGCCGGAGATATTTAGAGCCATAGCAGACTTACTTAGAAGGGAGAATTTTTTACGTGACACACGACGTGTTCGTGTTGAGGAGCAACTTGGCATGTTCTTGTACATGCTCTCTCATAACGCTAGCAATCAAGACCTACAAAAATGGTTCCAGCATAGTGGTGAAACGATCCATAGGAAGATAACTGAAGTTTTTGATATAATTCCTGCCTTGACTAGTCGGTTCATCAAGCTTCCAAGTTCACTCCAAACCCATGCCAATATTGCATCAGATCATCGCTTCATGCCCTATTTCCAGGTCAGCCATATAGTTCTGTAACCCTTATTTTTCTTTTCTTTTCTTCAAACTTCACCTTCAGACCTGCATTGGCGTCGTTCATAATTGGTTTCTTCCTCTTTCTTTGCATGCAGAACTGCATTGGCGCCATTGATGGCACTCACATACCTATCACTATTTCAGAAGTAGGGCCGCTCCATATCGGAATAGGAAAGGATCCTTATCTCAGAATGTTATGGTAGCCTGCGATTTTGATCTTAACATCACGTTCATTTCATGTGGATGGGAAGGATCTGCATCAGATGCTGGAGTCCTTCGGTCTGCACGTAGCAGGGGGTTTCATGTGCCGCCGGGGAAATTTTATCTTGGCGATGGGGGCTATGCAAACACACCATCATTCCTGACCCCATATCGAGGGGTTCGGTATCACCTCAGCGAGTTTAGGAGCCGCCGTGCATATGTGAACTATAAAGAACTCTTCAACCATCGGCATGCAATCATCCGCAATTACATAGAGAGGGCCATTGCCATACAATTGAATTTCTAGTGCGCTTATTTAAGGTTGAGTGGAAGACTACTATGGGTACTGTCATTTTCAGAACTAATCTGTAGCTACGGGCAGGATACTAGTTGTCTGTAGTGTGCTTGAGCTTTGAGGAGCAGCAGTGCTTGTGTGTAGTGTGCTTGAACTCAGACGGTATCTTGAGTTGCCATTATTTTGTTGTGCCAACAGTAGCATATTGATTGAGGTATATGAACACTCAGGCAGCTACTTAACTTTGAAGTAATGATCAAGGTATATTTTACTTCAAACAGGCAGTCGATATCTCAAATTGTGAGATAATAGGGCTTGGTTCCCACTAGAGATCATGTGCTTTGATTCATATACACATTAGTAGTTCATGCATGATGCTTATATCATGAATGGAGCAGGGCTCAGCATCTAGCAGTAACAACATATAGCTTGCACAATGTTTTCTCGAAAGCATTTTTTTTGATATACAAGCTTGAGAACATGAGACAATGAATAGGCACCGAAGAGCATTCAAAGACATTCAGACATCCCCAGTTAACCTGCTAGGTTCAAAATTCAGGTGCTAGCCTGCTAGACTGCTAGTTGATAGGTTCAAAACTTTCACATGCCCGTGTTTATGTGGCTAGTGCTAGAGTTCAGGTCACCAGTACCTTGTAATATCAGTTATGAATGTTTACATAGGGATATAATCATATAAGGCAATTCACATGGGCTTCACTAGTACCTTGTAATATGAGTTTACATAGGAATCACGCATGAACAAAAACATCGTTGTAGTCACATGTGTTACTTTAAACTCTGTTTTATAATTTGTGCTTTGAGTATCAACTTTCATAACCAGAAACATATAGTCATATGTTCTTTATACTGAAAGTTCTTGCTCTCAAATATGATATATTGTTACAGATGTCAGTGATTTAAAACATTCTAGCTGTTTATGCATTCACATATTGATAAGTCGACTACTTGCACAGATTGGTTTTATGATGCTTCTTGGTTAGCCGTAATTCATTTAGAGCTAGATTTAGTCCTGGGCTTGTGGCATGTGAAGAATATATAGTTCCTTGTCTCATAAAACTATTTTGTTTCAGCACTTCAATATGTTTTGTTACTTGCAGGAGGCTTGCAGATACTTGAGAGATAGGAAACATGCAAATACATCATTGTTGGAAGAACTGAGAGACAAGTCTTGTTTGTGCCGGCAGCATATTGTGCTTTGGATTTTTCATTAAGCAATCTCCTATAACATAAGGATTAGTTGTTCCGAGTGATTAGTGATCAGCTGTAAACTTGTGATTGTGCTGTCAGTCACCTTGTATGCATATGTGTGTGTTGGATTGTTTATTTGCTAGTGAAAATGATGCATGTACTAGTGGATTGTTTATTTTCTTGTCAAAATGAGGCATGCAACAGTGGTGGAACTAGAATATTTTCTTGCCAAATTGACCCATGTATTGGTGCCAGCAATTATTTCTGATTTTTTATAAATTTCTCAAGCATTTTATGTTTTTTCCTGAATTTTTAGAGCAGGTTTTTAATTTATTTGATTTTTTACTATTTTCTCGAATTTCCTGATTTTTTTTTCCCGGATAAGAAAACCCTGTGCTCCCAAATGCAAGCGGGAATCAGCGCCCCGCAGGGAGAGCGCGTCTCCGGGCTGACCGCGCGCAGGGATTTCCCCATGGGGATTTGCATGTCCAGGCCCCCCTCCTCTGTGCTGCCAAACTAGCCCTTAAGACTCGAACCCGGGGTGGCTGGGAATTCACTGGCTCCACCAACCACTCCACCCAGGAGAGCTTGGCACAGTGAACACAAACGCAGGTGAAAGACATGTTCTTTGTTTCTACATACCGTGGCGATGTCGCCGATGTTGACGAGGAGTGAGCCGGGGACAGGCGCGTCCGCGAGCGCGAACTCCCCAGTGGCCGTGTCCTCCACCTCTAGGCCGCCGATGCTGTCGTCCTCCTGGACCACGGCGGCAAAGCTGGGGTCCGTGTGGGCCTGCACGCCGGGGGACCCCACCGTCTCCGGCGTGTAGTTGTACCTGTTGATGCGGAACTGGCACGGCCAGTCGCGGAACGACGGGACGCCGTTCTCCTCGGCCACGCCAAGGCTCGCGGCCAGCTTCGCCGCGACGTCCACGACCAACTCGTGCACCTTCACGGTGTACGCCGCGATGGTGTCCCTGCGTGCGCGCGCGAACAGGCATCGCAAATCAATGCATGGCGGCGCGCGCGCAAGGTACGTAGAACGGGATGGATCGATCGAGGAAATGTGGTACCTGATGTCCGCCGGCGCGTCGAGGAGGCCGCAGAAGGAGTCGACGTTGGCGGGGTCCGCGGCGTCGTAGACGCCGAGGGACTCGAACAGCGGGCTCGTTGCGCTCGGGGCCTTGTACCCGCTGCCCGGGGTGACGTCGGCGTTGCGGCGCTTGGTGTCCACGGGGAGCTCGTGCAGCACGCGCGCGGCGGCCTTCATGTCGGCCTGCAGCGCGGGAGGCACGCCGTGGCCGGTCACGCGGAAGCAGCCCAGGCGCCGCGCCGCGTCGAGCAGCCGCGCGGACTCCTCCGGCCGCTCGCCCGCGAGGCGCAGGTCGATCACCGGGACCTCTACTAACATCCTTTTTTCTCCTGATTTTCTGGCGAGCTTGCAGTTTGTGCACGATTCCTCTCTCGTGGATGGGTTTTGTACTCGATCGGGTCGTCTATCTGGGATCGCGACAAAAGCAGCATCTCTAGAGATGCAGTGTTATCGCTATCACGTTTGGAGAGAATACACCGGCCGGCTGCTATGGTATATGGGTATACAAACTCAACTAACTACCCTTCGAATTTATAGTTGCCTGGCCGAATAATGACTCAAATCCTTTAGGCATTATTAACCATTAGTGACCTAAATTGAGATCATCATCTTGCCCAAAGTGTAAGCATATGCAGTGTTGATCGAGATAATCATTGTGTGAACAAAGGTGTAATCATGGAGTAAACCGTTGTGGTGGGATTATATATATGGCTTAATGGCAAATCCCAGTACGTGTCCGGAGTAGTTTGCGAGGACGGTGACATTAGGCAGGCCATATCAGTCGAGGAATTATTCAGGCAAGAATGCATCAAGCAGCTAGGCTAGACACGATGCAAGACGAGGACGTGTGCAAGTGTTCACGGCCTATGGGTTGATGAAAGGGAGCACAGAAATTCAGCTTTCTCAAAGAATATGCATATATTTTGACATCTTCGAACAGCAGCTAATGTTTTTTTTTTTTTGGGGAGCCCCTATCTGCCTCTACTTGAAGTTGTTGCTGAAATTTGACAAAATCAGAAATGTAAAATTGCACATAAGTATGTGATCTCAAGTTCCTTAATAGTGAATTTCAGTTCATCATCAAGGCAGGTGACTTCGTCAATCTCGAGAATTTGCTGGCTCAGTCTTCGAATACGCTCATAGGAGTACGGTTCGCGTATGTGCGTTCATAGGATGAGTGTGCGGGCGTTGTGAGTGTCTGAGTTGCACTGTGTAATAGCCAAAAAAAAAAATCAAGGCAATACATGAACCAGTACACACAGAAAAGGTGCAGATGGCTGTCTAAATATGTCATATACATTCGCAAATAAATAAATAAACATGTCATATATATTGTCTCAAACGCCCAGTACCAAATTACACAAGATACAATAGACCACTATCATTGTTCCTCTAAAAGAGATAATAAGCTATTAAATCTTTGATCAGATTCTAACACAAAGTAATAAGGTTATTCCACTTAAAAGTGATGATTGGCTTTTGTAAAGCTTCGATTAGACGATTTTTCTGACTTAAGAAGATTCCCAAAACACGCACTGAGCAAATTGATGAAAACTATTTTTGTGAGAGATTACCAAGGTAGCTATAAAAGTGACTAAAGCGCAAGACTAATCAAATATATATACACAATTAGTTTTCAAATGTGAATTGAGAACGGGGACATATGCCCCTAGTGATGTGAATTTTGACTTCAGCATATTCGCTAATCAAATTCACTTTTGATACTTAAAAACCCATGTATCTTGGAAACAAACTAATAATAGATAATCGAAATTGAAAAGAACTGTCTTTTCTGTATACTTTGCCCGTTCTATTTCCACCGCAGTTCATATGCAATCGATAGGATCATATAGATATTCCTTCTATACAACATAGGTCATCGAAAGGATCTCGGACGACTCACCAAAGCACAAAAGCCCGTTATAAAATGGATTCCTATTTGAAGAGTGCCTAACCGCATGGATAAGCTCACATTAATCCGTTAATTTTGGATCCAATTCGGGATTTTCTCTTGGGAAGTTTTGAAAAGATCCCGTGCTTTGGAAAACATGGAAGGATTGATGACCTATGTTTCAGGGACCATCTTTCCCATTTCGGAATCAAAGTATCATCCGTCCCCACTCACTGGCGGAGCCACGTTAGGGCCAGACGGGGCCACGGCCCCCCCTTGCTCTAGAAAATTTTCCAAAGATCTGAACAATTTTGCTAGCGTATGTTGGTAGGTGCTTCGATTCCTGAGCTTAAAAGCGGAATGTTAAGCATGGAGACTACCAGACCTGAATTAGGTGCCGAGTAGACCAACCCTCGTCTCTGAACCCTCGCCATGGGTGGACGGAGGGAGCTCCATTCTGTTCTGTTCGATTAGCTGTTGCCCAAGGAAGAAGAAGGCCTGAGGGGTATGGGCTTTATATTTTACCGATGGGCTACGCAATTTCTGCCTTCTCTACCAGCATAAAAATTATTCTTTGCCCAATTTCGCTATGAACAGACCTCTGGAGTAGATACACGGCGTCAACGCCAGCAACACGGACTGACTACATTAGTACTATTCATGGCCCCTCCTACGGTTCGGAGCTGGCTCCGCCACTGTCCCATAGCTGCACAAACAGAAGTTATGTTGTAGATTCTAGAATCATATTTTTGGCCATTACATTATTCAAGTAAAATCCAATTTTCATGGTTGAAAATCTGCAACCGTAAATTTATTTTCAAATATCTCGAAATCAAAGAGTTGGAGCACAACCACACGATACGAAAGTTGACACACGGTCGGCCGAAGCAAAGATTGGACCACATCTGGCATCCCCTGTTTCCCTCACTCCTCGGCGGCGTCAGAACCCTTGCTCTTGGCGCAGAAGCTCCGCTCGGCGTAGAGCTGGTACGGCGGCGCGTCCCTGGCGAGCCACTGGTCGACGCCGAACTCGGCCTTGGCGCAGCTGGCGTGCTGCCGCGTGGCGGTGACCTCGACGGACTTGCAGTACCAGCCGTGGTGGTCGCCGGAGCCGTCGGAGGTGAGGTTCATCCGGCACGGCGCCGACGCCAGGCACGGGGCGCGGCCGCTGAAGATGTCCACGTTGCCGCGCTCGTAGTAGTCGTAGCCGGTGCCCATGAGGCCGCCCCACCGGGCCAGGTCCTTGATGGTGAAGCCGTGGCCGTCGGTGCCCTGGAGCGTGAGCCCGATCACGGCGTCCGTGCCGGCCTTCCAGATCGACCCGGTCTGCACGAAGATCGTGTACACGCACTCGTAGCTCGCGCCCGTCGAGCCCTGCTGCAGCGGCGCCAGCATCTCCGCCGGCGATCTGGATCCGGCAGCCTGTACGTGCGTGCGCGGAACGGTGCACGCGAGCCAATCGATCGACGGTGAGCACGTGCAAGCACGGCATTATAATTAGGGCAATGCAACAAGGGAGAACGAAATTAAACGTACCAAGATCACGAAGGAAACGAGGACGGCGAAGGAGATCATCTTGGCCGCAGCCATGTTGAACACTTCAAGAACCAGAGTGGCTCGCGCGTTGGAGGCTGGATTTGTCACGGTGCAGCTAGTAGTGGTGAGGGTGATAAATAGAGGGAGTGAGTCATCAGAACAGCTAGTGGTTGAAGTTTTCTTAAGAGTGAACACGATGCTGGCACACATAATAGTCTAAAATAATCATCAAATTGCAGGAGGGGTGCGATGCACCTATAAGTATGTATGGATCGGATCTCGCAGCTCGCAATAGCACATGATCGTGGATCATGTGATGAACACAGACAACGGGGATCCAAGTCAAACAGATCGCGGGAGCCGGAGCCCCAGCCCCATGTTTTCATCAAATGCTTGTTTGACCGCCTCAAAACATATGCGCAAGTGGAGCGCAATTTTCTTTTTCTTTCAAGCAATCAAGTGGAGCACATGTGCTTTGAAAGAAAATATAATAAAGAGTCATCCATGTGGATCACAAAGCTGTAAACACGCATTAAGAACTGAACAACTCCTACTAAATTCTCTGGCGTGCAGGTCATGATCACGAAAGGTTAATGGTTTCTTCTCTGCGCGGGCATCCAATGTAATGCAAGGTTCTATCCCTTCCACGATGGACCGGACCTAAGTAAATGGAGTACCCCAAAAGCGCTTCATATTATTTTCTGTTTCTGCCTTTCTGGTCATCTGGACATATTATTTACGACCCACTAGTCTCACTTTGTAGGGTCGGGCAAGACAAAGGCCTCCTTGGGGGGGGTGGGGGGGTGGGGGGTGGCTGTGTGGTGTGGGGGTGGGGGGGGGGGGGGGGGGGGGGGGGGGGGGGGCGGGCGGGGGTTTCCTGTGTCATCTACTGTAGCATGAGGTAGTGAAGCTTTTTTTTTTCCCTCTCAAATACGTACGAGAGTTGCGTATATTTGTATTAAGAAGAGAGAAGAACATTTTCGTACAAACTTCGCCACCTCACTCCGGACTGAGCCATGAGAGGATGTGTTCTCGGATTACATTCGTCCCACAAACAAACGACAAACTACCTCAACCTACTCTATAACTAGCAATCCTAATCGGCAGCAGCAGGGAGTCTTGCGAGCTCTCTAGCGCCAGCTAAGCACCAAAGATGTCCCTCCTCCTCGATGAGTCTAATGGTCTTCTGAACATTAGGACTTTTGCCCATTGAGAACACTCATCCAAGCTGCAAGAGTGACTAAAGTGTTCACTTCTTGATTGCATAGAGTTGGAGCCAGTGAAGCCTCTTGTCGTAACCCATATTTTCAGATATTCCCGAAGACTTAGTTTAGTATTTTCCGAAGACTTGTATCGCACGAAAGGAAATTTGCAGATAGACTCCGAATCTGTTACTACAGATCGGAAGTCTTGTAGAACAAGGCAAGGACTCCTAGAGGCGGTAACAAGGACTATAAATATACATGTAACCCTCCGATGAGAGGACATTGCATTGTAGATCATACACACCACCATATTCAACACGACATACACTGGACGTAGGGTTATTATCCTCCAGGAGGCCCGACCAGTATAAAAACTCTCTGTGTGCCCTAGATCGTTACCTCGATTGATCGTTGTTCCCCGAACCAAATATTTGCCGTTGTCTCGATTATTCGAGCGACGACAGAGGCGCGCCAGGAAGGGGGGCAGCGCTGAGGATCCATCTAGAGCATCAGATGGCATTGGCGAACAAGATGAAGTTCCCGGCGGGCGCCGAATTCAAGTTCGGGTCTTTCACGTTCGTCGCGGACGAGGAAGGAAATCTCCTGGAAAAGACGTCGTCGGTGGCGCAGGAGGCGTCCCCGACGGCCATGGAAGCTCCGTCCTCGTACGGATCTGCTGAAAAGAGCTCGTCGGCGGCGCCACGTGTGTCGCCGGCGGCCCTATGTACTACGTTCGGACTGCGAAATTCCGCAGCCGAGTTCAAGATCGCTTCGCGGGTATCGAGCTCTCCGTTTGGAACCCGCCTAGAAGACGGATCCACCTTGGATCCGCCACCTAGCTCTGCCCTAGAAGCGAGAATGCAAAAGATCGCTCTCGACATCACCGAGGGGCGGTATTTTCCTGGATTCGGGCTCGGTTATCCTAATTACGAGTCTGACTTCAGCGACGATGACTGCCCTGAGATTGGAGATCCAAACCAGGGTCACAACCCGACCAGAGAAGTCTTCATGGCGGGGCGTGACGATGAGGCATCCAGCGATTTGCGCACCATCGACTCGATCAGATCTCGATCGGTTGCGCCATCCAATGTGACGCCAAGAAACCTCAACACCGACTTCGACGCCGTCCGGTTCCAAACCGCGTTGGATTCCCTCTCGCGTTTGGCCCCTGACGGAAACACCACTGGCTCCGATGGTACAAACAAGTCGTTGGAACTTGCCGGCCGCGTGATCCCACTGCAAGATCAGGAGGTTGCTGCACCGGCTAGGACTCCAGTACACAGACGCCTGGGGGCTACCAACGATCAGAGGGCCGATTCATCCTCACATGGATCATCCTCCGATCACCCCAGGCGACATCGGCGTAATCTGGAGCCTTCGGATGCAAGACATCAGATAAACCAGCGGAGGAACCAAACTGGCAATCCCCCAAGGGGGGAACCAGACCAACAAACCCCAGGCGCTCCAGCTCGTAGAGGGACGCGCCCAGAGACGGCTCCTAAGCCGCCCCCTATAGGGCTCTGGGTAGTTATCTCCGAACTGTTTGAGTGGCCAGCCAAAGTTCAAAGTGGGGTCTATCGACAAGTACGACGGCACTACAGAAGAGTTCTTGTCGATATACTCCACGACAATAGATGCCGCAGGAGGAGATGAAAGAATCAAGTGCGCCTATCTACCCACCGCCCTGACCGGAGCAGCGCGGTCTTGGTTGCTAAACCTCCCGGCATACCACTTCGACTCCTGGGCAGAACTGTGCGAGGTCTTCAAGGGAAATTTTCTTGGATCGTACAACCGCAACGCAACACCAGAGCAGCTCCGAGGTGTTAAACAGAAGGCTGATGAGAATCTTCGAGACTACATCAAGCGCTTCTGCCTAATGAAGAACACAATTGCAGACATCTCCGATATAGAAGTAGTCCTCGCCTTCCAAGAAGGATGTTTGGATGTGAAGATGGTGGAGACCATAGCGGAGAACGAGCCAAAGACTACTGCAGAGCTGTTCCGATTGGCAGAAATCTGTGCTAAGGCTGCTGATGCTCGTGCTCGCCTCTCCGATGGCCGGGGCAAGGCTCCGAAGAAGAAGTCAGAAGACAGAGAGGTGCATGCGGTCGATCGGTCGGTATCGGATCGCAATCACTTCCGTAAGAAGACGAGGTCGTCCCGAAGGCGTGGCTAAGTGGTGTCCGATTCATTGCTTCCCAAACCATGAGCTAGAAGAGTGCTTCGATTACCTCAAGCTCGAAAAGAAGCGTCTAGAAGAGGGCAAGACCTCACGGACGACCAGAGAAGAGGATCGGGGCCGCGAAAGTCAAGATCGAGAACACGAGATCGGAGAGCACCGAGATCGGGAGAATCAGGATCGTGGGCGCCGTGATCGGGAGTACCGAGATCGGGGGAGCTCAGGGAGCGCGATGACCGGGATGAACGCCCACGCTACAGAAGTCGCAGAGATCATGACGATGACGAGGAGGAGAGGTACCCAGAGATCAACATGATCTTCGGAGGAAGCTCCGCTCTGTCGTCCAAGAGCCAATACAAGAAGCTGCAGAGAGAGGTGGCTATGGCAGAACCCTGTTCTAGAAGACTAGAGTGGTCGGATACCCCGATCGCGTTCAATGCCGATGACCACCCGAAGACTCATTACTAGAAAACCAAGCAAGGCCGAAGGTTTTATAAAATCCCCGACGAACCCTCGCGAACATGGTGTAGTGGCCGACGGTGGGGATGTTGCCGAGCGTTTTAAACTTCCCTATCGGCAAATGTTACAAATGCCCGACAGGTCAAACAAATCCCGACCGTTATAAATTAAAACCATCGGGAAACATACCAGATTGTCGACCGTTTTAGAATTGCCGAGCGTCTTATCATTAACCGTCGGTGACTTGCTAAAACATAGCTGAGCGTTCCCTCTGAACCCGTCGGGCACACAATTTAAGGGCTGAAGGTGCTAAGTTTGCCGACGGTTACTAAATAACACATGGCTTTTGATTTAATGACCGACAGTTCAATGTAGATTGGCAACAGTTTGAAACAACCGTTGGGTATGATATTTGATGCATTTGATGAAAATTTGGTACTCTTTGAATTGTATGAATAGTAAAGGGGTCAAATAGTTTAATTATATACAATTCTTCTAAGTTTATTTAGGATTATTAAACGATAATTTTGTTTTTAACTAAGATAACATGGTTAATTGCATTTCCATATAAACAAACCGATTCACATATTTAATTATGTTTGGGCTGTAAACCACGATAACTTTGCTCAGAGCTGGCATATATTGCCTAGGGATTAGAGTCAACATACTTTGACCGGGTCGATTTGGATATACTTTAAAGTTATTTTGATGATAGATCCAATGAAATTCATTTCAAGTTAGGTAACTATTTATTTAAAGATATATTGTTGGTTATAATTCAGTAAAACAAAAGTCAACAGTGTCATATATTTAAAACCATGGAGTATTTTGGTTTTTATGAATACATGTCGTAACATATGAATACATGTCGTAACATATTGGTTTCTCTAGAAGTTCGTAAACTCGAATAGTACATATTGAAGAACACATTTTCATGTGACTTACCATTTGGATCCAACGGGTAAGTGAAACTTTTAAACCAAAGATGTATTGGTCAAATTTTAACTGACTTCTGTGAGGATTGTTTTTTTAAAACAGTTGATGTATAAGGAATTCAGGTTCACATTAGAGAGATATGCTCTGGAAATTAATCATGGTACCTGTGGTAAGTGAAGGCTTTCCAAATTAATGATCAAAATTAATTCCTCAGATTGCATAATACAAAGTTTTAGGTGACTTATGCATATGTATGACATTTGGGAAGTACAATCTTATACTTCTGTCGAACAGTATAAAAAGGGTTAAAAAATTTGGCCACTCTTGTGTATGACATTTGGGAAAGTACAATCTTATATCTTCTGTCGAATAATATAAATAAAGGGTTAAAAAAAGGTGGCCACCCTCAGGTCTTGAACCAGGAACCTAAGCCAGCGTAAGTGGGATTTATCCAGTAGGCTAATGTGCGACTTATGATTAGGAATGATAGAAATTTATATGTTAGTTACGAAGCCGGGCTTGGCAAAATACACGCCTGAGGAGTTTAGCGGGCAACGAAAAGAATATCTACGCAGACCCGCGGCCACCACTCGAAATCCCTAAAACCTCGCCCTCCACGATTAACAAACGGCTCCATCTGAAACCGAAAGGATCTTTTCGCCAGGAGTCGATCCTTCCGTCCCAAGGCGATCTGTGTTCGTGAGTTCATCGCCCATCCCTAATCCATCTGTTGGTCATAAATCCACACGCATCCCTAATCGATTTTTCCCCCTTCTCCATTGCAACAAACGAGTTGGTTGGGCTACATTGACTCACAAGGGCGCCCAGCTCCTGTGATCTGTCTCCATCATCGCCCGCACCGCATCCTGAAGCTCTCTGCCGGCTTCCTCTAAATCGCCAGGTAACATTGAAATCTGTCCCTCCTACAATCCAATCCGGGAGTTTTTAATCATAATTAGGCGATCTGACCGGTAGTACTTCTGAATCCTAGATGATTTGTTTTATTATGCTATTTGTGGATCACCTATAATTGTTTTTTGATTGAATTGTTCTGTGCATCTGCAATTTCTTCAAACCCATGTGTCCCTGTTGTTTCATTATGTTGCCGTTCCTGGAAGAATCAATGTGCTACAAACATATATTTAATTTGTAATTTATAGTCAATAGTTCAATTAAAAAAGACCACATGCGAATGCAGGCTGGAAATAATAGAGTATCAACAGAATGATCTTATGCCCATCGAGATTTGGAGATTTTAGCTTTGTTTCCTATTTTAGTTTGTGATAGTTCCTATGTATAAAAACTTCTACCTGATTGTGGACATGTCTTATTAAACAGGAAAACTTTACTATGAAGGCAATCGTGTTGTGGACTATTCATGATTTTCCTGCCTATGGCTTAGTATCATGCTGGAGCACACATGAGAAACTAGGTTTTCCTATTTGTGTGTGTGATTTCAATACGTTTACATTGAAGAATGGGGGAAAATCTTGCTGGCTTCCTTGCCATAGGAGATTCCTTCCAGCTACACGCCAATTTCTGGTAATAAATTTCCTTTCACTACATATGACTATTCAAAGGCTATGGAATACTATATGTATGACTGCAAAAATACTGAATGTAGACACTCAAAACTGGAGTGGACCCTGGAGAAATTGGAGCATGGCTACACACACACAAACTAGAAGAAGGGACTGACTCTGACCAGCTGTGCAGTGAGAATGCCACTGAAAAATGGGTTCGTAGGCTTCTTTACTATTAGTTCTTGAATTACATAGCTCACTACTGTGCCTTCTTGTACGATAAAATATTTCTTGTTTATTTAGCAGTGTGGTTCTTGATACCGAGTATTCAGGTAGAGTTCTTAGAACTAGTAACAGCAAGGCTTTTGAAATAAGTCGATCTCAATTAGAAAATTACAATAGATGGTAGCATTATGTGATCAATCTCTACCCTGAACTATCAAAAGGCTAAATTTGGCATAATTGATACTAGACTGTGGCTGAATAGAAGATTTGCACACTTGAAGAACTGGGAACATCTTTTTATCCTAATATGAACTTTGATGCTGATTCAACCTATCCTTATTTCGCAAAAGGTGCAATACACTGATGCAATGCAAAAGAATCATGGCCCCAATTGGAGAATGGAGCATCCACATTTGACGCTGCTGTATTATATGAGGAAATGGGCAGGACTCCACATGGGAGGACGTCTTTTGGTGACAAGGCTATAAGCATCACTGAGAAAGAGCCCACCAAGACCAGGGCCAGACATGCACATACACATGTTTCTGCCAGATAGATGCAACTGCAAAGGGAGGTCGATAGCCTGAGAAATAAGAACAAGAAGCTTCTTGGATTGGAGCATGTTGTGTAAATACTATGGTTTCTTTTTTTTTTCAGAATGCACAAAGAAAAATATTTTGCTAATCTGAACATTTGAACAGGCACTGGCTGCAAAAGGAGGATATGACTTTGATGTTTTACTTCATGAAAATGCACCTGACTTGGTAAGTTTAACTCTGATCTCAATTTGCATTCACTTCCTGGTAGAATCAAGTAGCTCTCATATGTTACTCGAATGTTGAAACAGATTGGGTGTAGCATTCAACATATTAAAGTACAAAGTTCTATTATTATTTTTCAAGTGTTGTTACATTGTTTCTGTTGGGATCATGTAGGTAACTTCAGAATCTGATGTTAGGTTCTCCAATAAGCATGAAAGAGGTGGTCTGGATGGAACTGAACAGGTAAGATGACAGCCACATATTAATGTTGAACCTAGAAAGGCTGTAAATTTTAAATTCTCATGTAATGATTAATTCATGTCATTTCGTAGACCGACACTAATGGAGGAACCTATGACGGCGACAATGACGACTACAATGATGATGGAGTAGATAACTACTATGATGGGCAACTATTATGCTGATTACAATGATGCATATTATATCCCTGGTGACAAGAAGACCTCTGGGAGTAGAGGACGTGCGTATCTTAATTGGCAGCGATGACATTGTCAATTAGAACCTATGGAACAAAGTCAATTAGTTGCACTTTAATTTCTACTTTAATGACATTGTGGACAACTATTTTGTTTCCAGCTCTGTGAACAGTTAGGATTGTCATTCAATCATTAGTAATATGCAGAAAGATGTTATTGGGATTGCCACTTTCTTGTGGATTGCAATGTTCAATTGACTACATATTGATACTTTCCCATATTTGAAAGACAACGAGTCATTGAGAACGGTTGCTTATAAATATACTTTCGACGATTAGCTTGTGTTCCTGACGGGCAAAAGAAACAATGAGGCGCTAAACTGCCGACGGGATAACAACCCTCATGCTTAGGTATGGCCGAGGGTCTTAAGTAGCCGACGGTTACTTTACACAGTCAACGAAACATATGCCGACCGGTCAACAAACTCTCGAAGAAGCAATCCCCGAAGGTAAACACGTCGGGGATGCATGCCTGTTCAATGGATGTTGACCAGGCAATTACCGAGCGTCAACCGTCGGCAACCTACCGTTGACAACAAGATTGCCGAGCGTACCGTCGGGAAATGGGGGAATCCCCGACCAAGAGTGCGCGACGGTAAATGCCCGACGGTCCACGCTCGGGGATTCTGTTTCCCGATGGTATAAGTTAATAGCCGACGGTTGAAAAACTGTCGGCTTTGGTTGGTTTTCTAGTAGTGACTCTGCTGAGCAACCCAGAGTTGCCCTTCGTCGCCAAAATCATTATCCACAGGAACAAGGTCG
The DNA here is from genome assembly GCA_012490785.1 of Eragrostis nindensis. Lineage (NCBI taxonomy): Eukaryota > Viridiplantae > Streptophyta > Magnoliopsida > Poales > Poaceae > Eragrostis > Eragrostis nindensis. Next base: position 77,485 of record JAAXCT010000812.1, on the reverse strand, counting down.
CGAAGACGTTGATCGACAACGGAAGCGGTCTCAACCTGTTGATGAAGAAGACGTACGATCAGATGGGCCTGCCGATCACCGCTCTCCGACCAGTTGAGGAATCATTCCATGGCATCTTGCCTGGGGTGTCTTCGCGTCCTCTTGGGAAGATAGAGTTAGCAGTGACAGTGGGCCCGAGAGAAAATAGAAGAACTGAAGTCCTGACGTTCGAGGTGGCTGACTTCGAATCTGCCTACAACTGCATCCTGGGAAGACCGTTCCTGTTCAGGTTCATGGGGGCGGCTGCGCACTTCGCCTACGCCATGCTCAAGATCCCAGGACCTGCGGGTGTTATCACGCTGTGCGCCGATCAAGACCAGGCCGTGAGATGTGACGTCAATGCGCTGATCATCGCTGGCCACTTTGACTCGAAAGATCTTGACTCGCAGCGCCAGCCAAAAACTTCTCGAAAAGATCAAAGGCAGATAGCAGCAGTTGCCGACACGAAGGCTTCAGATGCGGCATCTCCGTCGACAGCGGTCGCCCAAGCGCCAGCAAAGACTGTCGACGGGCCAAGCGTGAAAGGAGATGAGCCTGCTAAAAAGGGCAGCAAGCCGATTGGCCTCAACTTCATCGACCCCGGCAAAAAGACCAACGTCGGGGACAATCTCGACCCTAAATAGGAAGACGCGCTCATAGCCTTCCTCCGGGAAAATATCGATGTGTTTGCATGGCAGCCATCTGATATGCCCGGGATCCCCAGGGAGGTGATCGAGCACAAATTGGGGATCGACCCGGCTTTCAAGCCGATCAAGCAAAAACAGCGAAGGTACACGCCGGACAAACGCGACGCCATACATGAGGAGGTCACTAGGCTTCTCAAAGCCGGGTTCATTAGAACGGTAGACTATCCTGAATGGCTAGCAAATCCTGTACTAGTTCCTAAGCCGGACAAGTCTTGGCGCATGTGCGTCGATTACACTAGTTTGAATAAAGCTTGTCCTAAAGATGAGTACCCTCTTCCGAGGATAGATCAGATTGTAGACTCTACGTCCACTAGTGAGTTATTAAGTTTTCTTGATGCTTATTCTGGATATCACTAAATTAGCCTCAATGTCGACGATCAAGAAAGGACGGCCTTCATCACGCCGTTCGGAATATTCTGTTACATCACGATGCCCTTCGGGCTGAAGAATGCGGGGTGTACTTATCAGAAGTGTGTCAACATAGTCTTCGAGGATCAGATCGGGAAGAACGTCGAAGCCTACATTGACGACATTGTTGTCAAGACCAAGAAGTCCGATGATCTCCTGGCAGACCTGAAGCAAACCTTCGACAATCTGAGAAAGTACAAGATGAAACTCAACCCTGCCAAGTGTGTCTTCGGGGTGAAATCCGGAAAACTACTGGGGTACATGATTTCCGAGCGAGGGATTGATGCCAACCTAGTAAAAGTTGCGGCTCTAGAAAAGTTGAAGCCTCCGAAGACCAGGCGAGAAGTCCAGAAGCTAGCAGGCATGATGACGGCCCTGAACCGGTTCATCTCGAGATCGGGAGAACGAGGTATGCCATTCTACAAGTTATTACGCAATCAAGATGGCTCTCAGTGGGATGACCAGGCAGAAGAGGCGTTCAAGGAGCTCAAAGCTTATCTCAAAAATATGCCCACCCTGAAACCCCCACAGCCCAATGAAGAACTGCTCTTATATGTTGCTGCCCCAGATTCAGTTGTTAGCGCTGCGCTGACAGTTGAACGGGAAACAGACACTGGGCCCAAACAGTTTGCTGTTTATTTCGTCAGTGAGATATTGAAAGATGCCCAGACACGTTACCCGATGGTGCAGAAGCTCTTGTACGCAGTATTGATGACATCCAGAAAGCTGAAGCATTACTTCTTAGCTCATCCAATCAAGATAGTCTCGGCTAGACCGTTCCAGACTGTTCTGCATTGCAAGGATGCCATCGGCAGAATGGCTCAATGGTCTGTAGAGCTTGGTCAATACCAGATTGAATATGTCCCTCGAACAGCCATCAAAGGACAAGCTCTGGCGGATTTTATAGCAGAGTGGACCGATGATGGTGCTGATGACAAGAAAGATTCAGATCACTGGGTCATGTATTTTGATGGTTCCTTCACGTTGAAAGGTGCCGGTTCCGGAGTTGTCTTCATATCTCCGGCAGGAAAAGTATTGAAGTACGCCATCCAGTTGCTCTTCCAAGCTACGAACAATGTTGCAGAATATGAGGGCCTCGTGACAGGTCTCCGCATTGCCAAATCTCTCGGTATCAGCCGACTGCTCGTGAAAGGGGATTCACAGTTAGTCGCCCGGCAGGTACAGAAAGAGTATCAATGCTCTGATCCGAAGATGGCCGATTATCTTGACGAAGTTCGGAAGCTGGAAAAAGGGTTCGATGGTCTCGAAGTGCGGTACGTACCACGGCTGGACAATCGTGACGCTTATCATTTAGCCTGTATTGCTTCATCACGATCTCCAGTCCCAGATGATGTGTTCTTAGAAAAGCTCCACAAACCATCGGAAGCAAGCACGCATGATGCAGTGGAAATGATGGTTATCGATTCGGGAGAAGGCTCTGTCGAAGACTGGCGCATACCGATTCGCCTGTTTCTCGAAAACAGTCCTATCCCAGATGATGATGCGGCCACGGAGCGGCTGGCCCGCAAGTCCAAGCATTACGTATTGATTGACGACGTACTCTACAAAAGAGGTCTCAATGGGATTCTGTTGAGGTGTGTCTCTACGGAAGATGGTATTCGCTTACTGCATGATATACACAGTGGGATCTGCGGTGCACATGCAGCTTATCGCACTCTCATCGGCAAGGCCTTCAGGCACGGATTCTACTGGCCCACGGCAAAGCAAGATGCTATTCACCTCGTGCAGACATGTAAGTCCTGTCAATTCTTCAGTAGGCAAAGTACAAGGCATGCTCAAGAGTTGCATACAATTCCAATTACATGGCTTTTTTCTATCTGGGGGATAGACATATTGGGACCGTTTCCTAAAGCCAAAGGAGGGTACAAATTCTTATACGTCGCCATCGATACTTTCACCAAGTGGATCGAGGCAGAGGCGGTTGTGAACATCACTGAGGTTGCTTCTGTCAAATTCATGAGGAGTATAGTCACAAGGTTTGGAGTTCCCAGAAAGCTGATATCAGACAATGGTCGACAGTTCATCGGTCGCCGGTTTGAGAAATTTTGTGCCGATCATCGTATACTTCACCCGACATCTTCGGTGGCCCATGCTCAAACCAATGGTGCTGTTGAGCGAGCCAACGGGATCCTTATGAAGGGGATGCGTGCACGAGTCTACGAGAAGCTAGCAGCTAAAGGCAAGAATTGGATCGAAGAGCTACCGACCGTTCTGTGGTCAGCACGAACATCTACAAGTCGGGCTACAAAGGAAACTTCGTTCTTCCTAGTCTATGGCGCTGATGCAGTACTACCACCAGAGATTCACTTGGGGGCTCATCGGGTCACCAATTTCTATGAAGACGACCAGCAAATCTCTCGCGAGGTTGATCTACTGCTCCTCGAAGAAGAACGCAACACAGCACTCCATAATGTGGAACATTATCAGGAGGTTCTGAAGAAGCAGTACAGTCGCAAAGTGGTCGGTCGACATTTAGATGTGGGAGATCTGGTAATCAAGAAGGATATCAAAACCAAGGATAAGCACAAGTTGTCTTCTCCATGGGAAGGACCATACATAGTAGTTGAGGATGCTGGCATGGGGGCTTATATCTTAGCCCATATTGACGGTGATATACTGCCCGGAACATGGAACACTGATCAGCTTAGAAAGTTTTATGTGTAATCCATTGTTTGATGAATAAAGTGTGTTCAGTTTCTCCAACTACTGTGCAAGGTTCCAAAGGCTGACCAAAGGTCGGTCTACTAGTTTGGCTGGTGTCTTAGCCACATGAGGGTTATAAGGCATCGGTACGAACAGCCTCTTCAGGCAAGATTGGTCATAAGGCTTAGCCACACTGTGGTTCATAAGTTAATTGACCCCCATGATGTTCTAGCGAGGGACCCTTAGCCCATGAGGTTAATAAGTGGCTCTCCCTAGGCCGGTTGCACGATCAACCACCCAACAGACTGCAAGTCTTATGCCATATGGTGCTACATGATAGCTTGGCCAATGGTTCATAAGTTTCGTAAGTCTCCCCGAGTGTCTGAAGTAAGAGCCTTAGCCATCGAGTTATAAGTGCCAACTTCAGACCACGTTGCAAGATCAACACCCCCACGACTTAGCTTGAACCATAACTTGCCATGTGCAAAGTCAAATGTTATACAGCTATTATGAGTTCCAGATATAGAACAACTTCAGAGCATTAGTTCAAACGTCGCTTGTCAAAGGCAAAGCTACGCGTCAATGAATTAATGTGCATCCTTCTATGCTATTTAGATATTGCATATTAGTGATAATGCTTTCCTGCATACAGTCAAAACTGTATCCAAAAAAGCAGGGGGCTGGGCTACTATGCATATCTAAGTCAAATTAACAGGAGCTTGAGCTCCAATATTACAACAAAATATTGTTTTATTACAGGGCTGAACAAGTATTTCACGGCCTCTCCTCATCAGAAAGAGGTGCTTCCAAGTTCAAGTCCATGATGAACTTGTCGGCTGATTCCATCAGACCATCAACAAGTGCATCACGTTCACCTACACTACAAGTAAAGCCTTGCTGTACAACCTTCACATCCAATTCAGGATGACGGTTCTTCAAAGCAGCCAAAGCAAAAGCACAGCCATTGACTAAACTATCAGCAACCTTGTCAGCAAGTTTGGCCTTCTCTGCGGACAGGATCTTGTTGGCCTTCTTCAGCTTCTTCGCCCCCGTCTGCAGAGTTTGGATCACTTGGGTCTTGGCTGTGTTCTCGGTGCGTAGGGCTTCATTTTTGGAGCTCAAATCTACAACAGAAGATATTAGATTACTTCAGGGATATGCAGAAGGCAAAAAGTAAACAGCATATGACAGGAAGAATTACCCTCCGCTGTTTTCGATAAAGCTTCTCTTTCCACAAGCAGATCCTTGAGGTACTCTTTATGTTCAGCCTTTAGATCTGTGATCTCACTGGCATGAGCTTCCTTTGCTTCGTCATGGGTCTTGTTCAAAGCAATGAGAGCCGCTTCGAGTTCTCGAATCCTATCATCTTTCCCAGATGAAGCATAGGCAGCCTCAACATCAGAAAGTTTCTTCTGAAGAGCGGCAAGTTCTCCATCCTTCTATTTGATTCTGTCAGTAAGGCGCTTGCAAGTTCGCAAATGCCACTGCCTGGCAGCAACGACCTCCTGGCTCAGCTTGTCAAACACTAAGCTCTCCCCAACTGTCCCGGATGCGGAAGCAGAAACAGTTAGGGCCTGTTCGGGCGCTGATTGTACGTTCGGGGCCGGAGGGTTGACAGCAGGGGCAGGTTCAGCAGAAGAAGATGGAACACTACAGCATGGTCACACATCATAAGATCGGATAAAAATATTTCAAGCAGCAAGGGAATTTGGTAAGAATACCCACGAAGTATACCTCTTGGTACGGAAGCGTCTTCTCTTGGCAGCAGGGCTAGAAGCAGATGTTGCCTGGGAAGACAAGACTTGAGAGATTTTGGAAAATCCTTTAAAGAGACTGCCGAAAACTATTTCGATGGGTACCTGATCGCCGGTACGAGGATTGGCGACGCGAGTCGGAGGCAGTTCAGGGACATCGGGAGCGACAATTGCTGGAGCTGATGGAGCTGCTGGAGCTGTTGGAGTTGCAGGAGTTGCCGTTCGGAAGCGCTTGCGAGTCGTTGTCTTTGTCTTCGTCCCAGCTGGGGGCTTCGAAGACTCGACGGCAGGTGGAGGAGGACTAGTGGCTTCGACACCCACCGGAGCGTTACCGGACGTGGGATCGGTAGCAGGTCCAGGCCTCTCAGTATCTCCTGGTGCTTCAGACTGCTCGACAGCAGCAACGGCAGCCACCTTTCGCTCAAGAGAGCTGGTGGCGTCATCGGCAACGGCCGTATCCTTCTCCCGATCACCGTTGTCTTCTTCATCACTGTCCCCGATGACTATATCAACATCAGGTGGGACATCGTCGGGGCCAGGTTCGTAAAGGTTCTACAGAACACAAGATCAGTATGGCAGAAAATATGTCTTCAAGAAAATCGAGGAGATTTACAATCAACATACCTCGGGAGGTGGATTTTCTGCACTATAAGGAAGAGGTACTGTCGAAGGCTTAACCTTCGGTCCAGTACCCATGATATCATACACCCTCTTGAAGACATCGTCTTCGGAGAGTTCGACAGCTGCAAAGGAGAGAAAAAGATGACATGCTTATCAAACAGAAATCAGATATCAAGTATATACTGGTATGTTGATGAGTGATGGACATCTACCTCCAGCTGGTAACCAATTAGGTTCGCCAGGACTTGTATAATGCATAGCCAGTGGATCACGCTTCTGAAGAGGGAAGATGCGTCTTCGGATGAATTCTTCCACAACATGTTCTCCTCTCAGGCCCAACTTGATCAACTCGTTGACCCTGGCTATCATCTTATTCAATCGAGGAACATAGGTCGGAAGACCCTTGTCCCATTTCTCATGGTTTGGCATTAAGCCCTCCAGCTTGATCACGGTGTTCTTTTTCCCCATGTCCAAGATCAGATATTTGGTGTCATATCCGCTCCAGGAAGACTTGTACTGATACGGGATGAACTCAGCTTTGTTCCTAAGTACGAAGTCTACTGAAAACACCATCATCTGACCCTTGTAGTACCGGGGCTGGTGATAATGGCGCCATAGATTCAAGCAGGGGGCTACGCCCAACCAACACTCACACAAGATGGCAAACATGCTAAGCATCATCACAGCATTGGGTTTGAGTTGAACAAGCTCGATATGGTAAAATCTACAGATCCGCTCAAGAAATTTGGAGGGCGGAAGATTGAAACCACACATGAGATGAGCTTCAAATACCGGGAGTTCTGTGGTGTTGCAATGATGGTACTCCTCTTCGCCGGTGTTTCGTCGGGTCAGGAAAGCCGAGATCATCCCCCTTCTCTCCAGTTCATCCAAATATTCCAGGGAAAGAGAGGATTTCTTCCAATACTCCTGGAGATTCGGGATTTCTCCCTTCTTCATCTTCTGCTGCGCCTGGGTGAGCGAAATGTTGGAGTCGTGGGAGTCGGAGGATTGATTCTCGTTGGGATTGCCGGAGATTGTGGCGGACGAGGATGCGGCGGCCATGTGAAATGTTTAGGGTTTGAGGAAATGGAAAAGAGTGCAGGCTAAAGGATGGAGGAAAAAGAATACGGCGTGACGGGCTTAAGTAAAACCCGGCGTGACGGTTCGCCTCCCCATAAATGCGGGATTTCTCTCCCTTGGGTTACGTGCGGAATATACCGAGGTGATGCTCTTTTCTGTTATTAAAATAATGCGTTTGGATTTGCGCTCGGTTTTTGGAAGGATAACTACCTGGTTGTGAGGTAAGAAGTTGGAATATTTTTTGGGAGCAATTGCCCCGAATAATTAACAATGTTCGATTAACGATCCGGATCGGAAAGAGCCTTCGGTGCGTGAAAAACGTGTTGAGTACTACTCCCAAGAGTTCTCGACCAAGTGATCTGTTAGTTGTTACGAAGACTTATTTCATCAAGACACATCGGAGAAGCTAAGCTCAGATATCTCGAAGACTCAAGTGAAACACATTGTCAAGAGAAAAAAAGAAGAGCCAACATCACAGATGCAATATCATTCAGAAATTATAATCTTGGATTGAAGGCAGCTCTTGATGTGTCCAAGGACGCGTCCCAGGACGACCTCAAGAAGGCCTGCCGGGAGGTAGTCAAAAGATATTACAAGCGAGACGTGCAGAAAATAATCTAGGTTCTACTCTCCGACCTGCTTGACAGAAGAATAAAACAGGAGAAGAAGAAAAAATAAGAAAACCTAGGCTACTATAAGGAGAATGGTATGATAGCCATCTCCTTATCCTTAGTTCCGCCGATTATCGGCGTCCCCAGGGGCTGCAACAGCAGCATCATCATCAACCTCGTCCTCCTCATATGTGATGAGGGGAGAGGAGGCTTCGGCAGCAGCAGCAGCAGAGCCTGCACCTACGCCGCCCTCACTTAGAGTGATAAGCGGGAGGGGCGACTCGGTGGTGGAGAGGGTAGAACCCTCGTTCAATGCCATGACCGGGTTGATGACCCCGGTAGGAAGGAGAGGATCTTCTGCGGCGACGGGAATGGAGCCACCCGCCTGACTGGATCCGGCTTGAGCGCTCATCCAGGGAGCCCAACCAGGATTGTACAGGACCATGGCCTTCTTCTTGCTTGGTTCGTCGTCGTCGCTGTTGTCGTTGTTGTCGTCGTCGTCGTCATCGTCGTCGGAGTCGTCGAGGCAGATGGGTTTGGCGTCCGCCGGAATCCCGCGTGGCCCCTTGTTCTGGGCGACGTGGAGGCGGCGCGCGAACTCTTCATCTCCTGCCGTGTCCGCCTCTAGGTCTACGACCTGAGATGGATCTGGAGGAGGACTTGGAGGAGGGAGCCCGTAATCTTCCGCGGAGAGCGGAGGAGGAGCAGCAGCTACCGGCGGTGGAGCGCCAGCGGGATGCGTGGAGGAAGATCCCGACCCGCCGGTGAGTTCGTCGTCGAACCACTTCATGAACTGTGAGGCGGTGGTTCTTTTCTTACTCATGGTGGATGGTGGATGCGAAAGTGATACTTGGGGGCTCCGCCATCCTAATCATTTATAGCCAAAAGGTGGCCCTTTGGAAACCGAAAGGTCAAGTGCAAAGTGGATTTTTTATGTTTCTTTCTGGGGAACCATGTGGCGACGCGGTGGATCCAGAGGATACCCTGGTGGGCTTGGTTTGGAGAATAAGGACAAGAATCGAAGGGTCGTGTCAAAGTCTTTTCAACTCTGAAGCGGAGTCAATGCCATGGCTGGACCAAGAGAAAAAGATAAGGATGGGAATTGATTAATATTTCTTCTAGGCTCTCTGGATTGACGGTTCTCTTAAAGACCTGGTGTTGACAAGGCTACTTGGAGGAAGGTATTCCGAAGACCCGATTTGTTCAGTTATTCCGAAGACCTGGTTCAGACAGTTATTCCGAAGGCTCGGTTCAGCCAGTTGTTCCGAAGACCTGTGCATACAGTTGTTCCGAGGATTAGGTTCGGTGAACTGTTCCGATGACTCAAGGATTGAAGACAAGAATATCTGAAGTATGTGTGCTCAGTGAAGAACATATCCCTTGTCCGAAGTTCGCATGAAGATGAAGACCTCTTCGTATCAAAGACGAATCAGCCAAGTGACATGTTCGGGGGCTTATGTCGTAACCCATATTTTCAGATATTCCCGAAGACTTAGTTTAGTATTTTCCGAAGACTTGTATCGCACGAAAGGAAATTTGCAGATAGACTCCGAATCTGTTACTACAGATCGGAAGTCTTGTAGAACAAGGCAAGGACTCCTAGAGGCGGTAACAAGGACTATAAATATACATGTAACCCTCCGATGAGAGGACATTGCATTGTAGATCATACACACCACCATATTCAACACGACATACACTGGACGTAGGGTTATTATCCTCCGGGAGGCCCGAACCAGTATAAAAACTCTCTGTGTGCCCTAGATCGATACCTCGATTGATCGTTGTTCCCCGAACCAAATATTTGCCGTTCTCTCGATTATTCGAGCGACGACACCTCTCAAACCCAGTTTCATTTCGTTAGTTCATTTTATTAGCATAGGGGGAGAAGAGCTGCTCCTTTCCCTCAAAAAAAAAAAAAAGAGAGAAGAACTGCTCGTTGCTACAGAACCTTACAGTACTTCTCTAATATTTTAGCCATAGAGAGCTGAAGCCGAGGGAGCCGCACCAAATGGGGCCAAAATTTGTACAATAAGAGACTTATCTAAAAAGTTGCATGATGACAGTCGCACCCTGCAATGGTTAAGTTTGGCGCTCGTACGTTGGGGTGTTCCATGCCCGCGCCACGTCCAGCCAATGAAGTTCCTTTTTGTGCGAACACAGTACTTCTACGTGACGGGGGTAATAATTTTATTACACAAAGTATTTTAAAGTGGTTCAAGCCATCCTTATCGATTTTAAGCCATAATTTTGTCCTAACCTTCCTGCATCTCACTCTATAATTCCTCCTGGAAATTCTTGAATCCCAACACCCAACAATCCCACCTCTTCCTCTCTCTCCAAACCCTACCCAACTGGCTCTTTCCATCTCCATTCCACACTAGCTATCGTCTCTCCTATCTTTTGCCTCTTGGTCTCTCCTCTTCAGATCAGGTCGACGGCGGCCGCCCCCTACCCCTCAGCGCCCTCCTCTCCCTCGCCTCTCGGTCTCTCCTTTTCAGATCAGGCCGGCAGTGCCCGCCCCTTGGCGCCCTCCTCTCTCTCGCATTTTGGTCTCTCTCTTCAGATCAGGCCGGCGGCGGCCGCCCCTTGGCACCCTCCTCTCTCTCCCCTCTCGGTCTTTCCTCTTCAGATCAGGCCGCCCGCGGCGGCCTCTCGACGCCCTCCTTGCGTCGGCGGTGCTTGCTCATGCGTCCTCCCCTCCGCACTCGCCTGTGGCCTCTGATCCAAGCTGCATGACTACGCCCCCTCCACGTCTGTTGTTTGCCGCCGAGCCGTGCCGCGCCATCTGCCAGCAGCCCCGTCGCTCCTCCTCCCGCCCTTACGAGGGGACCTGGCGGGGATGGAGCGAATGGTGTTTTTGCCCCGAAATGCTTAATGGGGGCGCGGCGCGGGCAGGGATTGATTCTGGCACAGAGGAGATGGGGTCTTCCCCCAGCGGGAATGATCCCCGTTGTCAGATCAATCTACGATGGCATAGTCATCCTCGCCAATCTTCACGGACTTCGCCAAGAGTTCGGCCTAATTGTTGATTTCATGGGCTAGCGTCATGTACGAATAAGAGATTTTTTTATTATTTAAACCTTTTTCAACTAATATTTTAATAATAAACCATCGGAACTTTTATTTCTAGAATCTAGACCATTTGGTCACGCCAATCCGATTGGAGTGATCGAGACTACAGTCACGCCAATCTGACTGGCGTGACCAATGTCCACGTCAGCACGGATCGCCACGTAGGATTCTTCGAATCGAGTTGACCAGCTGAGTCACGCCATTCTGATTGGCGCGACTGAATATTGAGTCACGCCGTTTCAATCGGCGTGACCGCGCTGGCTCTTGTACTCCGCGCGGCTATGCCGCCGGAAATATGAACGGTGCAGGTGTTGTTAAAAGTCGTGCGGAGGCAGTGGGCACACGCTAGGGGGCGTTTGGCAATTGGGAATTGGGAATGGGAATTGGGAAAAAGAAATGAGGTAGGAGATCTAAGCCATTTATTTTTCTATCATATTAGAGCTCAACCCTCCATTCCCTTAAAAGTCATTCCCAATCCCAAACCCAACCTACATTTTCCATTACCCAAACACCACCCTAGTGTATTTGCGACCGAGGGTTCTTGCGGAAACGGTACGGAGTAGCATCCAAACCAAATGGGACAGAGCAGTTAATGCGGCTGCTCTGCTGCTGTGCGGAACACTTTTTTTTTTGGAACACGTTGCGTGGAACACTTGAACACTAGTGCAAACTGCACCTTGAGTTTTCTACTGACGTCGTGAAGCTTCTTGTTTCAATGTGCGGATGTAATTACTATTTAATAACACAATTTAATTGGCCCGAGCGGTGGAAGGAAGGAGACTGTTAGCACGGTGAAAAATCTGCAGGAAGACTGTAGTATAACTGTAGTATAACATTTTTAGCTGATGAATTGTGATCCATTTTTGCGTGCACGCGCACAAATCTTTTTCAATGCTTCTTGCACGAGTATTTAACCACATGATGGGCCATTAAAGTTGCATAAAAAATCCGACAAAGTGGATTGACGGTGCATGTTATCAACTGCTATCATGTCGTAAAGTTTAACATGCAACAAGTATTTTTTGCAATACGCAATAAAAAGGTGAAAACCAATAGTACTAGTGGATCGTGGGCCGAAAATGAATAGTTACAATACTCAACGGTTCAAACAGATGTTTTTTATTCAAAATGCATCTTCCAGAAGTATTTCAAAAGGCACTTTGAAGCGAGTGCACTTAAGTTATGGAGTACAGTTCAAAAGGCATCAATAATCAGCTTAACGCATTTCAAAACAGGGGCTGATCATGCATTAGTCTGAACAGCTTCTGTACCAGTCAAATGAAGAGTCCCTTGTGCATTTGTGCCAAGCAGGTTCCAGATCAGTTCAAAAAAAAAATGCAGGTTCCAGATGCATCACTCCGGTTCCCTGACTTCCCTCACCCGACCCCACAGTAGCAACTTTTTTATTTCTTTTTTCTGTGAGCGCAGCCACAGTCCCAACTGACATGCCGTGCCACCTAGCCACCTATGCCCGCTGCGGACAGAGAGAAAATCGCATCGCCCCACCAGGACCAGCACGGATCCCGAAAAACTATAGCGTTGCGCAGCGCCGTCCAGATAAGCGGCGGCATAGTCGCGCGGAGGCACGACAAATTTCCGCATGTGGAGCCACTAAACGCCGGACCTAAAGAGCAAGGCCAACGCTTTGTCTCGTCGACCAACACGTCAGCACGAAACCGATGTAGAGGAGAGAGAATCAGGCTCTGACACACAAATACTCCCTCCGTCCCGCACGAGCTTCGTGCCGCAAGGCTAAGCGCAAGATTCGTCTCGCAAATTAGATTACCCTCATTAGATTGTCTCGCAAATTAATACAAAGTTCTGCAGTTAGTTTTTAATTAAACTTTATTTAATATCTCTAAATGACAAGATTCTAACCAGCCTAAAATTAGGCCTAGAGAAACGAACACCCGTTAGGCCTAAATAAAACTAACAGCCCCGTAGATGCCCCCACACCCGCTGTCCCAACCTTTTTCCTTGTCCTATAAAAAAAACTTTCTCCTTGCTCCTTTGAACCACTGAACAACAGAACGCGTAGTACTGCATGCTCGTGAGATTAAGCGAAAGTAATTAGTACTAGGTGAAACTGTGAAAAGGACGTCAATAGACTGGGCTCGAAAAGCTAGACAGCAGAGTACTGGAGCACAAGCATCCCTTCGGCTGGCAAGCATGCAGAAGGCTAAGCCACGCGGCCATCAGTAGGTTTTTGGAGACTACAGACTAAATTTTAGTCCCTAAAAATCTTGCGATTTAGGAGTACTAGATAAAGTCTAATTACAAAACTAATGTCAGAACCCCCGAACTAATTTGCGAGACGAATCTAATGAGGGTAATTAAGACATGATTAGTGACTAGTTACTGTAGCATTACTGTAACAAATCAGAGATTAATTAGACTCATTAGATTCGTCTCGCGAAATAGCACCCATCCCTAAAAAGATTTTGCAATTAGACTTTATTTAATACTCCTAAATCGCAAGATTCTCTGAGACTAAATTTAGTCCCAGGTGATCCAAACACCACCTCACTTCGGCTGCTGTGCGGCACAAGCACACTAACAACACATTGAAAAGCTGCCGCTCGACTGTCGTCAGAGTACTATTGACTGGGGCGGCGTTCAGTTGGTAACGCAGCAAGGAAAATCTGCTAGGCGCGGTAGAGGTCCGGTCACGCCGATTGAAACAGCGTGACTCAATATTCGGTGGCGCCAATCAGAATGGCGTGACTCAGTTGGTCAACCCGGTTCGAAGAATCCTACGTGGCGATCCGTGCTGACGTAGACATTGGTCACGCCGGTCAGATTGGCGTGACTGTGGTCTCGGTCACTCCAATCGGATTGGCGTGACCAAATGGTCTAGATTCTGGAAATAAAAGTTCCAATGGTTTATTATTAAAATATTAGTTGAAAAAGGTTTATAATAAAAAAGCTCTACGTTTAAACATGTGTAAGTTGCATTAACAAACCCGCCTTGATCTGAGTCCATGTTAGCGAAACTTTTTTGAATTGAGAGAAAATGTGGAAAGTAAGCTGATTTAGAAAATGTTAAGGGTAAAATAAACTAAATTTTAGTTTAAAGGGTTATGTAGACTAAAATCAAATTTAGAGGAAGAAAGTGGACTTTATCCTTGTGAAAACAAGGGTGCGCTGAATTCTAAAACAATTTAGTTGAAAATCAGGCATTTAGACTCGTGCAGTCGAGGAAGCTGTGGGAACGAATTTTCTAGGATTTAACGGCGTTGTGCGTTCAGCGGGAGGCGACGTGGCCGTCGACAGCGAGGCGCCAGTGGTGACTTCGTCAATCTCGAGGATGCTCATAGGAGTAGGGTATGCGTATATACGTTCATAGGAGTGAGTGTGCGTGTGTTGTGAGTGTTTGAGTTGTACTGTGTAATTCGAAAAAAAAAGAAAAAGCTGTGGCTTTTCTTCGCCTAAGAACTTCCACGAAACGCCCAAGCAGTAAAAGGGGCCATTCCGTTTATCAAACGAGCCCCGGAAAATAAACCGAAAATAGAAGGAAGAGACAGGGCCCGACCTCCCCGATTCCGCGACCCAAGCGGCCTAGCGAGATCCTTCTCCGGTCAGCCATGGACGGGCTCCTCTCCAAGCTCCGCAGCCTGGACGCCTACCCCAAGGTGAACGAGGACTTCTACAGCCGCACCCTCTCCGGCGGCATCATCACGCTCGCCTCCTCCGTCGTCATGCTCCTCCTCTTCTTCTCCGAGCTCCGTACGCCTCTCGCTCCTCGCTCCTCGCCCCCTCCACCTCCCGCCCGCGCCCCGCGATCTAGGACTCGGCGGTACGCAGCTTCGGGCACCGGATGGTGGCGTTCTGACCGTGGTTGCTGCTAGATGCGGGCGCGCCAGTGCGGCGTCGACCACTTCCTTATTAGGATTCCGGCGCTTTCCTCTGGATGTTGCGAGATCTCGTGGTCCAGCTAGATGATTGGTAGCGTGTTTTGGCTGAGGGGAGTGGAACGCTATTCTGCGTGATCATACCGTGCCCTGGCTCACCTGGATTCTATTACATTGCATTAGATATTTTAGATAATTTAGGACATGCTGCCGTTAATCAGGCGCAGTAAGTAACACCATTCCAGAGTTAGAGATATCAATTTGCATATTCACTTCTAAGTTCCATTTAGAAATTTGAGGTTCCAATCCAGTTTGTTTATGCTGGTTGCTGTGGTGATGCCAAAATTCAGGCCATTTTCATCAGAATTAGTTTTCGTTTCTATGACCAAATAGGATTATGACTTATGTAAATCACTAAATCTATCATTAAAGTTTTCCTTAGATATTTTGTCAAAAGTGGAGATGAGGGACTGTTTTGACACGAAATATACAGCGACCAGATGACCAAAGGGACAGCTAAAGACTTGACATGTCTGAAATAATATCACTACTCAACATTTCCTTCACTTTTAATGAATAACGATTCATCACCAGTTACTGTTGCACAACGCAGGATTATATCTTCATGCTGTCACGGAGACAACTCTAAGGGTTGATACCTCAAGGGGAGAAAAACTTCGCATAAATGTATGTAGAGCTCTCGCCTTCTCTGGTTCCCTTCGATTTTATTTAGCGTACTCTAAACCTGTTTTATTTTCACCCTTTACCAACTGTTTGCAAACACTCGTCCGCATTTCTTTTTAGTTTCATTTGCTTTCAAGTTCTTTCTTTCTTGTACACATTCTGTTGACTATTGTAAGTTCCGATGTTGGGCATTATTTTTCAGAATTTGTTTCTTATTTGGTACTTTTGGCCTTCTATTCTGTACTAAAACCTGTTTAGATACTTTTTCTTTTAATGCAAAACTATGGGGGAGTTCCCCTCCCCACAGCTTTTTTTTCATTAAAAAATAGGGTTAAAACTGTACAAAAAATGAGCGACCTCCCTACTGGAGATCATCCAAAAAACAAGGAAGAAAAAACTAGGTTAGCACAGAATCTATTTAGATACTTGCTGACATCTACTTTTATCTTATTCCGGAAATGCAGTTTGATGTCACCTTTCCAGCCCTTCAGTGTTCTATAATTAGCCTTGATGCAATGGACATTAGTGGACTGGAACACCTTGATGTGGTACGCATTTGTGTATATTTTTTGTTGCTTGAGATATATCTATGTTGTAAAACATTTGAACAATTGCAAGTCATGTCTAGTAACTGATTGTTGCTGACTTGTGGTAACTAACTTGTTCCAGTTTGCTCTAATGTAGAAACATGACATATTCAAGCAACGAATCGATGCTCATGGCAATGTTATCGCTACTCGGCAAGATGCAGTTGGTGGAATGAAGGTCAGATCATCGTTTGTGCTAGTTAAACGTCGGACTTGTAGGTTGTAGAATTCATGTCAACATTGCCTCGAAGTCAAGTTCCTTGAAACAATACTAATAGTTAATAACAAATCTGAAATGTTATGAACCTCTTCCTGTGCATGGAACTGGCCTAGCTTCGTAGCATGGGAATTTTTCTACACAGCTTCATCAGTGAATTGTCTTATAAGTGGGGCATGGTTCTCAAATCCTGACATTTTATTCCTAAAGATTCATGTTTCCTTTTCTGTTTAACAGATGGAAAAGCCCTTACAACATCATGGTGGAAGACTTGAACATAATGAGACCTATTGCGGCTCTTGTTATGGTGCACAAGAGGTATGTTTCTTTCTCCTGTTAGATGATATCTCTTCCCTGACTTGAAATATGCAATTGCATTACGGCCTTGATGTTGCTTGGATTACTTAACTTGGATTGAGTGCATAAAACTCGGTAGCCTTTTGTTCTCCAGAACTCAACATTTTTGCCTCTGTAAATTAATTTCTTCACTGGTTCCGACTGATGTGAAAGTGATCCCATCATATTTGCATGCCAGCTGATGTCAACCGTTTGGCCAAGGTAGTTCATGTGAATAACGTTGCCCCTTGTTTCATATACCCATGTGGGTTACACAGCAAAAGGCAGACCAAATATTTACATTAGGGGTGATTACATATATCTTTCCATTAGCACTTCTTCATTTTGCTTAATTTGCAACAAATTTGCATTACTATGAACCTGTTGTTGTTACTCCATTGGTCGATGACACTTGGGGGTTATTATTTGAGATTCAGCTCACGGGGGGGGGCTTATGTCAACCAGAATTTTCTGCTCTGGTTATATAATTTATTCGCCTTTCCTTCTATTAGATGCAACATTTTAATCTTATGCATCATATCGTTATACAATGATATATATTTATTTAGCACTAACACCTTTCCTAAATGAATGTAGTCTGATGACCAATGTTGTAACACGTGTGAAGATGTTCGTGAAGCATACAGGAAAAAAGGTTGGGGTGTATCAAATCCAGACTTGCTGGACCAGGTAGAACCATCTATATTATAGCATAAATGCGCATTATACATAATATAAGTTTCACATTGTGTAGATTACTCCATTTACTTCAAGGCAATTATTACGTCTGATGTGCACACTTCTGTAGTGCAAAAGGGAGGGATTCCTACAAAGTATAAAGGATGAAGAAGGTGAAGGGTGTAATATTTATGGCTTCATCGAAGTTAACAAAGTTGCTGGGAATTTCCACTTTGCTCCCGGGAAAAGCTTCCAGCAGTCAAATGTGCATGTCCACGACTTGCTTCCATTCCAGAAGGACAGCTTCAATGTAACCATACTTGAGGAAATCTGTAAATCAATTTTATAACTGGGCACATTATCTGGAAATTTTTCATTTCCTCACCAGCATATATGATAAGCATTAACCATTGTATTTGTTACCATGCCAGGTTAGCCATAGGATAAACAAATTGAGTTTTGGAGAATCCTTTCCTGGAGTTGTTAATCCTCTTGACGGGTAGCTTCCTTTCCTTATAATGTTGTTTATTCCTTCATATGGTCCTTTGCTGGATTCATTAGAAAGTGATAAGAGATTAGAGATTCCCTAAGAAATCGAAGTGATGTTTTAACATTCATTAGTTGTAAATGTGCAGGGCGCATTGGGTGCAACATTCGTCTTATGGAATGTATCAATACTTCATCAAGGTTTGTCCTGTTGTTTGAGATCTCCTAACTAAAAAAAGTATAGAAAATAGTTGCGTTGCATTGCTAATTCAATAGCTGCTATTTTTTTAGGTACAGTATGACTGAATACTTGATGCTTTTTTTCTTTTGGTTTTCCAGGTGGTTCCCACCGTCTATACTGACATAAACGAACGCATTATTCTCTCAAATCAGGTTATTCCTTCTTCCTTTTTCTTTTTTCTGGGCAAGCATTCTCATGATAACTACATATGACATATCTGTATGTATTATGATTTTCATGCATTCGCTGAGATGCTTTAATTCATTGCTACAGTTCTCTGTGACGGAACATTTTAGAAGTAGTGAGAGCGGCCGGATACAAGCTCTTCCTGGCGTGTTTTTCTTTTACGACCTTTCGCCAATTAAGGTATCATATTTAAGTATCTGCAATTGACATTGTTATTGTTGATAGATCATGTAATGATGTCTTACTTTCCTTGTTTTCCTTATTTACTTTTTTCTCTGTGGGAGTTCTTCTTTTTGCAATCATAACATTTTGGATGTGCTGGAAATCTGCTTTTATAATTTGAAACGCTAAACATGCATCTAGTACTGGCGCTTTTGCAGTATGTGAGTATAATGTGGCGTCAATGACTTTGCAGGTCACATTCACGGAGCAGCATGTGTCATTTTTACACTTCTTAACTAATGTCTGTGCTATTGTCGGAGGTAATGTTTCCTTGTATCTTTTCGATGTATGCTAAGTAGCCTGTCAGTTCAAACTGCACATGATTCATTTGGATATTTGATTTGCCCCTTGGCCTGCCCATGGATTATTTTAATTTTTTTGCTGTTCAAAATGTAGCTGCTAGTGTAACTAAAGTTGGTGAACCATGAATGACAACTGGAGGTAGACATTAGTGTGGTTGCAGATTCTTGTATCTCTCTTTGTCACCTGATTTAGACTAGATTCAAATTTTTTTTTAAAAAAGATTTAGACTATTACTGGTGATAAGAAAAGAGACTATGCCTAACCATGCACATTTTTTATTTATATCTTGAAGTTATTTTAAGTAGGAATTTGAGGATTAATCCAAGCCTTTGATATCCATCGAGCAGTTCCACCAATAACCTAGCGAGCACGTTGTCTTGATGCGCAGGTGTGTTCACTGTTTCTGGAATCATAGATTCGTTTGTATACCATGGCCAAAGAGCAGTCAAGAAGAAGATGGAAATAGGCAAATTTAACTGAGTCTTGAATGGTGCATTTCAAGGTCTTCATTTTGAAGAACTCGGCTACAGAGAGCAAAGCACACTTCAAGTGTCAGAAATTGGTGAACCAACAAATCAATATTGTTTCTCATGGTTTCTGCTCTGGAACTCTTGGCACACCTGTATAGCATACAAACAATTGCTCATCATCATCCTATTCTTGGTGTGCTTGCCTTGCCTGCTTGCTCCCCGCAAAAGATAGCAACAAGCAAAATGGTTATCTTGTACACCATGACAGACAAATGTAACATTTCAGAGGAGTTTGTGTTTGTATTCTTGTAAACCTGTGAAGGGGGGCTCAAGCCTGTCTTTAGAATTTTTGTAGGTGCAATTATGCTGTGTGTAACAGGTTCGTTTTCTCGACATTTGTAGCTTTTACAGATCGAGCTCGAAATGTAAAGACCATTTCAGGGAAAGAAAGTTCCTCTTCATTAACCATTTCAGGGAAAGAAAGTCAAGTCATTGTGCATTGCGTTACATATTCGCGTTGAGTTGGTAATGACGTGGATAATAAGATACCATAAAATATGCCCTCAGTTCATATGTTCATGTCGATTCAATTTTGATAATTCTGAGCGACCACTCTCTTAATTTCGGTAATATTTCATTCACTTGTTCATAGTTGGATTTTTATTTTCTTTTTTGGCGGGAAGTTGTTGGATCTTACCACCTCGCCTGTCGCCTCAGCTTCTACAGGTCCTATATACGATGTTCAGCGTTTTGCGCTTAGTTATATGATCATAACTACTCACTGAATCTAACAATATGCATTTGAATATAGCTAATTTTGGTTTTCGTATGTAAGTTATCTTCACGCAGCAGCAGACAATGGCCTAGTAGAGTAGTAGTCTAGTACTAGCAGACTAGCACTCCGTGGTTGGAGCAGAGGTGCAGAATGAGTCTTCAACCGCCGAAAACGTCTTCTACAATGCCGCTTTCATCGCCGCACACACCAAACAAACTCCATCTCGTCGATTCCTACTCCCACCGCCCGTCTCCACCCTCCACCAATCGCCGCCTCCGCCGGGTCGCCGCCGGTGGCCCGCCTCCAGGCCGCAGCCATGCAGGCCCGCCGCCATCTGACGGCCTCGCTGGCGCGAGCCCTGACCCAGGCCCCCTCCCGCTCCATCTCCTCCACCCCGTCGCTCCTCCAAACCCTGGACCCGTCCGCGCCGTCGCCTGCCGCCGCGGGGGCCCCGCCCTCTGCGGGGCGGCTCGCCGAGCTGCGGCGGAGGCTGCAGGAGGACACGCCGTCTCTGGTGGACTTCGCGTACTCGGTGGAGGTGGGGACGCGGAAGCGCCCGCTGCCCAAGCCCAAGTGGATGAAGGAGACGATCCCCGGCGGCGCCAAGTACGCGGCCATCAAGGCCAAGCTGCGGGAGCTGAAGCTGCACACCGTATGCGAGGAGGCTCGGTGCCCCAACCTCGGCGAGTGCTGGTCCGGAGGCGAGACCGGCACCGCCACGGCCACAATCATGATCCTTGGGGACACCTGCACGCGCGGCTGCAGGTGAGAGATCCATCGTGTTCATTTTATGGCCTGTATTAGGCGTGGACAATTACTGCTTATAATGGTTACGCTGTGCAATTCAAGAATTTATTCGCTTGTTCTGTATGCTGTATACATTTGGACTACATGTTGCAGATTTCTGTTCTGCACACTACACCTTGAGACTTGTAAAATTCATGGATTCGAGATATTGCTTCATTTATTTCATTTGTTTCTAGATTTAGTAGAGGCTCTGCTCTTGATTTGTGGATTGTGGATATTACCTGTAGCGTAATACGAATGTAAGAAACTTCAACACTAAGAATGCATAAAATTGTGCAGTGTTGTTCCATTTGGGAGAAATATTAGTAAGAAGGGATGGTTTCAATTTGAAAGAGTGTCGTAGAATTTCTACTTCTGTTATTTACATGTTTTTCGTTTTCAGGGGACCTGCAGGTTTTGTTGTTTAGGTGTAGAATTTTACCTGTTTGTCAATACTTACTTGGGTGCTAGCCTGGAAGAAAAGGATATGGTTTCTTTGCTGTTTTCCATGCCATCTTTCCCATGGGTGTGCTCAAGATTTCTGATGTTACAGCGATCGAATTGCAGATTTTGTAATGTCAAGACATCTAGGACTCCCCCTCCACCAGATCCTGATGAGCCGTCCAATGTTGCTCATGCTATTGCCTCTTGGGGGCTTGAATATATAGTCATTACAAGTGTTGACAGGGACGATTTACCCGATCAGGGTAGTGGTCACTTTGCTGAAACAGTACAGAAGTTAAAGGATTTGAAGCCAGAAATGCTTATTGAGGCACTTGGTAAGATGCATTTTCCTTGCCATATTGATTGGTTACTCATTATGAAGTAGATCATTTGGCCTCTGTTAAATTACTATATTAGCCATTCCTTGTCTTTGACACTTATACGACTTATTATTCTGCAGTACCTGATTTTCGTGGAGATCCAAGTTGTGTAGAGAAGGTTGCTACTTCTGGGTTACATGTTTTTGCTCACAATATTGAAACGGTGGAAGAACTGCAAAGAAGTGTTCGAGACCATCGTGCAAATTTTAAACAATCGATAGATGTTCTGAAAATGGCAAAAGAGTATGCCCCTCCCGGTACCCTTACAAAGACATCAATAATGCTGGGTTGTGGGGAGACTCCGGATCAGGTTATTAGCACCATGGAGAAAGTGCGGGCTGCTGACGTTGATGTCATAACATTTGGTCAGTACATGAGGCCGTCAAAACGTCATATGCCTGTTTCTGAGTATGTTACACCTGAGGCTTTTGAGAAGTATCGAGTCCTTGGTGAAGAAATGGTACGCCCATCTCCCCTACTTCCTTTAGCTTTACCCATTACACAACATTTGTTGCCAACCGCATTCCTATACTGCAACTTATACATGGCTAACCAATCATTTAGCCACCATTATGGTCACAATTCATACAGGACAAAAATTTCTTGACCCTTATGTCTTTTGTAGATTATTAGACATTTTTGGTTGGTATTGAGTAATATGCTGCACAAAGATAGGAGCATGAATTCTACAATGGTAAACCACACTTAGTTGTGCTAGACAAGTTAAATGAAGATCAAGTAACTTGCATTGTTACGTATGGTGTAGCTGTGCTTCATTTGTGAGCTTGATTTATATCATTTTACCTTTTAGTTCCCATAATCTTTGTCACTGTTAATGAGCCTTAAGCACACTATCATCGTTCAAATTGAACTGTGATGTTGCTGACAAAATATCCCCACTTTAATTTTTAAATGGCAGGGGTTCCGCTATGTTGCATCTGGGCCAATGGTTCGATCATCCTACAAAGCGGGTGAATTCTACATCAAAGCTATGATCGAAGCTGATCGAGCAAAACCATCTGCTGCAGACTCAAATTCATAATCAACAACTACCTCAATTCCTTGATATTGCTACACTGCAAATAAGCCCCTCACCGCTTCCGAGTTGGAAGAACCTGTTGACTTCTGTCAGCATTGCAACCACATTCATTTTGTTTAGAGACTAATTCTTGCCTGCTTGTTTGTTATATTTCTCACACTCCCAGTCAAGATGAACACACACACACTTTCTGATGTAACAGTATGTTTAGGCCATATCACCTTCTGTGTATTTTGCTTGTACAGAAAAAGGCTTGGACAAGTAGTGGTATCGATAGATCTGCTAGAGATGGTCCTGCCAGCAGCGCACGTATCCTGAAGCACTCTTGCCGGACTGCAAGTCAACCATCGGTATCCTCTTGCATCGTGTGGCCAACTTGGGAAACCGTATCTAGGCTCGTAGTTGAATGCTGAGGAGATGTAAATGACACCTCCATGAACATTGTTTCATCACATCCATCGGTACCTCTCTTTAGAAAAAGGAGATGACCTGTACTCCTGCAATAATGCTAGGCAGATTTAGCTTTGCTGGTAGCATTATTATTGCATTGTCAACATCTGATTTGATCTCCGTGTCCATGCCCCAGTGCGCCACCATTTCCTGCGTCGAATGGAGTGGGTTTTGGTCAACCAAGCACTAGGAAGGACGTTCGCGCTCGGTACGCGGCTTCCCTGTAGCTAGCTGCCCGCATCCTACCAGGCACAAAGCTTTTTGTGAGTCTCTGAACCAGAGGAAACAAATGATCACACGTTTCAGCAATTCTAACCCAAGAAGATCGAGGCGGTAAAGCTAGATGACAAGTTGGATTAAAATTAACCCTCCGGATGGTAAAGTGCACATGCGTGACAATCATCCGCGCTGTACAGCACGCATCAGTCCTCATCTAGTTATCTGGGCCAGGCTTTCCTTGTGCTTCGACTCTGCAGTTCACCAAAGCGAGCAATATAGAACTGGGCGAATCGCTAGTGCAGATTGTTATCAAGAAGCAGATCATGCATGTGTTTTAAGCGCAAAAAAGCATGTTCCTGGCTGCTGCGTCCGAACCTATTATTGTTAACCACATCAGCCTGATGATTTGACGCCGCATAACACCCTTATCTGCGTGCCCGTCCATCAGCGCCACTCTTTGGCATCCAGTATGGCCATTGGCCAAGCCAAACCACCCTTGACGCGCCCAAGGGATCGCCCTGTCTCGGGTCAGCTGAAATCCCCACCAGAAAGTTGAAGCGAAGCCCACTCGCGAGTCTCGATGGATGGATGGATCGCTGATCCCTCGAGAAAGTGAGAGCCGTTTCCACGAGCACAACGCGTCAACTAGCTTGCATATTTGCCTATATATATGTATCTTCCTGAACATGCAAGTATGCAAACTCGATCGTGTATGTCTGCTCACACGAGAGACGATTGGTGCAACTGAGTGGGCAAGCTAGAGATTGATTCAGTGCGCAACACTGCGGCGCTATCGTTGCAACGAGTGCAATCGAGCAAGGTCGACGCGCGCGTTCGTTCGTGCATGGCGAGCTTGTGGGCGCAGCCGAGCCTCGAGTTCGGCGTCAAGGTCGTCAGGGTGGCCGCCCTGGAGCCGGCGGACCAGCGCCGGCAGCGGCAGGGCACCCTGTTCGTGAGGTACTACGTCCCGGCCGGCGACCGGACCCGGCGGCTCCGCGTGGACACGCGCGAGGTCCCGTGCGGCGCGGGGGACACGTTGGCCTGGGGCGAGCTCGCGCGCTTCGAGCGCTGGGGACGCGGCGCGGCCGTTGGCCGCGTCGTGTTCGAGCTGCGGTGGAGGCCGCCGACGCGGCCATCGTCCGGGCTGGCGGCGCTGCTGAGGACGTCAGCGGCAGGCAAAGGTGGGCGGCCGTCGTCGCGGGTGCTGGCGCGGGCGGAGCTCGCGTGGGAGGACGCGGCCTCGTCGGAGCCGGCGGAGCGGTGGCTAACGCTTTCGCCGCCAGCGGGCCGCGAGCTGGGCGGGTGCAACAAGGCGCCCAAGCTGCTGGTCGAGGTCGACATCGTCCGCGCCTTCGTTGCCGGTGCTCATGAGGCGACGGGGGGGAGGAAAGCCGGCGGCGCGGACGCGTGTTGCAGCGCCGGCGAGCGCTGCGGGCAGTGCGGGTGGGTCGGGAGCGAGGAGGACATGTTCCTTGCAGCCACGTTCAGCCAGTAGCAGTAGGGGCGATCTTGTAGCGACAACTGTAAATCGGAACCTAATTGACAAGGCAAGGTTCAAACTTCAGAGCCACACCACCTGGAAAACTGTTTATACACACTTGTGTTTCGAGAGGGGGGGGGGGGGGGGGGGGGGGGGGGGGGGGGGGACATACTAACTCCGTTCTGATTTTGTTGACTCCAAGGTCAACAAAAATGAACCAGGGAGGGAGAGGGTATGTACAGTACCAGGTGGAGTGGTTGTTTTACGATCGCTGACAAAGAAGAAGAAGCGAAGAAGAAGAAGAAAAATGACAGTGGATCTTTTTTTTTGAAGGAACTGAGACGCACTCTTTCAAGATGGGTTTCTGAAATTTGAGTCTCTCTTGGTTTCAGCTTAACCCACAGTTCAGTACAACGTTTAGTGGCCCGATAGCTTCTGCGTTGGCGTGGAAACCTGAAGTAAACAATGGCCTGTGAACTTGCGATTTTTTTTATTTTTAATCGAAGTTTTATTTATTTATTTTTTGACTGGTCGGGGGGGATTCCCCGCCTGATTTCCATTATATTAATGGTAGGCACAAATGGATTTACAACATTTTGTGAGATTCAAGAGTTTGTTATGGGATTACATGATTGAAGTAGACAAGGAGCACCAGTAATCAGAGATGTGAGCGTCGTCTCGAGGAAGTCGGCAGCGCCACAAGTAAGCTTCTTCTTTGCACTGACGAAGGAGGCAGCGTAGGGAATCGAATTTTTATTAATAACCGCCCGTTTTCGAAATTTGCGGAACTAGTCACCTAACATCCCTCGCACACACCCACGGTGCCAACAAGGCACATCCTGACTCAGAGAGACACGTACCCGACCCATAGTGACGAAGCCTCTCGTTGTTTGCGGTATGATCCTTACTTCTTTCTTTGACATCGTTTTATGTTGTACGACCGATGCACATTTTGAAGGTGTTTTTATCTTAATAGACTGACCTAGCACATAGGATCGCCGTGGAGTCCAGATCAGTTCTCTTAAAAATAGACTGAAGTTACATCGTTTTATGTTGCGGCCTGCTGCCCGGTCGCGTCGCAACTTCGGTAAGTTTTTTGATTCATATAATAGTTAGAGTAATAGTAGTTACAAATGTAGCTAGATCTAGATTTACAAGTATTTAAATAAATAGTGTAGCATAATATAATTGTATTAATACAATAGATACAGATGTAACTTCAAATTCTTATAAGCTAGATCTTGATTTACTAGTATTTAAATAAATAGTGTAGAATAATATAGTTGTATTAATACAATAGATACAGATGTAACTTCAGATTCTTATAAGTTAGATCTAGATTTACTAGTATTTAAATAAATAGTGTAGCATAATATAGTCGTATCAATATTTTACTTACAACTGTTGTAGATGTATTACTCAGTAAGATAGGTATAGATATATTAATATATAGATGTAGCATATTTTAAGAAATAGTTTATATTAATTATAAGCAAGATCTAGATGTATTATAAGCAAGTAATAAGCTATGTCAGTAGAAACGGTAGTTAATTTTGATTACTACGTGATAAATACTAGTGAAAATAAATGTGGATTTGAATCTCGATGTTTGACAGGTATGTCTGATAAGATAGTGTTTCAAATTTATTATGGAGAAGGGGATATTGTTCGTGGGGTACAGGGGGTTGATCTGTCAGGATTTCCGTCAGTTTGTAGAACAAGGCCAAATGAGAGGACAATTACCAGTGTGCACAGTTGATTGATGTTACTTTATTTAATATTTTTAAATAGAAAGATTCTTTTTGACGTGACATGTCTAAATTTAGGCTTAGAGAAAACAAACAGCTCCTTACTAACTCATAGTAAAGCCCCTCACATGCACGTCTAACCCTACCCATCAGGTTCAAATGTTCAATCCTTGTTGGTCTATATGCGGTTGTAAAAATGGGCGGCCTCTTGTCCTTGTTGCTTAGGCTTATGTAAAGGAGGTGGTTGAGGTAGATGTTGTGGAAGAGGCATGTCGTCAAGACACGGAGGATCAAGAGTAACATGAGGCCATTCACCTCCGAGGTGTTGGAGGAGGTCATAGAGGAGACAAGGCCGTTCACCTTCGAGGCTTACGAGGAGTACCTACGCTGGTACATCCCTCGCACACAGTGACACAGACAAGGGTCACACACACCCACGGTACCAACAAGGCACATCCTAACTCTGAGAGACACGTACCAAAGTAACCCGTGCCACAGGACCAGGCCTCGTTGTTGGCGATATGATCCTTACTAACTTCTTTCTTTGACATGCCACAGTCGCGTCGTGCCATCCGCTGAAGGATTATATGTATACGTCCTGTAACTCCTACTCCTATGCTAATTGCTATGCCTATAGTTGCTGACGGCATGAATACATGATCCATTAATTGATATTGAACAATTCATTTCTCCCATTTTCAGCGAGACCATGTCGCTAGAAAGTATGCATCATGCAGTTGAAAGAGAAAAAGGAAAAATAAAAAATGAGTGAGTGAGCTAATAGAGTAAAAAATGTGTCGCGGATTTTTTTGTGTGACTTCTCGTCTACAAATTTTGGAAGAAACTCTTATGGTAATACGTACAGATCATACTTTGGATTTTTTAAGAGTGTCTTACTATATACAAATTTTAATTTTTTTTTATAGAGGGGTCCTAACTTTTAAGTTCGCCCCGGGCCACCGAAACCTCAGGACCTGCCCTGGTCGGACACGCCGGTCGAACACTGACGTAGGTGTAGCACTTCTCTTTCTTCAGTTGGGTACATTCTCGTTAACCCTCTAGCTTGCTTAAATGGATAAGATTTTTTTAAAAAAACTCAGCTTAAAATTAATGTGCTAGATTTAATTAAATAGGATTTTGGAGGATTCTTGATTTGGGGAGTGAATTATTCATACACGAAAAAATAATCAATCAAATAAAAACTAGCAATAAAAAGTCACCTTCGTTTGTGTGTAGAAAAGTCCTCAAGACAGCCCATCAAGAGAACTCTTCGCCTTGTCTTTTCTTAGCTGATTGCTCCCCCATTTTGCTGGTCGGCCCATGACGGTGTGTTCCCTGAGAAGAAATTGTGCCTTCATGTTCGCTGGCTCGCTGCTAAATTTTGGACCGACTTTAGCCCTCGACTCCAACCCGTCGTCCAAAGGGTGACCCATACACAAAATAGATAGTAAAAGAATAAAAACACATCTCTAACGGATGACCTAAAAGAGAACCCATTTTGTGTCGACAACATTCTCGCACACCACAAATGGAGCAACTTATGCCGCTCACCCATCGCGCTCGCGCCGCACCCCCCTTTCCCCTCCTCCCCCACGTGGCCAAGCGCAGGGCCATGGAGGCCGAGCAGCAATCGCACAGGCGTCACCCTCCGCCGTCACCCCCTCCTCCTCCCTCCCGCTGCTGTCGTGCTGCTCGACGCCGTGCTGGCCCGCAGCTGGCATGGCGACGCGGGAGGGGCAGGCGCGGCGGAGCGGTCGCGGCGGGCAGGCGCGACGGAGCGGCAGGGTCACAACGGAGCGGGCGCAGCGGAGACCTTGAGGTGCTTCCATCGGCGACGGAGACCGCGGAGCCGATCTAGTCCACCAGGGCCACCATGGCGCCCGGGCCAGGTGGTTGCCGGCGGCGGCGGTGAGGCATGCGGGGACGATGAAGGAGCAGAGGATGTGGCCTGGGTGGATGGCGTCCACGCGGATCGCCCGCAGCGCGAACCCCTCGAAGAAGCTGGGGACCACGTCCCCTTCCTTCTGCGAGCCGCATCGCCGCCACAGCTTGGTTGAGCGCGTCCACCCGCGCGCCATCTCGTCGCTCACCCTCAGCGCCTCCGCCTCCGCCGTCTTTAAATCCATGGCGGCTTTCTTTCCATACCCTTTCCTTTTCCCTAATGTTGCGGGGCCATGGTGACGGCGTAGCGGGGGCTGACCGGAGGAGGCCGCGGAGCTGGTCGCCGGAGGCAACTCAGCGAGGAGGCCGGCGAGGGCGCGGTGGTGCTAGTGCGGCTCGGGAAGACGACGGGAAAAGAGAGAAGGGAAGACCCAGTCATGGACTTCGGTTGGAGATGTAAGTTTTTGGGTCTTATAGTTTGATGTTTATGAGTACCCATTTGGTCTTTTAGGTCTTTAATTTAGGTATGCAAGGTTAGACTGACTCCAACAATAGCACCCAAAATTGGAGACCCAAACGGCTAATAGATCATCTTGAGATGGGCAAAAAGGACTCAAAAAATTGCAATCTCCAACGGTAGACCCAATACCTTCTTCTCCAGTCAAAAAAAAAAAAACCTTCTTCTTCCTCCTTGCGACGACGCCGCCGTGGCCCTCGCCCCCTCCTTCTCCGCCGCAGCGCGATGCACGGAGACGGTCAAGGCGGCGATGCTTCGAGCTCAGGATTGCCACCGCGCCGCCCTCGCGAGCACCGGGCCGGGCTGAGCCGCCGCACGGAGAAAGGGGAGGAGACGTGCCGGGCCGCCGCGCGGAGGAGGTGTGTGAAAGCCCGGCCTAAATAGATTCGGCCCAAAATGCAACTAGGCATGTAGTGCTAGTGTGCATGGGTTTAGTCCCACATTGGAAGTAGAGAGAGAGCATGACCAACTTAAATACCCAGTCTAGGGTGCAGTAGTAACTGGGTTAACCCTTTTACGCGAAGCGAGGACGAAAGCGTAAGAGTTGCTACTGTGAGGTGAGCTGTAGGCGTACGGGCCTGGAGCCGTACTCTGGGCTAGGGTGCTACAGATGGTATTCAAAGCCGACTCTCGCGGTTTCACGGGCGCGTACGGGTCAGTTGAGAAGGGTACGGTAGCCGTACGGGCGCAGGGACGCAGGTGCGGTATGCATGGCGCGTGTGCCCGACGTGACTGGGACACGGCATGGTACGTACGCTGCTAACTGGACGTACGGGACGTATGCCAGTACTGGACGTACGGATGTGACCAAGAGAGGCGATCCTGTACATTTGTCCCCTTGGGGTAAAATTGGTCCGCTGCTCGACGGGGACATCGAGTTCTAATGGGGGAGGCTGTGAAAGCCCGGCCCAAATAGATTCGGCCCAAAATGCAACAAGGCATGTAGTGCTAGTGTGCATGGGTTTAGTCCCACACATTGGAAGTTGAGAGAGAGCATAACCAACTTAAATACCCAGTCTAGGGTGCAGTAGTAACCGGGTTAACCCTTTTACACGAAGCAAGGACGAAAGCCCAGTCTAGGGTGCAATAGTAACCGGGTTAACCCTTTTACGCGAAGCAAGGACGAAAGCGTAAGAGTTGCTACTGTGAGGTGAGGTCCGCACTGCAGGCGTACGGGCCTGGAGCCGTCCTTTGGGCTGGGGTGTTACAAGGTGGAGGAGCCGCGTCCGCGCCAGGGCGCCGCGCGGAGGAGGGAGAGGAGCAGCATCGGGCGGGCCCGGCGCTCGTTGAAGCGCGCGATGGGCGTCGACCTGCTTCAGCTCTGGCTCGTCGACCTGCTCGCCGCCGCGGACCACCTCAACCTTGGCCTCGGACCCCGGCTCCACGGCGCCGGCGTGGGGTTGGGCGGCGCGGGGCGGCAGGAGCTCCTCCGCGCCAACAGGGGGCACGCGGGGGCGGCGAGGCGGCGCGGAGGGGGGGGGGTGGACGGCACGGCAGAGGGCGAGGAGGCGGGCACGAGCGCGCGGGGGCGCTCGGTCGCGTCTCGCGCCCCCATTTCTTGGTCACGCACCGTGCCGCTCCGAAAATAGGTAGACCCTTTACGTACTCTATTGGAGAGTGGTTTTACATGTTTTAGGACCTATATTGGGTATAACTGACCCGTCTTCTGTTGGAGTCAGTCTTAGAGGACTAACATTAGATCATGGATCCAGGCCGAACCCAACTATATCCATTGCACGCACAGTATGAAAACGCCCGCCGCGTCCCCAATGGCACAACGGGTGCATGTGCAGCTGTGCACGCTTGCGCGCCCGTACGTCCCACGCGTAAACGCACAGTGGAGTAGGAGCACGAACGAACGTAACAGCGCATGGACGTTTGAGCCGCCGATCGGCGCCGTTAGAGCTGTCCATTATATTAACAAGAAATTTCAATTGTTGAACGAGATCTTTCCAAGATCCACCAGCTCCGTCCAAGGCATCGAGATTTGTTTATGGTTGATGCCAGATATTTAGATGCCACTTGCTCCAGGGGGCCTGGTCCTGGTCCTGGTCTTGTCCAGGAACCACGTGAGAAATACTTAGATCAGAGTAAATAGGATTCTTTATGTTCTCTGTACCTCCTGTCATGCACGCTCAGCAGAAGAATAGCTATAGTTAATCATGGTCGACGATCGTGCATGGCCTTGTTTAGCATGGCAGTTGCATTATTTTGTCGCCGATCAATGTGATCGATAAGAGCATGCTCTTGAACAATATGTCAGCTCTTTTTTTTTTCTTGTTCTCAATAAAATGCCATTAATTCTTGCTGGCTTAGGAGCCCGTTGGGGCGCTCTAATCGTCTCAACAAAAGATGCCTGCCCCCGTCACCGTGTGTCCCCATCCAGCCATCCTCTGATCTTTGGCTGCATCTGAGGCTCAACGTGGGCCCCCTTCGGGTGCTTTGCCCAAATAAACTGAATAAAATGCGCTGTCAAAAGGCTATCAAGTCGCGTTGTCTAGCTAGCCGAATCAAAGCTCAAGGTTGTGCAACTCGAGCAGCAGCAAAGAAACAAAGATCGTGGGACGAAGACAACAAATATGTTCCGCAGAAATCGAGTTCTGTTTCCAGGAAGGATAATATCCAGAATGAACCGCGTCGGTCGTAAACCGGCCGCAATTTTTTTTTATGAAAAACTGTAGAGGAGTTCCCCACAGTGCCTGCCTTTTTATATTTATCAGAAATAAGTACAAGAAGCAAAGAAAAGAAAGCGGGTGAAGAGAAAACTAAACTAGCTACCTAAGCTATTCTATTGAGTACAAAATACATACATACAACACAGCCCAATGGCTGACACAGCAAAACCGGCCGCAATTTCGGTTTCAAACCGCCTGACGTTGGCATTTACATACGAGATGTGCTATTGTTATTTAGCCTAAGTAGCTAGTTGTGTTGTTAATTATATTACCCGAACACGATGTCATCTAGCTAAGCTACCTCTGCCCCCAAAAATGGCAGGTCACATGTCGCATTCAATAGTCAGATGAACGCATATTCCATGCTACCTTCTACGTACCTCTCACCCAGAAAGAAGCTCTCAAGATATACTCGTACATGTCAGCTAGATTTAAGGTATTTGACCCGGACATAAAATACTACTACGATATAATCGTGTGACCTACATGTTCACTTCAAAATTTCACCGACGCACGCGATCTATTGATTTGTCTTTGTTTCATTCAACACTCAAGAGGTAAAACGTACATAATTCTTTTGAGGGCATATGCATGATGCTCGGTGATATTCCCTAATGATATACGTACTAATATATTGTCCATCTAGTTTTAACTTTTTGAACTTTGACTCTCCATAACAAAAACATTTTAAAGTTGCCAACATGAAAGTAATTTTACTAGATTCATTCTGAAATGGATTTTCATAATATATAACTCTTTTAATTTGAAATAATATAAATTTATAAACACTGTTGGTCAAAGTTTAAAAAGTTTTACTTAGGATAAAACTAGATGGACACTATATTTATGGACAGAGGGAGTATCTAATGCTTGGAGTATTGCTTCTTCTGTTTCTGAATTTAGTTACGTCGGGACTAGGAGATCAGGCTAGATCAAGGAAGATGTTAGCCTTTCATTATTTCTCATTACATCCAAGAAAAACTAGCTAACGATAATGGGATTGGGAGGGCGACAACCGGTGTGTCTTTCAGATGCTTAAGGGAATGTTTCAAAATGATATGGATCGAGTACAATTTATTATTCTTCCAGGGGGTAATCGATGAGTTTGTTTAGAGTGAGACATATGTGATCTTCATCCATCTCGTGATATGTCGATTAAGTCAATCGGAGGCGTTGAGACTCGCTGGAAACGGAGCAATTAGATGACACTACATGAGAGGAAACTTGCATGGGGTTTTATCGTATTGTTCTTTCCTACAATTTCATTGGGACTAATTAATATTAGATGACACTAAGTATTGGTACATTAGAGAAAACCCACGGCCTGTTTCCACCTTCTTGGCAAAAGTCTCTGCAGCAGGATCATCCAGTGCAAACCCAACAGGCCGGTGGTTTCCCACAGCATGGTGATCCGTAGTGTTAGAGCAACTCCATCAGTTCCCCTAAACTCTCTTCTTTACTAAAAAACCTACTATTTGATGCATGAAACGGCAAAACCCCAGCCCTCTATCCTATCCCCTCTTTTACTCAATGCATCAAATTATCCCCTTCATCCTCTAAATCAATAGAATCTCTCTCCTCTCCCTCCAACTACCATGCGCGTGAAACACGGTTCCGCCTCCCTCCTCCTTCCTGCCTGCACAGCTCCCGGTCCCGCCTCCTCTTCCCGCCCCCCTTTCGCCGCCACCACTCGTCGGGCGCTGCCGCCTACCCTCCCCAAGGACCTCCATGCATGGCCGGACCAAGGCCCGCTGCCCTCGTTGAAGCTTCTGAAAGCTCCACGCCAACTTCACTCCTCCGTGCAGTGATGGCTCCCCATGGTGGTGCAGCCATGAATCCTGGCCGCACACAGGCAGGCGCGCCAGAATCGACGGCCGTGAGCCGCACTTCTTCCCACCCTCCCATCGGAGCGCCACCCCCGCTTGGCTCGGCGATGCAGACGGCGTGAGCCCAGCGCACACAGCACGTGGCCTACCAACCTCCGCGCGGTCTCCACCGAGGCTCCTCCTGCCACCGTCATGCCCCCCCCCCCCCCCCCCCCCCCCCACCCCCTCCTCCGCATCCACCATAGAAGACAAAGGTCGACAGCGCGATGCTGACGGCGCACGGGAGGGAGCAGCGCAACGCTTGACGCGGACGGCACAGGGGATGGCGTCCGCGACGCCCGGAGGAGGGAGTGGCGGGAGCGGCAAGGCTACTGGTTGGTGGGCAAGAGAGCGCACGTAACGTTTTTGATGAAATGAACTAGGGAGAGAGGAAAAGGGGAAGGTGTTGGATGGTGACGTGGCATGGTTGAGCCTATGAGAAGGGGACGGGGTTTAGAGAAACTGTTGGAGCAGCCATGCATCAAATCCATATCAAATCCTGAAAATGTATTTGATGCTTCCCCTATACTCAGCAGCCATGAAATTATCCCTGGACAACTCAGAAATCCAAGCCCCATCGCTGCTAGCTTCGGTGTGACTGAATGATTCCGGGAGTTTCATTCAATTTGACTGAATGATACCAGAATTTTCATTCAATTTGACTGAATGATTCCGGTTTTTTCATTCACATGACAGGATACTTATAGCGACCACCGTACATGTGTAGTCATGCCAAACTCCTAAAGCGATCTGTAATGATGTGAATATACCGGGTAGTACTGACCCTTCACAGCCTGGAGCAAATCTTACAGCGATAGTTGTGCCTGAGTTGACTCCAAACCAGTTGCCACCAAGTTCCATATTCTTGTCTCGAGCGCACGAATGACGGCATTACCCTCTGGGCTGTTTTTCTCTTTTCCTTTTTGGTTGTGCGTGTGTGTGTGTGGACAAAAAGCCATTACCCTCTGCCGTTTGCATTTCCAATCTACTTGCTGTCAAAAAAAACTCATCTGGTCGGTGGATATATAGCTGACAACAGGCTCACTGATCTCTATGAAGTACTATTACCCACGGAGAATCTAGCAATAATCTCCTTTACAGCACGTTGAGCCGTCGGAGGAACGCCATGATGGATGCATAAAGTCATCTCAGGTCAGATCATAGATTTCAATGCATATGTTTCTAATTGAATCTAAGTACCTGACCTCTTTAGCAATTTGCGCCAAAAAATATGTTTCTTAAATAGTACAGAAACGTGGGCATGGCTCGGGATTAGTCCCCCCTTGTACTCAGATCAATAATGGCCGCGTTATACTCCCACTTGGCAATTAGATACGCACCCACTTGCGCCCATCGTTTCTGTTGTCCCTTTCCTGCAATTTGACTATACAATTCCCCCTCCCCCTGCAAAATGGCAACCCCTGTAGATAAACATGCAGGTGTATCTGTAAGGGTTCGAACCAATTGATCAAAAGACCCGGCAACTTGCTATATTAAAATCGCGGCATCCAATGTGCTCCGTCCAGAGCTGCGCGGCAATAAAGCCCCCCTCGCCGGACGGTGGGAGAGCGCCATTGTTGACTGCCAACAATCTCCTCCGATCCTCAGTTTTCCCACTTCCATCGTCCTGTGCAGTTGATCCAGCAACTAGCTAGGCAGAAAAGAATGGCGTCACGCTTGAAGAGGATGCAGCCCAACGGCCACGGAGCTGTCATGGCATTTGCCTCGGAGGCTTACGGCCTTCCCGGAGACATGTTCAGCATCTACCAATCGGAGTCCTCAACGAGCGGTGCCCGGAAGAAAAGGTGAATACATACAACACATCATGCATTGATGAAAACTAATAATTGCAAACTTCAGATAACAACAGTACCTTCCTAGTTCAAACTGTTGCATCCATGTTTGCTTGCTCGATTTCGAACTCTGTTCATGCATCCTTCTGCTCGTCCTTTTCCAGTTTGACCCATATATTTCTGGAATCTTTGCCGCAGGAAGAGTAAGCTGTCTTGGGTTGATCATAGTTACACACCATATTTTGACGGCCACTTGTGGCGAAAGTACGGCCAGAAGATAATCAAGGACGCTGTCTACCCTAGGTATTTTTCTTGTCAATTAAGTGCCGTTCATACTTCATAAATATAGAAAATAAGGTTCAATCCAAGGCCTAAAAGTTCCAAGTCATTTCGTGCATTACAGAAATTCTGCCGAATCCTCTTTCTGTCTACACATTTTCAGCACTTCTGTTGACATCTTTCTGAATGCTAATTATGCACCCTTGTAAATGCCACTGCAGGCTATATTTCAGATGCTCTTACAACCAAGAGAGGCGCTGCATGGCCTCCAAGCAGGTGCAGCAGCTGAACAACTACGATCCACCGTTGTACGAGGTGACCTACATGTATGAGCACACCTGCAACGCGGAGCCCGTCCCGGGTCCTGATGTCCTGGCCGCGGCTGCGGCTGGGGCAGCCCCGGGTCCAAGCGACGGGTTGGTGCTCAGCTTCGGCAGCGGCCACCAGCAATGTGCTGCGAGAAAACAGAAACAACCGCAGCAATACCGCCAGCGGCAACCTGTGCCGCAGGGCCACTCCACGATGATGAACTTTGATTCTTGGAACGGCCAGCTGCAGAAGCCTGCCTTCTTCCCTTCTGACTTCGCGCCTTCCGCCTCGTCGTGGTCGCCATCCTATTCGACCCACGAGTCGTCGCAGTCACCGTCGCCGTCAAACAGTGATGACGATCTCCTATTCTCGATACGGGACTGGGACTCGTTCAGTGGTTTGATCGACCAGTTGGACGATGATGTGATATTTCCGGGTAGTAGTTACAGCGGTGATAACCATTACGGATCTAATTAAGGTGTGTCTATGGATCAAACGGCCACGGGGTCGTTAAAAGTGTCATCTTTGATCAGGGAGTACGTTTTCCTGGGAGACTGATGGATGCTCATTTGCTCACTTGGGGGTGGGAATAAGCGCAGGATGTGATTTTTCTTTTTCGCGAACGTGGATGTGATTTTTCTAATATATACTTTGGTTCAATAAAGGGCCATTTCAGGAGTTACGGTGCTCTGCTTGTTTTCCTTTGTCAATGGAAGCTGAAAATTCTGGTGTGCTTATAATGTAACTCACGGACGAAAATCGAAAATAATTTACGAAGTTGTGCTATCTGAAGTGTCCAGATCTCATGAAAATGAAGAAGCGTGTCGAGCCCTCGTGTGCGTGTTTTGATTCAACTAGGGCACGTAAGCAGCTTTCTCGCAGCAGGGAATGCAACTGATAGAGATTAAAATCTGCTCTTGAGCTAAACATTTACATGCTAAATTCAAATCGTCTTGACAGCACACGCGACAACCAGATGTACCAGACCCACGAACCAACCATTGAACACAATTGAGACAGATCACAGGGAAAATGGCTAATCTGTGCCCACGCGCGTAGCGCCAAAGTCGCAGAACCACTTGTCTCTCATAATCCCCTCGTGCAAACCATGTAATCACGCAAAGTGTTCCATGTCAATAGCGTCTTTCACTCTTTCTCATGAACAAGTAGATGCAGCACATAAATTACTCTCCACCACTCTCAACTAGCAAGGTGGTCCGCGCAATTCGCGCGGCTAGAAATGTTACATTTGTTATTACTTAATATTAGGCAAAATTTGCTACAACATAGTACTATAAAGATGTGGCTTTCACCGCATCACACTCCAACTTTCGTATTTAGCTGTAGCACATTTGAAAATGCGGTTAAGTGTAGCACAACACTAAACAAAAAAAAATGTTTTCAACTCTTTTATCTCATTGCACAAAATACATTACAATTTGAAACTTGCACAGTGCTGCATTGTTGCATTAATTCTCTGTCCATGTGTTGTTTTTTTTGCAGATATTTTCCTCATTGTTTAATTAACTTTTGATTGAGCATAATTTTTTTTGTGTAAAACAAACTATGTAACCAATGAGTAAAAAAATCTAAAAAAAACACATAGAATTCGACAATGTATCATTGTGCAAAGTTTCGAGTGGTAATGTGCATGCAATGAGAAAAAAAAAACTGAAGAAAAAAAATCGCCTCCCCCTGTTTAGTGTGCTGCACTTAAGAAACCACACTTTTGGAGTGTGCCACATCTAAATATGAGAGTTGAAGTGTGTTGTGGCTAAAGCTACATAGTTCTTTGTCTTCAGGCGGTTTGTTTAGTCTTGCGTATCTCTTTTTCTTTAGCCAATAGTATGAACCCCACAATAAGAAATATTTTATAAATTTTTTCCTAAATTACAATGTGTAATTCCTTTGCTCTCTGAGAACCTTGAGTCTCGTTATGTTGTCTTTTACTTGTACAACACAGCTAGCTACTTTTCTTTATATTTTTCTTTCAAGTTTACAACTTTCTTCGGTTCATCTATATATATACAACAAACATTTATAGCCTATATGTACTGTCCATATGAGCATGGTTCGCTTCCTTTCTCTTTCTCGCTCACACGACAGCCTCCTCCACCGCAATCTGATCTACCCATGACAGCCTGCATACCTCCCTTCCCTCTCGGTGGATCCGTCGCGGTATGGCCACTGTAGCGTGCCCCCAGTCAGCTCAGGGAGGCGCGGCCTCTCCTCCACCAATCTCCCATTCTTCCTCTTGCGCACCGAGATCCAGACGCCTCCATGGTGGCAGCCCGAGCGAGACACGGCCCTCGGGAGCCACGGCAGCCCACGAGGGATGGCGTGGAGATCTAGCAGAAGAGCGCATCTAATAATGTTTTGTTCATTCTCTGTTGTGGATCCTAATTTCTCTCTGTTTCATTCTAATTTCTCTCTGTTTCATTTTCTTGCAGCATTGAAGCACGTAGTGGTGCAAGGCAGCACCCGCCGGTATAGTAGTTTTTCACCCGTCACTATAGTGCAGTTCTGTTATATTGTAAGACAACATAATTTGTTTATGGTTGATATACCAGATGCCACTGGCATTTGTCTCCAAGGGGCCTGGTCCCGGTCCCAGAACAACACGTGCGCAATACGTTAAATTGCTCTTTTCATTTAGAGAAAAGAGGATGCTTTGAAATGATGCTAGGGAAGTAGATGGCCTCTCAGGCTTAGCGGAACAGCTATAGTTATGAGGAGTTTTACGGTGCTTCATACCACCAGTATATACTAGTGGTATTAAACACTACGGGAGAAGTAGAAAGGCACACGGCAAAGGCGCTTTTACGCTAGGCAAACCTTTTGCCGAGTGTAGCACTCGGCAAAGGGCTCACGGCAACCGCCGATCGGCAAAGAGCTCTTTTGCCGAATGCCATTTATCGGGCGCTCGGCAAAGAGTTTGCCGAGAGCCCAGGCTGGCCCTCGGCAAAAAAAAAAGTACGATGACGGCCGGCCGCCGTCAAGGAGACTTTGCCGAGTGTCTGTGGGCCCAGACACTCGGCAAACTAACCATCTTTGCCGAGTGTCACCACTTCTGGCACTCGGCAAAGATGGTAATTTTGCCGAGTGCCATGCAGTAACACTCGACAAAGATGGTAAGTTTGCCGAATGTAATTGCCATGGCACTCGGCAAAATTCTGGAACACTTGGCAAAATAATTACACAGGTTGCAATAAAATGTTTAAATTCACTACAACCTGGACCAAAATCACACAAAATCACATACATTATCATCACCATCATTAGATACACATATATAGCATCACCATCATCCTCATATGCATATATATCATCACAAACACATATATAACACCAAATACAAAGTCTCCACATACAAAGTGTCCACATACAACCTTAACATCAAATACAAAGTGTTCACGTAGTTCAAATACATGTCATCGACAACTACAACCATAGGTTCATCAAATGAAAGCATGCATTAGTTGGTTCATGAAATAGAAAGTGAAATGCAACATGAAAGGAGAGATTAAGGACCGGGCTGCCACGGCGACCAAGAATTTGGAGGGGAATTGAGATTTGGATTAGCCGGATTATTCGATCCCGCCGATTGATTCTGCACAAAGAAGATATTGCATATGTCTAAGTTTGAAGATAGAAACATACAAGCTAAAACATTTTATTGCTTCATTGTATCGACTTGAAGATAAGAAATGAATGTACAAGGTTCTCAAATGACTCACAGGAGTAACTGCAGGAGGTGGTGAAGGGAATAGCCCTGATGGCGGCGGCAGTAACAGCCCAAGACTCTGCATGTACTAGTAGAACCGGCCCATCTGAGCGTCCATCCTCTGCTGAACTAGCTCGTTCACCTGGGCGTCCATCCTCTGCCGCTCAGCCTCCAACTTCACCTCCATCTCCGTCTCCGCCCGTAGCTGGGCCTACAATATTTCATCCTAATGTTACAATGCAAAGCAAAAGTACGTACGTAAGAACGAAGAAACGACGAATAGAATCAAAAATAATCTGGACTTGCTCAATCTGGATCTGTGCAGTGCTCGGTCGTGTGCGTATAGGCGGGGCTGAGCCCGTGTCCCTTGCTCGGATCTGGGCGAGGGAGCTCGGGGGCGGGCGTGGTGGGCGAGGGCGGCGGCACGAGGGAGCTCGGGGGCGGGCGCGGTGGGCAAGGGCGGCTGCGGTGGGCGGCGCGGCTGGCGAGGGTGGCGGCGGTGGGCGGCGCCGTGGGAGGTAGAAGAAATGGATGCGATGCGAAATGAGAAGAAGGAAAGGAGAAGAGGCTCGCGGGGCTAGGTCAAAATCACCCAGTTTGCCGAGTGCCCGTGATCTGGCACACGGCAAACATAATGTTTGCCGAGAGCCCGCCTGCTGGCACACGACAAACATAATGTTTGCCGAGCGCCCGCCAGCTGGCCACTCGGCAAGTCTTTTTTTATTATTCTTTTTTCACTTTTCTATTTCAAACTTTTTTCGGTTGACAATTTGATTTCAAATGAAAAAGTTGTTAACAGAAAACTTTCATAACTTCTCGAGATTACAACTTTTATTTGTACTATTTCTACATTCGAGGTCATTTCAAAAATTCAAATTTTCAAATTTGAGATCAAACGAACTTTTCATTGACAATTTGATTTCAAATAAAAAACCAATCAACAAGAAAGTTTCATAACTTGTCGAGATCTACAACTTCTATTTTTACTTTTCTCCATCCGAGATCGTTTTAAAATTTTAAATTTTGAAATCTGAGAAATTCAAATAATTTTTTGAATTCAATTTAAAAAGTGTTCAACAGCAAAGTTGTGTAACTTTCCAGATCTGCAACTTTTATTTTGGTCTTTTTTTATCCAAAACAATGATAGCAATATTCTTCACAAATTCAAAAAATCTCTCTTCGTGTTTCGGGAAACTATACGGGAGCCGTAGGATTTGTGAACAAATTTATTAGCGCATTGTCGAAATAAGGAAAGACCAAAATAAGAAGTGCAGATGTTGAAAAGTTACACAACTTTGTAGTTCAAAATTTTTTATTTGAATTTATTTGGTGCTTCAAAAAATCAATTGAAAATTTCTTTGCCGAGTGTAATGAGTGCAACACACGGCAAAGAGTCATGTTTGCCGAGTGTACCACATAAACACTTGGCAAACGTTTACATTTACCGAGTGTCGTGTTGGGGACTCGGCAAAGTTTTAAAACTTTGCCGCGGTGTGTTTTTGCCGAGTGCCAGGGCCCACACGTCATAACGGCCGCTACACAATTCGGACGGGCGTTATTGTTTGCCGAGTGTCCAGGCCCAGCACTCGGCAAAGATGGACTTTTGCCGAGTGTCCCTGCTCGGCACTCGTCAAAGATGGCCCTTTGCCGAGTGTCCCGGGCCAAGCGCTCGGCAAAGCTCTAGGCACTCGGCATACAAGGGGTTTCCCGTAGTGAAAAATATATTCTAGCGATATCTAATGGTATTTAAAGTATATAGTAGTTCGATTTTAAACACCACTAGCATATACTTGAAATACTACTAATATAAACTGATGGTATAATTAAGCACCGTAAAACTCCTCGTAGTTATTCATTGTCGACGTGGACACCTGGCTTTGTTTAGTATTGTAGGTGAATTATTTTGTCGCTGTTGCTGCCTCAATCCATGCCATAATAAGCTAAGCAACGGGTTATACTGATTGCGCTATCCAAACAAGGTGCTTGCCCTCGTCATTGTGTCCTCATCCTCTCTTTGTCTGCATCTCAGGCTTTATTAGACCTCTTCGGGTGTTTGCCTTAAAAAAAGGCGATGTCAGCCTGTCAATTCGCATTGTCAAGCCTTAGACGGACTCAAACAATGAGCTGCAAACCCATATATGCATCAAGAACTGGCACCGTAGCAGACCCATCCATCTCCAACAGATGAGGTAAACCGGATAGGCAAACTGCCTTTGAGGAGAGAGGCGACGCAAAGATGCAATCCCTCTCT
This sequence comes from Eragrostis nindensis, assembly GCA_012490785.1. Taxonomy (NCBI): domain Eukaryota; kingdom Viridiplantae; phylum Streptophyta; class Magnoliopsida; order Poales; family Poaceae; genus Eragrostis; species Eragrostis nindensis. The sequence goes on along the minus strand of JAAXCT010000812.1, from coordinate 35,671 downwards.
CCTCCAAAGGCAAACGGCGAGCGGGGCCCAGGCCGAGCGGGCAGCGGCTGGAGCCGGGAGAAGGCGGCGTGGGAGCTCGCGGCGGCACGGACGGGGCTGCGGGAGCGTGGCAGCAAGAGCGTGTCGCCATGGGCGCCGCAGCGAGCTCGGCCCCGCGGTAGCGATGAGCCCCATCAGGTGGAACGGGCGGCGCGCGGGGGGTCGGCGTCGTCGTGGGGCGAGCAGAGGGAAGGGTCCCCGAGCTCGTCATCCTCTCCCGCCGTTAGCGTCGTCGAGGCGACAGCGCGAGCGAGCGGCAGCGGCGGGGCGAGCAGAGGCGAGCACTGCTGCTCCTCCCCTCTAATCCGCACGAGATCCTCCTCCCTTGCTGGCTGCTGCTCCTCTCCTCTGAGCTCCTCCTCCTTGCCGTGCCGGAGCCGTCGGAGCCGCCCCGCCCCGCGCCCGCTCCGCAACGACGGCCGCCCCGCCCCGGCGAAGGAGGTGAATACAATGGTGTAGCATCCGATGATGGCAATATGAGTGCATTTCGTGATTTCATTGCTAGCTCACTGATGGCAGATGGGGAGTAGGAGAAGGGTGGGGTATAATTATTTTGTTTATAGTGATATGTAGTTATTTTGCACATGGCGATAATATCATGTCATGTGTAGGGTGGGCCACTAACTATTTTGTATATGGCGAGATGTAATTATTTTGCACGTGCTGAAAATAGCATGTGATATCTATAATATCCTTTTTATATGTATCATATTAACCATATATGAAGTAACTGCAATCTATATGACACCGTAATATACAGTTCATGATAAATCAGGCATTCATAACCCTTAGGGGTATTTCATATATTCATCTCATACAGGCCACCAGCTAGATACCCAAAAGCAGGGTTGCCAAACAGGCCAGCTTTTCGGACCAGCAGATTCTCAGACCAGCAGCTTTTCAGACAAGCTAGCCAGATTTTCAGAAAAGCTGATTTTGGAAAAGCTTCAGCTATCCCAAACAGGGCGTTAGACGAGGTGTTCGGCAATTTAGGCCTAAAGGTCACATCAAAACTAATCTTACTATTTAGACGTCTTAAATAAGTTTAATTACAAAACCTTTTTACAGATGTGAGCTAATTTGCGAGACGAATCTAATGAGCCTAATTAATCTATGTTTCGCTACAGTGATGCTATAGTAACCATCGTCTAATCACGGCTTAATTACCCTCATTAGATTCGTCTCGCAAATTAGTACAAGGTTCTGCAGTTAGTTTTTTAATTAGACTTATTTAAAACGCCTAAATAATAAGATTAGTTTTGATGTGACCTTTAGGCCTAGAGAAACGAACACCCCCGAAGTCGCAAGGTCGTGCAACGTGAATGGCAAAAAGAAAAGGAATCGTTGAACGCGGACAGCTTTTGAAGTCTGTACGAACTTGATGTGCACAACAGAATTCTATTTCCAGCAATAATAATGTGACAGTGCTATAAACCGCGTCGATCATGACCGCTAGAATTTATTTTTCAAACAAGCGTGGCACCCAAGTAGGCCCTATTTTAGTTTGGACTAAGTAGTAGCTAGTGGTGGTTAATTATAGAGAACTTTTAGATGCCTAATACTATTAATATTATATTAGTGGTATGTTATCACGGTGATTTGAATCTTATAGGTCAGCTTTCTATCGCGCCGCTACCCGTCGAAATCCTTGCGTCGCCACCTTCTCTCGCTATGATCTCGCACTGCCGTCACCTATGATGTTGCCGCTATGCACCCCCAACGATTTCACATCAGCACTTTTTTTTTTGAAATACAACAATGTAGTTAATACTACTAAGAATATACTGGTGGTATTGGAGGTGGGAGGAGAACTAATCTGGATCGTTGGAATCCAAATACCACGAGTATGTACTGATTGTACGGTGGATCGTAAAACTCCTGTAATTATATTACCCAAATAAGATGTCGTACAGGTATTACCAACCCTGCTCCCTGAAATGGTAGGTAGAACATATATAGATATCATTTCTGAACAACCAATAGAACGCATATTCTCCTGCCTCCTATCCCCAATAAGAAGTCCTCAAGATATTTGTACATGTCACTTAAGATTTGATGTATCTAACCCAAAACAAAATACTAGCACTACGATATCGTCAGCTCAAAAAGAAAGTACTATGATATCATAGTGTGCTTTACATGCTCACTTTAAAATTTTCAAGCCGACGTGAGCTATATTGTTTTTGTTTCACTCAACTGCACAGCTAGACGTACGTGATTATTTTGTGGGCGCGCGAGACAGTCGGCGTTATTGCGTGATGACAGATACTTGGAGTTTTATAGACTAGCTTATATTCTGTAAAGAAACTAGCTAGTGGTAACAGGAAATGGATTAGTACTGACGTATCATTGCTACTGATTACGTTCTGCTTTTGAGAATGGAAATGTTGCAACTTCTTTAGACAAGTTATATATACTTCCGATGTTCTGGTTACTAGTACTCTGCAAGTATTCCGGAGTATTCAGCTCAAAATGAACTAACACCAACCAATCCTTGCGTTTACACTCTTACTGGAATACTTGTTGCTGCCTGAACTGATTGATCAGGTAACTACCCCCAACAAAAACAGAGATCCTCTCAAAACTTATCAGGTGTGAGCTGGATTAGCTGAGAGACTCACTGATCTCTGTCAATGTACTGTCACCATTATGGAGTATCTAGCAGTAAACGGAGCCGTCAGAGAGAGCCTTGCCTAGATGCAGGGATATTTCAAGTTGCCTCAGATCAGATCATAGCATACCATTTTCGGTAGCTTAAGTACAGTCAGCGGCTGTTGACTCGAAAATCACACACAAACGGCCTGGGAGATCTGCTTAACTCCAGTGCAGGACCAAGTCTTGTACGCCGTGAGAATCCCGAAGCGTGCCAGTAAGTTTTCCTGAAAACTAACAAAAGGACAAAAGAGTTAAATTCTTAGTGTCACCGGCCCGAGAAACAGGCCGATGCATAGCCGACAATTGAATGTCGCTGAAACGGTCGATATAATAAATAAAATGAGCAAGGGATCGACTGAGACTATCGGCTATGCCCTATCGGCCACTTATCATCGGCTATTGAACAGTGAAAGAAACAGATCTGAAAAGTCTCACCAAACTATCGGCTAGATCTGGATATTTAAACAAACACTTTGCAATCAGCCAGATTTCAAACAAAGATCTGTGCGATAACTAATCGGCTAAACACTCCGATCAAACTTCAAATCGATCTATCGGCTAACCACGTCACAGAACTACTTCAGCAAAACCCGTAGGATCGGACCTAACCGAGACAGCAATAAGGTCTTACTAAAGCAATTAGGTGGAAGATCAACCAATAAATAAATCTAAAGTGATTATGATAACTAATCGGCTAAACGTCCCGATCGAACCCTAGATTAATCTATCGGCCAAGCCACGTCACAGAACTATTCCGATGAAACCCGTAGGATCGGACTCAACCGAGACAGCAATAAGGTTCTATCAGAAATAATTAGGTGGAAGACCAGCTGATAAATCAATCTAAGATGACTCGAATATATTTAATCTATTTATACTATGTTCATCAGACAAGCATCGCGTAGGATCGGACCTAACCGAGACAGCAATAACGACGTCGATCTTGCTAACAGTTCCAAATAGATCTCATATATCGGATAACTGGTAATTAACCTGATAACACTAGCAGATTCGATCAACCTAATGCAGTGAGATAATTCGATCAAAGCATCAGACGAGAAGGTTACTATATAATCGGGAGAATTACCGTGGGGTGACGAATTCCCTGCCCTAGCGGAGATCGTGCCGATGCAGCCCGCTCGAACAAGAAACCCGTCGAGAAAAACAGGTTGGCGATGCACCGAGAGTTGTATTGAATTATGTATTATTCTAATTACAAGCACCTGGGTTTATATTTATACACCCGAGGCAACCGACTTGAAAACAAACACGACTCCTTCTAACTTTCGTTATAAGAAAATAATTTTATTCCTATCTTAACCGACTCATTGATCGTAACAATCAAAACCTTCCCTCGCTCCAGTCGACGCGGCATCCTTCCCGGATACAATCTCCTCTTGCCTTATCTTCTCGCCACGTGTCAAAGGATTTCCAAAATCTGGTGTCAACAGCGGCCAAAGGAAACTGAAAGAAGTGCCCAGAAACGTGACAACACTAGGGGTTATTGTAACCCCCACTTGGAAAAATACATTAGAGGTGCCACTTGCGCCCATTGTTTGTATTGTTCCTGTCCTGCAGGGCTGCAGCTAAGACCGTTCAAATTTTTCTCTTCGATCTATTGACGTCAACACTCTAAGGCCAATCTCATGCAAGTTTCATAGGACAAATTTATTAAATGACATGCCACATAGGCTGATGATGTGGCATGGATTTATACATGGGTTCATCCCATGAAACCGTGTACACGGTTACCTAAATTGCTAGAACTCCAATTGCATCACATATTTCATCTATTTTTGGTCCTTAGATCGTGTTAGTCTATGAATTAACATGAACTTGCATTGAGAGAACTTGTTTCATTGCTAACTCAAATGACATGCATCATTGTTTATCCATTGAGACTGGCTAATGTCACACGAACTAATATTGCACAGTACATGATTTTTTTACCGCATTTAGTTGCTCAATTAAAAATCACCATAAAAACGGTTTTAAAGCTTCAAAATTGCTGCAAAATGACGTGATTCCTCTGCACGAAGTCACCGCTGTTCCAGGCATGATGATTATGATATGCATCCCAATGAACGCCGATTCAACGCAGATACAGATCCTTCTAGCTAGTTTCTCCTAGCTGCGTTTGCTGCGTTGGAATATATCGGAGCGAGCGCGCATGCATGTGAAAAGGGACTCCCCGGCGAGTAGAGTCCCGAGGGTACGTGCCGGCACGGCACGGCACGCGACGCCACGCCACCATCCCATCAGCCGATCACGGGCTAATTAAACGGGCCACCCGGCTGTTTCACAACCGCTCGCGCATGCACGCATTCACATGCCACAATGTCGCTAGCTAGCTCATCGACATGCCACCCATGGCTGGCGCCTCCGCAGCCGCGCGCGTACGGCAACGTGCGTCTGGCAGCGCGGAGCCTCTCTAGCTATCTCCAAGCGGCCGGTGTCGACATAATCACGGGGGAGTACCTGTTAGTCCAGTCGCAAGTGAGCTGGTTATCTCAGAGGGTTCCCTGGCCTCTCTGTAAAGTAATCTACCGACTCCATTGCAGAATCCAGCACTAAGAGCATCTTTAATGGTGGAGCTATCTAAAAGCTAGCAGATAGCTTCTACGGAGGATTCATGAAAAATAGATGGATTTATGTTTCAATATCTCATTGTTCCTTAGAGAATAGCTTTTGAAGTAGAGTTAGCTGCTCTCTCTTCTCTTTAATTTAGCAATAAAATATAATATATCTGACTCTAAGATTTTATTGGGACGCTCTAATCTCACATACAACACGTACGTTGAGCCGTCACTGGTCAAACCAAGATACATGCACACATGACAGGCGAAGTCACTTCACCTTGGATTATATCATTTTATATGATTTTTGGTATACGTTGTACTTACTATCTTTGGAAAAAGTATCTAACATTTTGGCAACTTTCGGTCAATTTTGTTGCTAAAATACTACAACAACAACAATTAGGTGGCTATATATAGTCAAATTGCAGGAAGAGGACGATGGGCGCAAGTTGCGACCTAAGTATTCTCAAATGGCATTAAAATAGAACTCATGTATCTTACGAAGCTACACTCAATCAAAGCCAGACTTGAAAGGCAAGAACGGTGGCCTCATTGCAGAATACAGGTTGCGAACGAAGCTCCATGGAGGATGGAGGCGGCTGAAAGTAAATGATGGTGATTTTCTCAAACTGGCATTGGTATTGTTATTCGAGATCATGGAAACCCTCCTATGCTCTTGGATGCTGAATCGCAGGTGGAGGCGAGAGCTTCAATGCTGCATTCTGCCAACATTAGTCTGATTGTCAGTGTCTGAATAAAGACCTGATCACTTAGATGAAGTGATAGTACTCGGAATCCACTAGGAATATAGCTCAGAACTCGTCAGCTAGCAAAGCGTACTGGCGTATGCACCTATTGTGTCGAGAATTTGATTCCAATGTAATTCTAACTAGATCAATAAAGCTCTCTGTTCTAAAATAGAACCCTCATGTAGGTAACGCACACGAAAACCTCACTAGCTACGTGCGAGACTCAATCACCCTCAATGAAGGAATACATCTAATTCAACTGGCCCTGCTCGGAGTGCCACTTGCAGTAAAGTATCACTATTATCCTTCTTTTTTATGAACTAGATTTGTTTATAAGATCACATCTTCAGTTGCAATGCTTGGAAAATAGCTAGATGCCATGTCGCTGGCGGTCGACATGTTACTCCCTTCGTTCTCTTTATATGACATTAGGTTAGCTCAAAATGGGACTAACGAACATCATATAAAACAAAAGGAGGGAGTACTAGTACTTGTCCTAACAAGAATAAAAAAACCAAGGTATTTCGTAATACTGTACCATTTTGTAAAACTTCAAACAATACCTAGTATCCAAATGGTGCCTAAAGACAATACTTCACATGCAGTTTTTGGTAACCCGATGTGATGAACAGCTATCAGATTGCCGCACCTGAGGTTCTCTGCTCCCCCTATGATCCAAACAGTTAGCCTATCAATTAAGGGTGCGTTTGGTTGAGCGTGAAGGTGGGATGGGGCAGAGTTCTCTTACGCGTTTGTGGTCTTGAACCATCCATCAGAGCATTGATTCAAATGTTTATAATTATTTCAAATATTACATGATCGATCCTTCAAACTGCTTGGATAGATAAAGTGAATAATATAGTTCCTATCAAATGACTTTTAAATTGTTCTCTTTACAAACAGAATCAACTAAACCAGCTTCGCAGAAGGAACAAAACCTTTTATTAGTTTGAGACCATCCTGCAATAATCTCCCACCATCTCGCTCTTAATTTCTACAACCTCTCCCTCCTGACACTCCCGAGCAGGTGTTATATGCATCTTAGACTCATATTCATAATAATGGCAGGGTGGGTAATTTTGAAATGGGTATTTGGGGTGTTGGGCTATTTTTTTTTTATAATGGTAAGGGTGGGTTGTTTAATTCATGTTAGATCCAATGGCTATTTTTCTCAAACATCCAATTCAATGACTAGATGTTTTGATTTTTTGTAATTAAGAATTTTTAGGATTCCTTTACGATTACCGTGGAGGAGCCTCTCCAATTCATAAATTTTTTTATTATGTTACACATGTACTCTTCATACGGTAAGGTGGGTGATTTAGAAACAAATATTAGGAGTATTTTGGCCTGATTCCCTATAAAATGGTAGGGTGGGAAATCTATATCGTGTTGGATCCAATAGCTATTGTTACTCTAATTTGATGGCTAATTAAATATTCTGCTTTCTTGTGAGAATTTCTAGGATTTCTCTACAGTAAATTTGAAGACCTCTCCAATTAGTAAATAATATAAGATGTATTGACCATTCACTATGAATTTCTCCATGGGAAGTTGAAAAACAAGGACGTAGCAAACGTGTGTAGACGTTAAGTACAAACGTAGCGCAGTGCCTGGACTGTTCTGCAGATTAACCAAGTTCAAATGAAAATGAGTTTTATTTGGACAGATTCTCCGGCTCCATTTGGTAAAGGCGTCAGAGTTTGTTTATGTCGATGCTAGAATATTGGCAACTTCGCATAGAGGGGATGGACCTGAACTTGAAACCACGTGCGAGATGAAGGTTAACCTTTTTCACTTAAAGAATTCTATAGATTGATGATTTACTGGATGGTCGGAGAGAGAGAGATTAGCCTGGTGCTCGCTTGAGCACCGGTTCTGCAGGTTTCACTAAGGAAATGCCACAGCCATTTATTATCAGGGTCAGATTTTTGCACAAATGGTTGCTTGGATTTTCTCATCTAATCACTTGTAATAATGCAGCACGATGTCTGTTTTTGTTTAGTGGCATCTGCCGAGGATAGCCAGTATCTCGCAGCAAAACATGGATATATAGACAGGACCAGAAATATGGACAAAACGGCACCATATATTGCTGCTGTTAAGATTGTCCATCTAGTTTTGTTTAAGTCAAACTTTTCAACTTTGACTCTCCATAACAAAAAAAAAGACTGTAAAGGTTGGCAACATAATGATTTTATTAGATTCATTGTGAAATGGACTTTCACAATATATAACTCTTTTAATTTGAAATAATATATATTTATAGGTATTGTTAGCTAAAATTCAAAAGTTTGACTTAGAACAAAACTAGATGGACACTATATTTGTGAATGGACGGAGTATTACAGTACGATACACAATCTCCAGTGGTCCTACCTTTCTGCCCTAAATATGATCTTACATGTCAGCAAGGATTTGATGTATCAAGATCTGACGACATACATATTCCTATACTATCATTGTGGGATTGGCATGCTCACTTTAAATTTTCAAGCAGCTATAGTTTTGGTTAGGTCAACACTAGCTAAACATAATCATTTTGCGGACAAGGACAACACTATGATACAAAACAATCGGCACAACTTTTACGACTCAAAAGAAAATTATCGTCATATATGGCGGTCCCTCAGGCCAGTTTCGTGCATGATCGCTGCATATTTTTGTGGCTGCAGCAAGCAATACATTAACCTGCTGTCACGTGTCACCCAAGGAGAATCTCGCACTATCCACCTGCTCTTATCCGGCATACACGTTGAACGGTCAGAAGAAGGCCATGTGGAATGGAGGCATCAAGTTGTTTCAGGTACTTCTCCTAGGAGAAGTTCCTACTCTTTTAGCAATTCACTGCCCAAAACGAAAATGTTGCTAAACTGTACAGAAACGTTGTAGTGGCTCGGGATTAGTAGCCCACCACAGCTATGATCAGTACTGGCCTGGGTATTATAATTTCACTTGGGAATACGTACGTAAATATATTTGCCACTTGCGCTCATTGCTTTGTGCTGTTCCTATCCTGCAATTTGACTGTGATGCTCTTTCCTGAAGACAGGAACCCTCCTTTAGATAAACACGCGCACGCATTGCACTACAACTGCACGTGTAACAGCGTACGATGAGAGGCTAATCACCCTCAAAGCAAAGAAGATGACGACGATGAAAGGAAATCAAACATACATACGCCGCGAAGTCAGGAGAACACGGTGTATGATTTAAGGCATAATCTATTATTTCATACTGGCCGGAGGCAAAGTCAGGAGAACACGGTGTGATTCCCATCTCAACGACGCTTAATTAAGCACTTGATTGGTGTCTTAATTGGTGCAGATCCATCCGCAAGAGTCCTACCACTTTATGTTAACGTCGATATCAATATGCCTAATTAAAGACTCCGCAACGCACCTCCCAACGCTTGAGGACAGATTGGACCCATAACAAAATATCGTGGCATCCGTGTTCGCAACGTGCGCCGTTAAGCCGCGCAACAATAAATTAATTAGGCATATTGATCCAGCCAGTGGGAGCGCCGCGCCATAGCTAGCTGTCAATCTCCTCCTCCTTCATTTTGCCACGCGCCTGCTGCTGCCTTCCCTTTCGCTGGCCGCTGCAGTCAGGAAAATAAGAATGGCCGCGCCACTTCTGAAGAGGAAGCAACCCAGCAGCCAAGGAGCCATGGCGGGATCTGCCTCTGGTTCTTACGACCCTCCCGGAGGCTTCTTTGGTCACCTCTTCCAGCCAGAGCCCCCGCGGCGTGCAGGCGGACAGAGGAGAAGGTCAGCTCAAACTAATACAGTGCCTTCTTCGCACTCTTGGTCATAAACCAAATATGTTCGCACGCTTGCTTGATTTCTTTCATGCGCAACTCTTCACGTTATGTTTATCCTATATTTATTTGTATGAGCGTATAAATTATTGACATTTGTATATAGCTCTGATTAGATGTAGTGACTTCCAATTCTGGAATGCAAAACCATATATTATGCACAATTAAAAGTAAAATGGTTGGTTGATTCCTAAAATGTCTATCAGAATATGTGGCAAAAGAAACACGAGCTTATATACAATATAAAAATGCAGTGTTTTATTGCGTCAAAAGAATGCAGTGTTTTATTGCGTCAAAAAATGCAGCGTTTTTGTGAAACGGTAAAAACTTAAACAATGTTGATCTAACGTCCAGTCTCGAGAGGTAATATGCACGAGACACTGACTGGTAAATGCCTCATTCTTTCCTAACAAGGTTGAGGTTATCTCATAAAAAAGGTTGAGGTCATTATTAGAAAATGAAAATACAAATTTTCTCTAGCCACAAGATATTATTGAATTGATTAGCGAAGAATTCATGATTGATGAGGAAGGGGCGCGCTAAATGGCGCGCAATATTTTTAATATTTTATAAATGCGAAAGGGCCTGTAGCCTAGTGTTTAAGCCCCCTAAACCCTCTCAGTAGCACCTGAGGTCCTGGATTCGACTCCCCGTAGGAGCGAATTTTCTAGGATTAGGATTTGCGTATGTGCGTTCATAGGGATGAGTGTGCGTGCGTTGTGAGTGTTTGAGTTGTACTGTGTAATCTAAAAAAATATATTTTATAAATATTTTATAGAAATATTAGTTAAAGTTATATGTTTTAAAGACCGTGTCAATATCTTAAACGACAACAATTTTGATACCGGAAGAGTAGCAATTTACACTATCTCGTTTAAAAGAAAGATTAACAATAAAAAGCAAAAAAAGTTTGCCTTAGGCTTGCAAACTGTGAAATCTATTTCTGCCGCAGGACTCTCAATGAGTTCAGATAAAATCCATCAAGGATCTTAAAAAACAAACTGACACAAACACAGACACCGCCGCTGACATGGAAGCAAAGGGACGTCGTTTGGAAGGCATTTCCCTACTGGGCTGCATCGCTGGGACCACCACCCAGCCCTATTGGGCCAGCATTAGGACGAGCATCCCATGTAGTTTGTGGTAGACTGCAATTTGGTGGAAATGGGCCGGTAGAGAGTCTCTTTGCTTAGCCTAGAAATAGAAATGACAGGGCCACCGCAATTGCTAGGCCAAATTCGGCAGAACGAATAATTTCTGCGTGCCGCCGGCGCGCGCGCTCCTGCAGTGTTCTCTCTCCCGCCCGCATCCACTCGGCCTGGCCCATGAGGCTCTCCAGCCTGCCAAACTCGTTGGGCTGCAGTTGCGGGTGCTGACCCAAGTCCGGTGCGGGGGGGCTTCCAAACGCGCTAAGACATGGATGGACACATGGAAGTCTGCGAAGGGCAGAACCCACCGACAGGTGGCTCCCGCAATTGCCGGACCTGCGTGTCAGTATCTGCTGAAGCTGCTGTGCTGTTTCGTGACTCAGACAGGCGTGGATGTGTCCCCGTGCCGGTGCCCCGGCATATTTTTTCGAAAACGAGGCTTCTGCGGCCAGCGTCACATTTCCCTCTGCCGAAGAAATCGCAGGGCAAGCTGAGCTGAGCGGCGACAGGCGGTAGTGGCCGAGCGACAGCAGCGTCCCGCTCCTAAGGACGGCAATGGAGAGGGCGGTGCCGGTGCGGAGGCCGCACACCAACACGGCCGACCTGCTCACCTGGTCCGCGACGGCCCCCGACGCCGCCGCTGACGCCTCGCCGGCTGCGTCCTCCCGCCCCAACCTCAAGGTTCGTCCCCTCCCGGTGGCACCGTGCTGGCATATTGGTGGAATGAGCTGGTCTCTGGTGCTTGTTCGCAACGCAGCTGACCTGGGCGTGATGATGTTATTTTTTGCAGCCGGCCGGGGGGATCACGCCGGCGATGTTCGGCGCGCCGGTGAGCGAGCAGGAGGCGGAGGATCTGACCAAGAGGTGAGATCTGGGCTCTCCCGTTCCCGCATTCCCTCCTGATCCGCTCGATCTGCGACTTGTAGTGCGTTCTAGTTCCGCTAACTCGGTTCGATCCGATCTAGCAACGTGCTACTCTGTTTCGAGATGTCCTCCGTCTGGTCGGATTGTTCATTCAAATATAGCTTGTCCCCCAATTCGTCGTACTAGCAGTAATGGGTTTGTAGGTGGTGCTAGAGTCTAAAGTCACCGGTAATGGTGACTGAAAGTGATTCCAGGGAGGGATATAAACGGCAAACGTCAGATTTGAAATTTGGATACTTCCGGTGTGATGTGATGCCTGGCTGTATGCGCCGACGCGATGCTAAGTTACTTGGTATTTTCGAATTTGCCAACAAATTATTTTTACATTGGATGATGTTGCAAATTTTTGTTCAAGCCTAGTGATAAGAATGCTGTGATTGATTGTCATAGCAACCAAGCAACTTAGGATGTTCTTGTTTATGTAACTTCATCGGTGCTTCTAGTAGTTTTCTCTCGCACTTCTCCAAAGACGAAGTATAATGAACTTAACCTCCCGTTGACCTATTGCAGTGAAAGGAAATTTTGCTCAGGCTCAAAGTTGAAAGAAATGACTGGTAGTGGAATTTTTGCTGACAAGGGTCAGAATGGTGATTCAGAGGCTTCAAATCCTGCTAACAAAACGTCAGTGAGGATGTACCAGGTACTAGTCTTGTTCAGATTCTTCCAATGAAACCTCTTCCCCTGCATCCTCACCCCCTCCTCTCCATTGCTGTAATTTTCTGCTTCTTCTTTGTATTATTGTGTGGTCCATTGCAAATCATATATATACTTTTCGTGGGGGTAAAAGTACTAAGTTGAGGCACATTATGTTCCATTTCTGTTCATAAATGATGTTCTGATTGTTATTTCAAAGTAACCACATCTGCTAGAGCAACTTATCATCTTAGTTTTTAGTTTCCTTTAATGTTTCTAAGCATTCAAACCTTTATGTTTCAATTGGTTTGTTCGATTCTAATCACAGAAAAACTTTCTTCTTATTATTTGACACTGATATGCCTTTTCATGGCAGCAAACTATGACTGGAATGAGCCAGATCTCATTCAGTGCTGACGGAAGTCTTTCTCCGAAGAAACCATCCTCGATCCCTGAGGTGGCTAAGCAGAGAGAGCTAAGTGGTACGCTGGAAGACGCTGATGCTAAAATCAATAAGCAGCTTTCTGAAGCCAAGACCAAGGAGCTGAGCGGGAGCGACATCTTTGGCCCGCCTCCGGAGATTCCTGCTAGGCCATTGGCTGCTCGTAATATGGAGCTTCAAGGAAATGTGGATTTTTCACTTCCACCGCCGAGAAGTGTCCACACATCAGTTAAAGTCTCCAATGTAAGTGATGTTAGAAACTGTATGACTTTCCTGTTGATGTTTTGACGCCTCGTTTATTTTCACTCGGTTGTATGTGTCTTACACTGTATAATTCAGGCATTCAGCCCAAGGCCTGTTATAGAGAATTTAGCTCTTCATATTTAGAATTATGTCTTCAGAAACTGATATGAACTTCAACTTTGACTATGCGTTGCTGAACTTGGACAAGGACAACAACACTTCAAATCCCGTATTTTATTTAAAAAACATGAAGCTGATTAGATATGTTCAGTAGGTATCTTTACTGTCTTTCATATACTAAAATGAACTTGCTATACAGAAAGCCTAACAGTAGCACAATCTCTCATGTTTACAGATATTTTCCTCTTATGGCTTGATATTCTTTTTTTCTTAATCTGGCTTCGTATCCTTGGAGAACCTTTGTATTAGATTCCAGTGACTTTTTATCGACCCCTAGAACAAAGACTCTAGAAACTTGCCATCCTCTTAGCATGGACACTTTCCCCTCTGAATTTCTTTGAATTGAATGACTTTTGCAGCCTGCCGGAGGCCCAAGCAATATCTCATTCGGCGAAGACCCTGTAGTGAAGACAGCAAAGAAAATTCACAACCAGAAGTTCCAAGAGCTGACAGGCAACAACATCTTCCAGGAGGATGCCCCTGCCTCAGCTGAGAAGTCTCTCAGCTCAGCAAAGCTGAAGGAGATGAGCGGTAATGATATCTTCGCTGATGGAAAGGCGGCTTCCCGGGACTACCTCGGCGGTGTCCGGAAGCCCCCTGGTGGCGAGAGCAGCATCGCACTGATCTAATTATGGTAGACTGCTCTAATCTGGACTGGCTAAAATTCCTTTCGTCATGGATGCGCGCGGCATGCGCATTTCTTGACCTTCCAGTCCCTGAATCATGCTTATGGACCTTAGTTTATGATCTCTGGAATCTAATGTAATGTAGAGTCAGCTGAATCTGACTCGGCTCATATCTGATGGATTTGTGCGTGATCTCATCTGTGTTGTGTGCTACTTATTATGTATTAGTCCTTCCCCAACTGATAACATATCCAATAATTTTTTTTTTTTGACTTGCATCTGAGCATATGGCTTCATTGGATATTCAGATTATTGCTTGTGCTGGTAATTGGCATATATAATGCCATTTGGTAATGGTTCCTTCGTCTGTTCAATAAACATTAGGGGCATGGCTGAGTGTATGCAATTACAGGATGTTCAGAGGCTTCGGATAAAACCTGAGTGACAGCGTTTGAAAATTTTGAAATATTTTTAGAAAGAGAGAAATGGGAAATATCCTGAGTAGCTTTCTGTACCTTGTTGGCTCCTCTTGTAAAAAAATGTATCAGTTGCATTTAATGATGGATTCAGAGACCCAAAAAAAAAACGACTCCGCTGGGGATCGAACCCAGAATCTCTGGTTTCGTAGACCAGCGCCTTATCCATTGGGCCACGGAGTCATTGTTACAGTAGAAAATGGAAAGGTAAACTAAATAATTTTACTATATGAGAAGAGTTGATGTTATTCGATCTTCAATGTCGTACACCACAAACACACCTGTAATTTTAATTTATAAATCTCTCACATCACTCCTTGGCAAACGACGAGCACAAACAGGGGCAGAAGAACAGTTAACGAGCTAGCGAACGTCAACAGAAGGCATGATCCGTGAGTGAGAAGCTCATCATGGGTCCTGGGCGTTCTTGGCCGGCTGGTGCGCGAAGCGGCCCCAGTACCAGTGGTGCGCCCAGACGTCGCCCATGGCCTCGAGCGGCACCCCCTTGGTCTCCGGCAGGAACGCGACGACGAAGGCGGTCATGACGGCGACCCACGCCGCGTAGTAGATGAAGGTGGCGTACTTGAAGGCGCAGAGCATGGAGAGGAACGTCTGCGTGAGCACGAAGGTGGCGCCCAGGTTGACGGCCACGCTGATGCCCTGCCCCGCCGACCGGATCTCCACGGGGAATATCTCGCCGGGGATCACCCAGGTCAGCGGGCCCCACGACCACCCGAACGACGCCGAGAACGCGCACGTCAGCGCCAGCACCGCCACGGAGTACCCCCTCGCCATGGCCGACTCCCCGTCCCTCCCGATCTGCGACGCCATGATCCAGGCGACCGCCACCTGGCAGACGACCATGGCGGCGCCGCCGGTCAGGAGCAGCGGCCGGCGGCCGTACCGGTCGACCGTGACGGTGGACACCAGCGTGGAGCCGAGGTTCACGGCGCCGAGGATGACGGCGCCCATCAGCGCGGCGCGGCTCCCGAACCCGGCCGTCTGGAACAGCACCGGGGAGAAGAAGGCGACGACGATGACGCCCGTGAGCTGCTGGAACAGCGGCACCGCCACGGCCATCACCAGGTGGTGCCGGTGCTCGCGCCGGAGGATGCGCCGGAACGCGCCCTCCTCGTGGCTGCGCGCCGCCTCCACGGCGCGGGCCACGTCCTCCAGCTCCGCGTCCACGTCCGCCTTGGCGCCGCGGACGCGGAGCAGCGCGGCGCGGGCCTCCTCGGCGCGCCCGCGCACGAGGAGGCTGCTGGGCGTGTCCGGGATGAGCAGCGCGCCGATGAGGATCACGGCCGCCGGCGCCGCCGCCAGGCCGAGGGAGAGGCGCCAGCCCCACGTCGGGATGCGCGACGTGCCGTAGTTCACAAGGTTGGCCGCCAGGTTGCCGATGCTCAGGAACAGCTGGAACCCCGTCGTGAAGGCGCCGCGCCACTTGGCCGGCGCCGTCTCCGCCAGGTACACCGGCGCCGCCTGCCAATATTATATTGCCGTGCAATAATGTCACGTCAGCAACATCGTGAGCTCGATCGTACTACATGTACTTAAGTTGTTATCGATCATGTGTAGCTGGTAGCATGCAAAAAGGTAACTACGACGACTTAATAAAGACCAATTAGCGTCATGATAACAGACTAAACATGTGTGACGTTAAAGTTGAGTACACAAGGATAGCACGGACTGAAACAGGGCAGCTACTCCAAGCTAATTGGAGAAAGCCTGCATGCTGCACAGTGCACAAATTGCATTGCAGCTACCGATCAAACGATGACGCGACTATGCATCCGCTGCTCAATATGGAGCTCGAGAGCGATGTGCAGACTCAGTACCAGCCAGCGGTCCTAGCTACCACGAGAGACAGCGAACAAACGAAGCAAGACGGCACGACACAACAACCCTTCATATCTGCTTCTGCTAGTACTTCATGGACATGGCCACCTACTTCCTTGGTGAACAGCAGTTATGACTTCATGTCTTCTCTAAGAATTTTTTCCTTGTGGTAACATTACTAACTAGGCACTTGACTCTTTTTATGATACCTAATACTAACACATAATTGGATTTTTTTCCTTGTGGTAAAATTACTAGGCCTTTATCTATCGATATAGGTAATTAGGTCCACAACACAACGCACATCAAAATCACAAGGAAGTCCTTTTTATCTAACCATCACTCCTTTGTTGCACAATACACTCGAATTTCTGAAAGAATCTGGCTGTTGCTTATCCTATTTGAGGGATGTTGCTATTATGCTTGGTGTTGCTAATAAATGAAAGGGTGAATCTGCTTTCATCAGCTAGAGCTTCCATTTTTCGGTGAAGTTGTTATGTGTCATTGTCTGCCTTAAGGTCAGTTTACATGTTTCCATGCTCTGCAGAAAAGAGTGCTAGATCGATGATGAATAGGTCAAAGCAATACTCTATCCATAATCTGAGGTTTTCCTTTTGGAGATGTCTCCTTCTCAAGTGACTGAGATTTTGCTAATCTCTCAGTCACTTTTTTCAGCCATCGAATTTGTTCCAACCACCTAAATTTTTCATTCACTTGTGCAAAAAAAAGTTCTTTGAAAAAAACGAAATTGTTCCACCAAGAACTAATTGTTCCAGCAGTACAGTTTCATTGTTCTAGCAGTTCCATTCCGTTGTTCTAGCAGTATGTTTTCATTGTTCCAAAAATATGGCTGAGAGATATACGAAATCTCAGTCACCTGAAATCTAGCAAATCTCTTTCCTTTTTGGAAGCGCATTATTGCAATTCTGTGTAGCGCCTGTAACGTGGCTCCGCTTGCTGCCAAGATATTGCAGCTCGCCATATCCCAAACAAGTAAAGGATTTTTTTTTAAAGAAAAAGACCCTTACCTAGTTTAAGCAGGGTGAAAGAGAATGAAACTTTGTACGATTTTAAATCAAGGAAATAAATTGCTTCAAGATATTTGAACAGCTGAAACTTTCAGGTGTGAAATCTAAACTTCACCAGACAATGCAGCTCAAGTGTGTTACTTTGCTAGTCCACTACCCATTTCTGGAGTGCTAAGTAACGGCTGATTAATTAGTGATACAACAAGCTCTTATCGCAAGAAAAAGGTGATAAAATTAACAAGCTGAATAAAGATGATCGGAGCACTAAACTCTACCTGATTGGTGAAGCCGATGCCGAAGCCGAGCAGCATGCGTCCCACGATGAGCATGGCGATGTTGACCGCGGCGGCGTTGACGGCCGCGCCGGCGAAGAAGAGCGCGCCGCCGGCGAGCATGACGGCCTGCCTCCCGATCGCCCTGGTGACGCGGCTGGCCACGAGCGAGGCCGCCAGCCCCGCCAGATACAGCGACGACGTGAACGCGGTGAGCGTGTGGCTGTCGTAGATGCAGTACTCGTCCCGCCGCGCCGAGGCCATCCGGCGCAGCACCCCCGGGAAGAAGCCCTCCAGGAACGACTCCATCGCCGTCACTCCACCTGAAAGACATCACCGGCGGTGTTGTGAAGCATGAACACTAGAGTTAGCAGAGTAGTATACAGGGGAGTAAAAGATATTTTCGATCGATGCACGTGCATCGCCATTGTTCTTCCTGCTCACCAGAGATGCCGATGTCGTAGCCGAAGATGAGGCCGCCGGAGGCAGCCATGAGGCAGGTGATCACGACGGAGAAGGTCACGCGGCCGCCGTAGTCGGCGGACGGCGCGCCGGCCGCGGCGAACCCACCCCCGGCCATGTCTGCGCGCAGCTGGTTGGCGGGAGCTCACTCGCACGCGCCTGCACGCTCTGCTCGACTACAACTACCACCTGTCCGGAACAGATTGGCTGATGCCTGGGTCAGTGGCTAAGTGCTGTACTTATACAGGACTGGCTGGTTACGTGATTGGAAGTGTGTGTCCATGCGAAAACGAATTTGATGTTAGGTAAGCACGCCCATTCCTTCACCAAATTATTCAATTCTCGAGCAAGCACCACCAAATCATAAACATGTACTCCGTATTTGAGAAGCTCCTAGCTACTCCGCGGATCGCGACGTGTGGAACAGCTGACAGAATAGGAGGATTTTTTTATTTTTTTTGGCGGTGGTGAATAGAAGGATGTTTGTCATAAACCCAGTTGCCTGCCACTTGGTGCAAAAAAATTAAGCGCCACTGATGTGCAACTTATGTCTGTCCGTGGTTTGGCTCTTGTTCCCAGACTTCGAATTCGTGTGATCCAACTATGGTGCCGCTATTTTTTTTTTTTATTTGGCATCAAACGTTGTTTAAGATTCGTGCGCGCGAAGGAAAGGAATGGTTGCGATTCGCGCAGGCGAGAGGGTGTGGCTGTTGCGGAGCAGGCCCCGCTGGTTTACACGTGTCAATATTTGACTTGTTGGTCATGGGAAGTTTGAATTCTAATTTTCAAATTCATTTTTCTGCCAAATTCTACATTTGAAAACACAATGTTGTTTAGAATTAATTCAAGAAAATAAGATCTTACAAGAACATATTTTTCTTATTTTTTCAGCATTTTCAATACACTAACTTACCTTTTTGGAAACACAATTTCAACATTTTCAAAAAATGTTGAATTCTATATTTAAAATATGTTGATTTTTTCTAAATGTAAAACGTATTTAGAAGCATGAAGTCAAAATATAGTAGAATAATAAATCACGAATACATATTAGAAAATCAAAATGTAAAAACGAAAAAACAAACACGCATATGTTAGTGGTTTTTAGTGCTTATTGTCGGGCCTTATACTTGCTTCCACAAGGTGGGCTTCCTGGGTGCACGTGTTGGGCTATTTGTGGGCTTTGCGATCTGGAGGAAATTTCCAAACTATTCCTTATGCAGATACGCACGGCAGCTGCACGTATTTTGTTTTCCTTGATGTGTCTATTATCATTGAATTATCCTAATACAAAATGTGTTCAGGGCCGGGCATCCCTGTCATCCACATACAAGGAAGGATGTTGTCGATTTTCTATGAAAGCTAATGTTGACGGTGGCCCTTATATGAACTGCCTCATCTTTTCTTTCTTTCCTATATATGTGGATGAGAACAAATTAGCAATTGGAACAATTAAGGCAAAGGAGGGAAGTGGTGGGTTAGGGCAGTGGTATTTGCAAGAAAATATTTTGATATGTAGTTTTTTTATCTTTTGAAGTATCATCGTATCTCTAGACCAGGTGGGAGGCTGTTTTCTAACATCTTTGTATTCCTCTGTTAATGGAGAAAATCATGGACATGTGATGTGGGTTAGATTTTCAATCTTGGCGTTATTTTTCTTCTGTTTCCCGTCCATTAGTTGATAATGCCTATTTTTAAAAATTCTAATGATAACTTGTAACTTACAATAAATTAATTTTATACAATATTACGTCTATCATAGATAATGGTACCCACATCATGGGCACTACTTACTCTGTTACACCTATACTACCATACATTATTGTTTCCATTATACTAAAGCGTTAACGATATGTGGACCATGGGTCTCTTAAGACTACGGTGATCACTGAGCTCCCGCAAAATCCAACGACTGATATTTTGTATATGCAACAATACAATTCAGGCATGAATACCTAGCGAATAGTTCAACATTTTATGCACTATGGCTACCCACGATATAAATTGTTTTCAATGGTGCCATGTGGCAAGTCCTCAGACGCCTAGCTTCTCTTATATACTAGTATACTAATATCCTTAGGTTTTGGATTTCCATACATTTTTGTGTACTTTCTTATATGCAATCAAAACATGTGTTCCCGTGACGTGACAAAACCTACACTGCTGCCACTGGTTAAAGCGGCTCTCGTCACCGATCGATCTCTCGTGTGCGATTTATACACAAGCCATGGGTTGCCTCTGTTTCAGTCTTCGCCATTTTTGTATCTTGTTTCGGTGGACCACCGGCCCTAGCTAGTGATCGATAATTCTTGCAGATCCCAGGGGCTACGACAAGGATCGAGAGAGCGAGTCGCTGCGGGCCTGGTCAGCGGCACATCGAGTTGTGTCAGTTCACACCTACGCATTTTTTGGACTGTATATACATGGCCACTGCAGCACGGGGATAAGACAGGCATAGATTCTTCGTGTCCCTCGCACTCGGCGCTTCGATCTCGGTCCCTCTCTTCTCTGGACACGGGAGCCGAGAGGAGCGCGGACCCGGCGGTGACGACGCCGTGCCTGAGAATCTGGCGCGACCGCGAGAATCGCATCGATCTCTGCTGCTTGCAGGTACGCGCGTTCGAATCGCAAACTCTGCTTTCTGGTTGACGCGTCTGTAGTTCATGCGCTCATCATGCAAGTGCGCCGCCAGAGTCTTCAGCAGGTCAGGTCAGCGGCGCGGTCGTCCTGCTTCTGCCTGCAGCGGCCGTGCGCACGACGATCGCTCCGTTCGGCAGGAGAAGTTCAGCCGGCTGGTCCGGCTGCTGCTGCTACAGCCCACTGATTGCTACAGTGCCAGATTCCTCCGCTACAGTGTTTTCTCTCACTATTCAAACTGCAACTGCAACTGCATCCTCCAACCGAACACCCCGGATGTCGCCATGGCGGCGGTCCCGGGGTTGAAATGAGGATTGGAGTTGTTGTAACAACCACAGTACGTCCTTGCCATAAGAGGTTCGTGACGACATTATTGGACGTCGTTCTTGTTTTGTATGCTGAATCGAACGTTGCTTACAGACAAGCACAATCTAAACTTGACACAGGGTGAACTACGCGCGACTGGGTGCCATGATGATGCCTCTGTCTTTCCAGCTTGGCTTCCTGCCGTGTTCCGATGCCTTTGGGTTCATGGCCAATCTCTACAACTCCACCGCAGTTCGTGACGCCCCAAGTTACAGTGGGCACCTCAAGAATGACGAAACGGATGCTAAAGCTATGGAGCTCGACGTACGTCGAGGGCATCGACCCTGTCGACTGGCAACTCTGGGGCACGCTGTTCTGGGCCGTCCCGGGGCCCGGCGTCCGGTCCATGGCCGGTGCGGCGCTCCGGCTGGCGCAGATACAGTGCTCCCTGCTGGCGCTGCGGCAGCTCAAGCACGACGCGCTCGCATACTACGCCGTCCGGATCTGGTCGTGACTCGTGACACGCACTCCTCGTATCGCATCACATCTACGGCACCGCGCGGCCCCTCGACGGCGTAGTACGCTGGTCCAACGGCCAAAGACAGGCGGGCGCGCAGCATCAAGGTATCGTGACAGGCTGCAGCTGGTCCTGTTTGGATAGTACCTTGAGGAAGCTGCTCTGCTTCCCGTTGATTTAAGCTTAGTACAGCACTGAGGATGGTGACCCGAATGTGGTGGCAGGACAGACTGCTGCACCAGTATTCGTCGCACTCAATCGGCAACTTCTACTGAGGAAACATTGTCACGCGCATTCGTTCTCTGCTGCTGTGTGTGTGCGTGATCCAGTGAACCAACCTTATAACAGATCAGGTCGACCACCACATCCGAATGGAGCGGAGCTAAAGTTGATCTGATGCCATCGGACCTTACAAATTTGTTTGGAGCTCATCATCGAGTGACTCGTCTAGCTGAGGCTCTCCTCGCAAAGCTGCCGTCCAACAACTTAATCGGCGGAATTAATACTCCCGGTAGAGTAGTATCGCCAAGATCAGCTCGTGCCACTAACTACCACAGTGTGCACAGATTCGGCTCCGCTCCGGTGCGGCTGGCTTGTCCCTCACGCGACTTTGGAGCCTGGCCCCGGCATGCACCGGGCGACCACCAAGCTCAGCCTGCGCGCCACCACTAGGCAGGCGACACAAGCAAACAAGCGACAACGACGCGGGCATATCACAGTCGAGACATCATGTCTTCTCGTACCCTTTGGATTGACCGCCGGTGAGGTGACGGCCTCCCGAGAGATCGATTTTCGCGGGCGCTTTTCACGCCCTCCGCTCCGGCTTTCAACGGTGGCATGATCATGGCGCGGCGGTCTCCTCGATCGATCGATCGGAAGTGGGGTAGTGAACCGAGCCATCAGCAGCCCTAATCCGTTTGGCTTAGGGGGTGTTCGTTTCTTTGGCAAAAATTTTAGCTCTGTCACATCAAAGATAATCTTACAATTTAAAAATATTAAATAAAATCTAATTACAAAACTAATTGCAGAACACTAGGCTAATTCGCGAGACGATCTAATGAGGATAATTAAGCCGTGATTAGAAGATAGTTACTGTAGCAAAACATAGATTAATTAGGATCATTAGATTCGTCTCGTACATTAGCACTCGTCTGTCAAAAAAGTTTTGTAATTAGACTTTATTTAATACTATTAAATAACAAAATTCTCTTTAATATGACAGGGCTAAAATTTTTGCTACTGAAACGAACACCCCTTAGGTGTACGATGAAGAGAGCTTTTGTGGGTGGGTGGGTGGGGGGGGGGGGGGGGGGGGGGGGGGGGGGGGGGGGTGTGGGGTGGCACGGGTGTGAACGGCTTAAGTGGGTGTGCATCGATTATTGGTGCATGAGCTCCACCCGAGTCGTGGTCTCGCAGTCTCACTCACTCACACGCCCGACGAAGTACAGGACGAGGCGAAGATGTGGTCAGCTGCAGGAGCAAAGCAGCTCATGTCGCTACTGCCTCTGCAGAACGAACCACACCAATTGCCGGCAGGTGTTCAGACCGGTGGCGAGTAATCAGTTTATTTTTGTCCTAGGTGCTATGACTGATTCTGGTCACAGCATGATGTAGTGCACCGCGGTGCACAAAAACAAAATTTCCATTCTGCTTATTAATATATGCCGGGCATAATTGTCCGCGTCTTTCAAAAAACAAAAAAGATAAAAAATCCGGTCGTGATTTTTTTTTTTGCAAAAAGATCAGAATTATTTCTTGCGTGGAGTCTACCACATCAGGCGAAGCCAGCGCGCAAGGTTAGTTGTCGGTGTCAGCCACGCCAACGGGGTCAGCACTCCTTGAACAGTGAGTTCATGTAGCGCCGTTGGTTTTGCCGAAAGTCAACATCAGCGTCAGCTCACACCTATGAGTTCATGTAGCTCCGTTGCTGTTCCACATCCAAGTTCAAGCAGTCTCGGTATCGGTGTTGCATTTGTATAAGATGACTAGCAGTCTTAATATCTTTTCTTTAGTTAAATTCACAAAACAAAGACTATTTGTGACCTTGCATTAGAAAACCACAACTTTTGATGATACAACAAATTTGACTATCTGTTTCAGAAAACTACAACTCCTCACATGTTAAAGTTTTCTAAAATAGAGATTCATTTGTGAGGTCGGACGCAAAAGTTGCAGTTTTGTGAAACGATTGGTCAAGGATGTTGTAGTTTTCTGAAATTGACACCAAAATTTGTAGTCCTTACACTGGTACGAATAGTTGTGGTTCAATTAAATTTTACTCTCTTTTTTGCGAGGGATGATACCAGTCCAATCTCCCATAAGCTTTTATAGGGGTAGGTGTGTTTGTGCATCTATACATATCTACCGTGTTACCGAAAAAAAACAGGACAGGTAAATTCCTTTTTTCCAATTATAATTTTTTTTTCAAAATGACACCAGATAATAAAAACAATATACGACACTTTAACTGAAATGTTCAGAATTCCATCTGAAATTTATTGAATTTTGGTATTTCATTAGTGACTGGAAAAAGAATGTAAATATTTAGAGTTCACGACATCCAAGTTCGATATCAGCGGGGGTCGGGCGCTCCAAGGCATGCCTGCCTGCAAGCATGTGCCCGGCACCGTGTACCCACTGTACAGATTACCAAAGAGAAAAGGAGAACGCATACATGCATGCATGTTGCGCATGAGTGCATGAATCACTAGATGGGTGTGTCGGAGTCGAGCGGTACTAAATATCATCGTCAAGAATGGGAGGCACCAACGGAGGCTCGATCTCATGCGCAATGGAGGATCTGAGTTGAAAACAGGCAGCCAATGCGCTGCCGAAACACCGCACGCCACCCATGTCGCCGTCTAAGTTAGCTTGCCTAACAGAAAAGGTAGCGCCACCGCCACTTCCGGTCAGCCAGGATCACGTTTGATTAGCTCGTGCTTATGAGAAGATCGCGAACGCGACAGCCATGAGCCCATGAGCTTGCTAGTTCGTCAGTGCTAAAGATAGAACCGGCCAATGGAGCAAGCACCGGCCGCGTCAGGCTCTACTACTGCCCTCTTCCAGAGAACCTGGCGATTTGCCAGAAATGCTAACTACACTGGAGTTAGATCACTGATGGCTAGTATTTTACTCCGGCGCCTTGTTTTCCTTCCTCTGATGCGTGGCGTGTCGATTTGATCCGTGTTGGCACGTGAGATAGTGACTCGCTCGGTATGCCAGGCCTAGCTAGATAAGCTAGATGATATACGATAACGATACGATCTCATCATGGATGCTTCAAGGCTAGGTTTTCATGTGCTCATCCAACCTCCAGATGCATAAAGTAATTCCGTGGGCCATGAAAACTGCATGCTGGTGTTTACCTTCCTTACTCAAAGAAAGCATTGCGTATAAACTTTTGATGTTGTGTTGGCGTGAAAAAACGGATATAAATACTGCCAGTTTATATATAGCAGAGAAAAGGCTGGTGTTTTCCTCCTTATTCGGCAGAAACTGCGCCCAGGTACGTTTCAATCCGTCGCGTATGGTCCAAGCTTTCGGCTTGAAATGGGGAAGGCGGTTATACTCCGGACAGGTCCAGTTTCTAAAACAAAGCCAATCCCAAGGGCAGCACAGTAAATTAAGCGAAGCAAAATACATTTTTCTTTCCAAGAAAAAATTAGCAAAATACATTTGGAAAGAAGAAGAAAAGAAACTCAACCCCCATCCGAGACTCCGATACTTTTGAGTGCATCGAAAACAAGAGGCGGGGGCACTCGGAACACGATAACCATATCGCTGCAAAAATAGCTCTTCTCCTCTGGTTTACGTCTTCTCAAATGAGGTCAGCTAATTCAGCTCGCACGGCCGCATTGATTTTCTAACAAGATCAAGCGGCCGAGTGGCAAATATAAATGAGCAAAGAACAGAAGTTGTTTACCAGTGAACCTAGCTAACAAGGTTGAAATGCGTGAGTTACACTCGACTTTCGTACACGAGAATTTTTTATTTCTTTTACCTATTGTAGTAGGAGCACACCCTTTCGTCTAATCATTGACATAGCCCCATCTCGATGAACAGTCCTACCTTCAATAATTTGCCGTAGAATGAAATTGTCACTTACATACTCCTCGGATGCCCTTTGTGGGGGCAGAAAAGTAACAAACTTTATTTCCATTATTTTTGGCGCTGTAATTGAAAACACTAGGGGACAATATAAAGACTCACCCTGCTGGCGCCTGGCAGTAGATGTTATCTGGCAGCTAGCACACCACGGACCAACCAGTAGTACGACCAACCAGTAGTACTGGCTCTGGACAGCATCAACCTCGGGCGCCCGGCCAGGTCGCGGTACTCGTGCAGCCTGCCACGCGCTTGGTGCTGCCTTGCCTCGCTGCGTCGTCGCTCGCCGTAGCACGAGAACCACGCTAGCTTGGTGGTCGTCGTCGACGACCACCACCGACCGGCGGCCGGGCTAGGCCGGCGCGGCGACAACAGAGAATGCCCGGTGGCGCCTCCCTCCTCAGCAGCGGCGGCATGGCGGACTACGGCGGCCGGCTCACCGTCCCGGTCGTGGTGACCTGCCTCATGGCGGCCTCCGGCGGCCTCATCTTCGGCTACGACATTGGCATCTCAGGTGCGCCTCCTATCCCTCCTCGTGTCCCTGTCGGCCGCGTCCCTGCCACGGATATGAACACCCGTGTGTAGTTTGTTGGCTCGTCCTGTTGCTGTTTTCCTTGATTGAACACGCATCGGTTAGGATTTGCGCAGTTCATCTCCCTGGCCTCATCGGTTCTCTTCTTCACACGCTTGACATGATAGAGCTGTTGACGTTTGGAGACTTGATCGCTACTAGTAGCCATAATCCGCGAGAAAATCGAAATTATTACAGCTCCTCTCGATGCTCTTTGTTTCTCTCTCCTCTGTTGCTTCTTGTTCTTCCTGCAAAATCAGAAACCATGGCGCGCGTCAGAGTTGCTGTTCAGGCTCTCTGTTTCGTTCCTGCTCAGCACAGTAGTAGCTTCTTCCTGCAAAAGGGGCTTCTTCCATGTCCAAGTCTCCCAAAGATCACCAAACTGAGATTTTAATTTTAATCCGTGCGTGGTAGGTGCGTGCCTGCCTCCATCACACTCGAAACAAGAGGACAAATAATTTTAGCAATATCGTACTGCTACTGGATCCACAGATTCCACGAGCCGAAGGATCGCACAACGCGGAAGCTCCCGATCAGCTCCCGATCAGTCGCTGTCCTTTCGGAACAGATTTTTTTTTCTGTACAGTGCTCGAAAAGGGCAGCGAACTCTGGGTACAGCACTCAGCACAGGAGAGGACATCACTCACCCGTAGACATGGTCTGACTGAGCTCTAGCTAGGCCGTACATGGCGTGGCCCCGGGCAGGGACACTGGGCCCGGGGCATCAAGTGGAAGGGGCCCCACCTGGCAGGCAAGCGCTCTTCCTCCCGTGGTCCGTCCGTCTCGCGCTCAACGATCGCTATGTGCGGTGGAGTGAAGTCACAGTCCA
Organism: Eragrostis nindensis; assembly: GCA_012490785.1. Lineage (NCBI taxonomy): Eukaryota > Viridiplantae > Streptophyta > Magnoliopsida > Poales > Poaceae > Eragrostis > Eragrostis nindensis. Next base: position 8,589 of record JAAXCT010000812.1, on the reverse strand, counting down.
CGCCAAGCCAAAAGCCGAGCCGGATCGCGCCGTGCTGGTTTGCCGCCTTGTGCTAAGCATATGGAGGTTGCAGTAGTAGTAGCACACATCAACAGTTTTGGACGCTTACGTGATCCGCCACGCGACGAGACATCCGGGGTGTTCGGTTGGAGGATGCAGTTGCAGTTGCAGTTTGAATAGTGAGAGAGAACACTGTAGCGGAGGAATCTGGCACTGTAGCAACCTAGTGTGCTGTAGCAGCAGCAGCAGCTCCATCCGGCTGAATTTCAGCCTGCCGAACGGAGCCATCATGGTTGTTGGGCGCTTTCTTTCTCGCCGCCACTGTCTTGGAGACGGACGACGCATTCCGGCGCGACTCTTCCGCCCGGTCCCGCTCTCGCCGTGTGATTCACGAGCGTACCTTTTTGTGCGGACGAAAAGAGATGGAGATGGCTGCTTTTGTTTTTGTTTTTGACGGAAAGATGGCCCCTTTTGTTTTCCTTCAAGTCGAATGAACAAGAGTGGAGGTTGGGCGTAGGGCCCGTAGGCTACTCGATTGTAATCTCGCCAATTGCAAAAGGCGGGATTTGGAGGTAGGAGTCTGTCGTTTCCTGCTGATGTGTTAGTTTGCCACGATTAGAATTTTTTATGGAGACACGACAAAGTTGATACGGTGACTTTGGGTGATCACCGCCTCACAGCACAGGGGAATATCAAATCAACACTGGTGAGGAATGTGGTCTCTCATTCCCAACCGAGCTATAGGATATGTAAAGTATCGGTAACCAAATGCGTTTTAGTTTACCAAAAGAGAAAAAAATCTCACAAATGGCACCGATGGATGATGGGTAGATTAACCTGGCAAGTGATTCCACCGCAAAAAAAAAAGAAAAAGAAAAAAGAAAAAAAAGGCAAGTTCACTAGTACTACTTTGATTTCTTTGGCTCGATCGAACCAAGTATTGATTTCCATGTGCATGCGACAATACATGATCAGGTGGTGTGTCGGAGATGGAGTCGTTCCTGAAGAAGTTCTTCCCGGGTCTGCTCAAGGGGACGGCGCACGGCAGCAACAAGGACGTGTACTGCATGTACAACAACCAGGCGCTGACGGCCTTCACCTCGTCGCTGTACGCGTTCGGCATGGTGGGCACGCTGGTGGCGAGCCGCGTCACCCGCCGCGTGGGGCGCCAGGCGATCATGCTCGCCGGCGGCAGCCTCTTCCTCGCCGGCGCCCTCGTCAACGCCGCGGCGGCGCACGTCGCCATGCTCATCGCCGGGCGGATGCTGCTCGGCCTGGGCCTGGGCTTCTCCGGCCAGGCCACGCCCGTGTACCTCGCGGAGGTGTCCCCGCCGCGCTGGCGCGGCGGGCTCATCTCGGCGTTCCCGCTCTTCATCAGCGTCGGGTACCTCACCGCGAACCTGGTCAACTACGGCACGTCGCGGATCCCGGGGTGGGGCTGGCGCCTGTCGCTCGGCCTGGCCGCCGTGCCGGCGGCCGTCATGGTGGCCGGCGCCGCGCTCATTCCGGACACGCCCAGCAGCCTCGTCCTGCGCGGGCGGCACGACGCGGCCCGCGCCGCGCTGCAGCGCGTGCGCGGCAAGGGCGTGGACGTGGGCGCCGAGTTCAGCGACATCCTCGCCGCCGCCGAGAGCGACCGGCAGAACGAGGAGGGCGCGTTCCGCCGGATCCTGCGCCAGGAATACCGGCCGTACCTGGTGATGGCCGTCGCGTTCCCGGTGTTCCTCAACCTCACGGGCGTCGCCATCACCGCCTTCTTCTCGCCCATCCTGTTCCGGACGGTCGGGTTCGAGAGCGACGCGGCGCTCATGGGCGCCGTCATCCTCGGCGTCATGAACATCGGCGGCATCCTCGGGTCGGGATTCGCCATGGACCGCTACGGCCGGAAGCTGCTCTTCGTCATCGGCGGCGCGCTCATGTTCACGTGCCAGGCACGCACATGCAAAACCTACACATTCTTGGTTCTTATAGTCGGGTACAAACATCCGGACATAATTATTAACACATAAAAGCTGTTCTGCACAGGTGGCGATGGCGAGCATCATCGGCACGCACCTCGGCAACGGGAGCAAGATGCCGAAAAGCTACGCGGTGGCGGTGCTGATCCTGACCTTCATCTTCTCGGCGAGCTTCAGCTGGTCGTGGGGCGCGCTGTACTGGACCATCCCCGGCGAGATCTACCCGGTGGAGGTCCGGTCGGCGGGGCAGGGCGCGGCGGTGGCGATCAACCTGGGGCTCAACTTCGTGCAGGCGCAGTGGTTCCTGGCCATGCTGTGCGCCTTCAAGTACGGCGCCTTCCTCTTCTACGCGTGCTGGCTCGTGGTCATGACCGCCTTCGCCGTCGCGCTGGTGCCGGAGACCAAGGGCGTGCCGCTCGAGTCCATGGGCCACGTCTTCGCGCGCCACTGGTACTGGGGCAGGTTCGTCAAGGACCAGCGGAGCTATGGGGACGAGTCCACCTAGCTAATAATGATTCAGAAGCAGAGTATATATGCCTGCTTGGACTGCTCTTGGTTACATACCCATGTCTAGATTGCTTAGGAGGAGATAGTGTGTATCAGTATCGAGCCTTAATGTACACTGTGTGCGCTTATGTCATGACTGAAGTGGATGGTTTAAAAAGCTCATCGGCGTAGCACATTTCGAGACTTAATCACCAGAGTCATATCTGTGCAGTACACAGGAAGGAGATCGAATGAGCAATTGCCAACTGGGATTGAGAATCGAATTCGCTATCTCGGTGCAGACTCTGACCTTCAGAGTGCACGTTTGAGTGGAAGCAGAAGAAAATGTTCAGAATCGAGTTACGCCCTACAATGGGGGGCTAAGCTGAAGGATCCTGTCAGGTTTAAACTGCGATCACACAGCTGCATTCGGCAGAGTAGAGCAATCTGCATACGTAGACAGAATGCACATAGCGATCATTCAAGTCCATGTCTATGGTCACGTATTCTGTTTGTTATTCAATTGCTACAAGCCCTTCTGTTCTTTCATCCCCTCCTTTCTCACAGGCAGTTCACCTGGACCTCCTGTCTCGCATCCCCGACGAACCTCCTCCAGTACCAGTGCCTCGCCCAAACGGACCGCATGGCCTCCAGCGGCACGCCCTTGGTCTCCGGCAGGAACGCGGCGATGAAGGCCGTCATGACGAGGACCCAGCCGGCGTAGAAGAGGAATATCCCGTACCGCATGGCGCAGAGCAGGGTGACGAACACCTGCGTCTGCGCGGCGGAGAGGCAGAGCGCGACGGACACGGTGACGGCCTGCCCGCCGACCTCACCTCCACGGGGTAGATCTCGCTGGGGATCACCCACTTGAGCGGGCCCCACGACACGCCGAAGCTGAACGTGTACAGGCTCATGAGCACCAGCACGGCCACCCCGTAGCTGCGCGTCATCGCCGCCGCCTGGTGCGTCCCGAGATGGTCCGCCAGCGTCCATGACATTGCCACCTTAATTACAGAGTTGAACAGGGAATGAACAATAAGAAGTTTAATTTGACCCCAACTACATGAACACAATGTAGCAGGGTTCGTATGTATCGGTATATGGTGGGTCACCTGGCAAATGATCATGGCTGCGCCACCGGCGAAGAACAGGAACCTGCGGCCAGAGCGGTCCATGACGAAGGAGGACAGCGAGGTCGCCGTCAGGTTGACGACGCTGAGCATGACGGACCCGAGGACGGCGTGCTGGCTGCGGAACCCGATGGTCCGGAACAGCACCGGCGAGAAGACGGCGATGACGATGACGCCGGTGAGGTCGAAGAAGGACGGGATGGCCATCGCCATCACCAGGTAGTGCCGGTACCCCTCGCCGCGCAGCCGCGCGTACGCGCCCTCGTCGTTCCGGCGCGCCTCCTCCACGGCGCGCACGATGTCCTTGAACTCGGGCTCCACGTCCGCGCCGGCGCCGCGGATGCGCTGCAGCGACGCGCGGGCCGCGTCGGGCTTGCCGCGCAGGACCATGCTGCTGGGAGTGTCCGGGACGAACAGCGCGCCGGCGACGACGATGGCTGCGGGGACGGCGGCGAGGCCGAGCGACAGGCGCCAGCCCCAGCCCGGGATGCGGTTTGTAAAGTAGTTGGTAACGGTGGCGACCAGCGTTCCCAGCACCAGGAAGATGTTGTACGCCGTGGTGAATGCGCCGCGCCACCTCGCCGGTGATGTCTCCGCGAGATACAAAGGAGCTGCCTGCAGTTGATTAAGGAGGGAATGAATTTTCATAGTGAGAGCCATATTTGCAAACTGGGGCCTGGGCCAAGAGGTAGTACTTTACTGGGCCAATAGAATCTGACCTGTGCCGTGAACCCAACTCCGAAGCCGAGCAACATCCGGCCCATTATGAGCATGACAATGTTGACGGCGCCGGCGTTAACGGCGGAGCCAGCCAGGAACAGCGCGCCGCCGATCAGCATGACGGCCTGGCGACCCACCGTGCGTGTCACCCGGCCGGCCACCAGAGACGACAGCGTCGCCGCGATAAACAACGACGACGTGAACGCCGTGAGCAGCTGGTCGTCGTATTTGCAGTAGGCGTCGCGCTTCGCGTTCTTCTTCCCGCTCAACACTTCCGGGAAGAACTTCCGCAAGAATGATTCCATTTGCGTCACACCACCTTGATGAAAAACATCTATGTTTCATCAGAGGTTCTAACCCTCAGAAAAGAAAAAAAGAATACACCAATCATGGACAAATGTTTCTAGCGCTGAATGCATATAGTTGTTCCGAAAAGATCGATGTCGCCATTATTCCGTGGTCAAAGTATCGGCTAAAGGTGGTCCACAAGTGGTTAAGGTGCATCAATTAGAATTAAAAGTTCAGCTCTACCTGGTAGATCACACCCTAGCAATAGGGTAATTATATCGAGAACCAAATGCAAGATGTCATTTTTTTTTGTTGAATAACAAAAGCAAAAGGATATGTTGCACACAAGATAGCTTTTATATATGGACAACATTTTTTTAAGGACCTTAAATGAATCCGGATACTCTCTCCAGTGTCAAAAAAGATATCGTTTTGGACATTGACACGGTCTTCAAAACATAACTTTAACTAATACTTTTTGCTATAAAAATTAATAAAATATAGTTGAAGTGTACTTTTATAAAATAATATTTCAATATGAATCTACTCATGTCATTCTCACATTTCAAAACTTAACATATAAAAAATTATTTACAGTCAAAGTTTTAAAAGCTTGACTTAAGACAACCTCAAAACGACAACTATTTTGAAACTGGAGGGAGTATTCTTAAGGTACAAAGTCAACCTGAAGTCCTGAACCTTCCATTGTGAGATGACCCAAGTCTGATATTTCCATTATCTCTTGAGATGTAGTAATATACACAGTACGTTTTTGGTGGACTAAAGAAGGGAACCTAACATTTTGGCACCAACCATTTTATAGAAAAATACAGTTTGTTTTGGTGGACTTCCCTGCAAGAATAGCATGAGTATTAAAACTTTCCTTCTTTGTTGTTGTTGCCAGTAATTATGATTATTATACGACGACCTTTTTTTAGAAAATTAATTAGTCACTATACCTAATCGTCAGTTAGAATCTGCTACTATCAGAGCTCAAAAGAAAACAGAAAGAAAGATAAAAGAAAGAAAGAAAGAAAGAAAGAAAAGAAAGAAAAAGAAGAAGAAGAAGAAGAAAGAAGAAAAAGAAGAAGAAGAAGAAGGTTGGAAGACGAGGTGCGTGGGATTAAGAACTCTCTCAAAAATCTGTGAGAAAAATGCGTAAATGGGGGAAAGCTAAACGAATGTATTCAATGTGAATTGGAGACGCATCCGCGAATCCAGAATCAGTTAAGTGTTCCTGGGAATCATGAATTGGAGAACGCATCCACGAGCTAGATGCATGAACAGGTAGAGCATAGAAATTGAGAGTTATCCATGGTTCAGGCTTCCTATGATTCTCAAAGAGAGAGAGAGATTCAGGCATGTTGTCGGAGGGCACGCACCAGAGACGCCAATGTCGTAGCCGAAGATGAGGCCGCAGGAGGCGGCCATGAGGCAGGTCACCACGACGGAGGACGTCACGGCCGCCGCCGTAGTCGTGCGCGTGGCCGGCCGCCGGCTCGGCGAATCCACCTCCGGCCATGGAAGGACTGGCCGCTTGATTTCTTTCAGATGCTCTGGTCGCGCGGCCGTTGATGCGCAGGCAAGCTCGTCAGGTCCTGCTCCGATTTGCATGTGGCTGCGGCGATTAGTGGGGCGGCATCCGGCAGCCACTTAAACATGAACGACTGTACGAGGTTCACAGCACGGTCCACCACCACCACTGTCCATGATATAGGCGTGTTGATTGTTGCTATCTGGAGTAGAGCTCTTTTATTTTTCAGAAAAAATGCTTGCTTTTCTAAACATTTATTTAAGAGGTGCACGCATGCAGCAATGAATAATTGGATGAATGTGGATATTATTGTAGGGGCCGGATACTCTGCTCTGACCCGCTAAAGAAAGTTACTACGCGCGTCTCAAATGTAATCTGATCTTAGATGCGTATTTTTTTTATTTCCTTTCTTTTTTGGTTAGGGTATCATCAAGTCACGATTTGGGAAACTGATATTCTCACTCAAATTATGGGATGTTTCGATTATCATTGCTGTGTTGCGCTGTGGAATCTGTTAATTAGAGAAATATTTGTCGTTCATATATAGTATGACTTTATCTCAAACACAAAGAAGCTCGGAACTGACAATAGAACACCAAAATACAAATAAACACTTTTGGAAAGTCACTGTAATGTTAAACAAAACCTAAGGTTAACAATGCAAGTTCATTTATAAAGTGCACATTTTCTAATAACCTACATTCTTTTATCCGTGATTTATGTGCTGTTGGTTTTGTTTCTTCTGTCCCCAATATCCAAAGTACACTTAAAACAAATTTACGGGACATACGCGCGAAATTCAGAAGGGGAGCATAGCAAATTAGCCTGTGGGGACTCAACCCGAAATACAATAGCATATCTTCCGAGCATCCTGCATGTGGACGGGTCGAACAAAACAATACTCGTCTTTCTAGTCACTTCATTCGTGTGCCAAAGAAAGCTCAAGGGAGCATAAATTCTCCATAAAGAGGCGCGCCTTTCTGGTTGAATGTTCAACTCCCAAGTTGACGACTGAAGACCATTCGTCGACCAGTGTTTCAGTCCTCACTTTCTTTCAGATGAATTGGAACTTCCCACAAAGTGCTGAGCGACAGGCATCTTCCTTTGCATCTATGGTAGATTAGTCGGTCAATTATCTGCCCCAACATATATTAGTATACTACCGGACGAACTGATCATCGTCCTTGCCTACCTGGCACGGGAACTTGGCCATGAACATCGCCCCAACTGTGCAGTGTTGACTTGTTGTGTGGTCAGTTGTTAATAAAAATCACAGGCCTAGTACTGTACACCACCCTTGTGGCAGGGGTAAGGACTCGATACAGTGTTTTTCATAAAACGGGGCTAGCCCGTGCCCAACGATAGAGCCGGTTGCTGGCTCTTACCAGACATTTTCTCTCATGCCCCGAGAGCTGTCAGTCTCTTAATTCACCCAAGCGCTAGCGCTTGGTTTAGCGCTACCTCCACTCTCTCTCTTCTCTTTTTCGATTAAACAATCATATTTGCTATCGATATCGTCAGCCGATGGGGAAGCTCTCAGTACGAAGGATGATGGCACTGTACACCGCTCTTGTGCTGACGCGAGCAGGAGGTTGGTAGTTGGAGACGAGTTCATTTCCTATGAAACTAGCGTTCCTAGGTTCAAAAAAAAAAAAAAAAAACTAGCGTTCCTCTTTCTCTCCCTCGCAACAGGGGACGCGGGGGCCGGCAACTGACGCGCCGCTTGTGTGGCCGGTGACGATGCCGTTGTTGACAGATGAGCTGAATCTGATGGTTCCCATCTCAGATGCGAAGTTGTGGAGGCCCGATCCTACCATTTCGCACTGTACTGCCACATTTTACTAGGACAAGGTGACTGACTTTAGAGTTTTGTTTTTCCTTTTATGTGGACTTTAGAGTAATTATATGGATGGGCGAATTTTTCGAGGCCCAAGAGACTACTCTCTCAGTCTCTTATATTAGTAAATCCCTCGCAAAAAAAAAGATATTAGCAAATCAAAACAAAAATATATCTGTATTATTTCTTATATTTAGATACAAATCTGAATGTCAGAATTCTTGTGTAAAAGAGTATGCTCATTCTCCGCTGCTACTAGTTTGTCCATTGCCTTCTTGCGGTAGCACATAACTTTAAACCCTACCCTTGGTACAAAGTTTGACTTCTGAATTATGTGCATAATTTTTACAATATTGTTGACTATTTTGTCAGTCAAAAAGGTACAAAGTTTGAATTTTGAAATATGTGTATATTTCTACAATATATTGTTGACTAATTGGTAGTTAAAAAATACATACTTTGAATTTGAAATACGTGCACATCTTATAAACCAGGACACATATGGAGTATACTGATGGACTAGTCAAAACATGCTCACAGTTGTGGAGGCCCAATCATATCATTTCGTTTCGCACAATATTACCACATTTTATTATGACAAGGAAACTTGACACGTTAGCCTTCCCTCTGACT